>JAZHYW010002590.1:0-326478 GCA_037355805.1 Ixodes ricinus
ATAATATACACAACCTGCCAATTCATTTAGACCATCAGCAGCATTTATTGTGAGAGATGTAAATCTATAGTGATGCTCCGGCAGATGTGGTCATATTTCTTTATTTGCATCTACCAGCTGCGATTCATGCGTTGCCTGCCCTGTCAACCGTGGCTGAAATGTTGGTTGAAGTTTCGCCTGCAGCTACAGGCCATACCTCAATAAAGCCACATATAAAAATTTACACTTCCTACAAAAAACACGCCCCAAAAATTAAATAAAAACGAGCGCGCAAACAGCTAACGTCGTCACAACCTCCACATGGCGAGCGGGGCGAATCGGGTAAACATTCTGTCCTCGCCGTGACGTCACCCCGGTTCGCCGTAAGGGGGCGCCACGCAAACTTCTTGGGGCTAATAGCCAGATTAGCAGAATAAGGTCAGGTGATAGACAGGGGGGCAGGCGAGGTTTGTCAACTAACGTCCCAACTTTTCACCCCCGTACGGATGGCGACAGAGATTTCACGGTAGCTGACATTTGTTCTGAACCTTTCTTTATCCACTGGTGCATTTCAACGACTGTGCGGCAACAAAATGACTGAAAACTTGCAAATGAAGCACAGGTTGTCGGTTGCTTGCTTCACAGAATAAATAGCACAGCTTGCGTCCGATTTTGTCGCCCGTGGGACGTGCTTTTTTTTTTTTTTTCGGTTCTCCCGTCTTTTATGGCGGAAAAACCCCAGTTGTCTGCTCTTGTTCCTCTCCTGAGTGATGCATGACGGGAGTGCATTGTGGTGCACACTTGATTCTCAAGGTGCAGCGAGTGCATGGACGCGTGGAGTGGCAACACCGAAATGAACTCGTGGAGTGTCGTCCGAAACGAACTCGCTCCACGTTGCGAGTAGGAACGCGTGGGCATGAGTGCCGATGCGTACATGTAGTTGTACACTGGGCACGAGCATGTGGCTTCGTCTTGCATCTTGTTCGCGTGCAGAAGTTGCTTCGACAGCATTGCAGAAATTACACTAGCCCTGACAATGAAGTACAAAAAGATTTATGCCGAGTCTAGACACTGCTGCAAGATCGCCAAGCCAGAAAACCTCAACCGAGCCGCCACTAAATGTGTTCCGTTTCAAAATGGCCTAATTGGTAAGACTGAACCACCACCAAATGTGTTCTGTTGCAGAGCACAAAAGTACATCACCAGACATGAGTGTCCAAAATATACTTACAATGGCTAGCGACGCCTCATAGAAGTCATGCAATGACTGCTTGGCCAGTTAAGCCACACGCAGTGCCGTGCAGGGTACAGGACGGCATCCATGAGCCGGCCGGTGCAGTGACCCAGGGTCCCGCCCATAGTCTTCCGCTGCTGCCTTGGACAAGGTGAAAGCCAGCTCAATGATGTCATGGTCCCCGGGACCTGTGGTGTGTAACCATCGTGTTTAAGTTTTACAGTCACCGACCAATATTTAGGACTCGATGGGGATCGCGCAAAACTCAGAATAATCGAGCAATTCGAAAACATGAATTTAGCTTAAAAATCACTTTATTGCGACTTTAAGTGCAAAGTTGCTGCAGAAAGTGATTGATACAATAGGCTCACGATAATTCAAACTGATATTTCATACTTCCGGTTAATTCAAACAGATTTGAAAATTTTGGTTGTCCCGCTATGTTTTCAATGTATTTATACACCGCTTAATTCAAATGGCGTTTTCGCTTAAAGGGGCCCTGCAATCATATTTAAGCGTCTACCTTTTTTGCTGTTTCCACGTCTCTTGGGGTTCGGGCGAGCCAGCGGGCACGGAGAGAGTAACTAAATATCAGTGCGTCATATTTTAACCGGACGACGCGGAAACCTCCTCCACCGACGAGGGCGACCCGCGGTACCGAAAGCGCGCAAAATGTGACGTTTTTGGTCCTGGGCTTACTACTGGTCAGAGCTGCTAAAAGTTTTTTTTTTAGTCGAGATACAAAATCAGGGTGTCGAACCGGTCATTATTTCGGTTCGGTTCGGGTTCAGTAGCATTGTATTTTGTTCCGGTTCGGTACCGGTTTAGGATAGCGCACATAATATCACTCCGGTTACCGGTTTTAATAAGCGCAAACCGGTTCGAACAGGTTCCTAACTCGACCTTTGAATATTGACTGAGCACTTCCTGCAGCTTTCTCTGAGCACGAGTTTGCAATAGACCCATCCCAAAACTGCTCCCTCTTCAGGCACATCTGAAAACCCTGCACAGTGACGTGCGCAAAAGACACCATTAATGTGGCAAGGCTATTACTCGTATAATACTCTTCTTAAGTAAATGATATATAAGCGATCGCCTTTACATTTTTATGGCGTCTTTTGCACACGCAGCTGTGCAATATTTCAAACTCTGCCAGATGAGGACGTCATTTCAGGAAAGAGAGCTTGTGGCCGGTGCCATCTTTAGTGCTCGTGCGTAACGCGCGTGCTTTGCTCGCTTTCGAAGCGACGAACACGCACGTGCTGGGCTGTGAAGATCACACGTTGGGATGTGATTTTGTAAACAGTAAAAAGGTATTTAGCTGGGTTACTTGCCCTCTATATGTTTTGTCTGTTTTGCTCGGCACGCACATGTTTTTTAGACATGCTACCTGTGTTCGAGGCCCAGTAAGATGTCGCAGCTATGCCCCAGAGTGGCTGACAGGGGAACGAGAGGAAACAAATGTGCCGTAAAACACAGAAACAGATACGTCGAGTGCGCAGTTGGGGTAGTTTATTAAATTCCGTTAAGTTGTGGTCGCGTATATATCGGCGAGACGGACCGATGTGTCAACTACCGGGCACGTGAGCACGCACTGTCGCTGCGGTTAACCTCGGGAGGTCATCTTCCTTTACACTGCGTCACTTGCTTGTGTGTGCCGAAATTTAAGAGCATCACAATTTTGGGGAGGGGGCTTTTGCTTGTGTGTGCCGAAATTTGAGAGCATCACAATTTTGGGAGGAGCATCACAATTTTGGGGAGGGGGCTGACAAAACTGCACGCGGTCTGCTGGAAGCCTACGAGATAGGAAAGGACAGAGTCCAATGAGTCAGCAAAACCTCGATATATTTACATAAAAAAGAAATAACTTTCTTGAGCACGTGTTGATGCAGTGACGGCCTGGTGATTTGGTTGTTTTTCTTTGTGTTTTCTTTTCATCAAACGTTCAGTGAAAGTCCAGCACTAGTCCTGTCCATTTCTTTCCTGCGTCTGTGTTTGTTTGCGCGCTGCTACCAGTTTGTTACCTGTTTTTATTGTAACCAATCTCTTATGAAATACCGCCCAGGGTGCTTAAAGTGTTTAAACCAGTGTGTCGAACCGAAAAAAATACGGGTTCGGTTACGGTTCAGGTTCAGGTAAATTTATTTTGTTCCGGTTCGGTTCCGGTTCGATTAATTCGATCCGCGAACCGGTTCGGGTGCTGAACCGGTTCGCGAACCGGTTCGGAAATTATAAATGACAAATTGCAACATCAAAATAACAAAATCAAAATAACATCAAAATAACAAATAAAAAAAATTGCAACATCACGTTTAGAAACATGTTATGAAATGAGCACACAGCAGCATTTAGGATTTACGATTGTAGAAAAATGAAATCCCGTGACGCGATTTTTTTTTTTGCACAGCCTTCCAATTTTTTTTTCCGTGCAAGCCGCGACCAGCGCAATACTGGTTCCTATGTCGAGATTCATGGATGCAGCGTTTGTCAAGATTCATGGATGCAGCGTTTATATTCCTAAGACTGAGTGGAGAAGAAAAATATGTAAGCGAGGTGTGTGTCAGTTGACGGCACTTAAAAAACAAATGGCATTGATAGCACATTCATTGTCAACAGCGCGTGGCCGAACCGTTTTGACATGAGCCGGTAACCGTTATTTTTTTTTTCGGTTCAGTTCCGGTTTGGGTTTATCGCGATAACAATATGACGGTTCGGGTTCGGGTTCAGTTCCGGAAAAATACCAGTTCAGTTCCGGTTTTCGGTTCCGGTTCGACACCCTGGTTTAAACAAATAAATAAAAAGATTACACAAAAAGCGGGGGCGCATTAAAATCAATATATTTATTTGGAATTATTTTATCCCACAACAAAAGAATATATTTGTTCAAACCCCACTGGAGCGTTTACATGTTATGACGTTTTATAGCGTTATATAAATTAAAGCGCCTTTCTGTTCGCGCGGATTAACATGATGTTGTCTATCGTCGTGTTTTTCAAGTTGGCTCGAAGCGGTGAAAGCACGAACTTGAGACATGAAAAGGTTTGCTTTACGCTGACTTACGTAGCTGGCGCTGCCAGAGCAACCTTGGCTAGCTGATAGAGTTCTGGTCGTTCAAGCTTGTGGTTCTCCCAGTAAAGAAGAATGTTTTTGTTGAGGCGCGGCTTCTCGAGAAAAGATTCCAGCAGGGGACCGATGCTCTTTCTCACTGCAGTGCAATCACGCGGTTCGGCCTTCGTCAACCTTTCTTGGGCTTCTAAGAACATGTCGAGTTCGTCTTCTTCCTGAGCACCGCTATCGATGGCGTTAACGTTGTATTTGCTAAAGTTGAGGCTTGGGCGAGTTGGCACGACATACTTCGGGGTTAATTGTTTCACTGTTCTCTTTTGCGCTGTTTTTAATACTGACGTATATTTGCCCCCCCCCCCTTTTTTTTTCTTTTTGCCTTGCAATAGAATATTGAGCCTCGGATCAAAGTAAATTCCAGCACAGAAAACGTCGTTGACAAGAAGCATTGTTTCTCTTCTTTTTGGAGCTTCTACAACGCTGCGGCCGAAAGCAGAGGTTGATTTTGATGTGTCTTTATGGCACCTAAGCCACGCCACAAAAAGGTCCCCGTGAGTCAACTTCTCTAACTGAAAAAAACTTCGTTGTATCTCTCGCGGGCTTCAGGGCTGCAGTCAACCGGCCGAGCGGTGCTTTAAAATCGCCGCCGCCGCTACCGGGCCGCCATGGTCGATCCAAGAAAATAAAAAGTGAAGTTGAAGCTCTCCCGACGCCTAAGTAGAGGCGGGAACTGAGCGAGCTTGCTGACCGCGCGTTCTCTTTGTGTCTCTGCTTTTGATGTGATGATGCATCTGTTATTACGTATGCAATAAAAACGAAAGGTAAAGATATCTGACTACCTAGGATTAGTCTTGACAATATAAGAAAGAAATACGCCTGCAATTTTTTTCATTAAGATCAATTATTAACACAATTGGCCTTGAACCGCTTTCGTTGAACCGGTAACCGCCACATCAGATTATGGTTTCGTTCCGGTTCGGGCTCAATATGAAGCGTTCGATTTCGGTTTTGTTCCGGTTCGGTCAAAAATAACGGTTTTGATCCGGTGTTCGGGTTCCGGTTCGGTTCGACACCCTGTACAAAATATAAGTGTCGCGAACCGTTTCAATTATGTATGAAAATAGTTTTTGTTCAGTATTTTAGATCAGAAAAGAAACAAATGCAGTTTATAAAGTACGGAAACAAGAAATGACCCGTCGACATACCTGCCACCAAGCGGCGGAAAAAGCGGCGCATGTTAGAAAGGGCTAGTGGGATGAGGCGCCGACGAACGGCGCGCGTAGAAAGGTCCCGAAGCGTAGAAAGGCCATTTGGCGGTATGGCAGCGCGAAGTGGCTCCCGTTCTGTACTGATCTTTACCCCGTGTTTGCTGTCGTTTGTGACCAATGAAGTATTATGCCTGAAATAGTCTTTAATCGCGCAGCAAATGCATTGCTAGCCGCCCTGGCCGCCCGCTTCATACAGCCTATCCAACACACGCTTTAGTGGCGCCCTCTCGAGCCGTTGACACGGATTGCGGCAGCCGTGAGCGCTCGATGAGCTCACTATCCCTCCTCTAGTTCATTGCCACTCAAGCCAGGACCTACGACGTCGTGAAGGAGGTTATTTTTAGCTTGTCTTTGTAATTCTAATTTGCTTATAACTTTTAAAATAAAGCGAATTTCGCGAAAAGAAAAGTTTCATTAAGTTACTACGTTCAGCGCGCTTAGGTTCGGTGCAAATTAAAAACCAGTCAAAAAGTTGTTGCAGGGCCCCTTTAATTCATACTTTTTTGTGCTCGCGGCCCCGTTGAGTGCGCGTCTTTCCGAGCACCGGTGCACCGCAGAAAAGCAATACCCGCAAAGCTTGCTTTCGCGAGTGTTGCTTCTCCGCAGTGCACCGGTGCTCGGAAAGAAGCGCACTCAACGCTGAACAACTCAACAAAAAAATTGACCGCATCTCCACGTGGTGAATGATGTAGATTGGGGCGAAGCTCTGGTGGTGCTTGTCTGCGTAGACGCTGAGCCGCAGCATGCGGAGCCTTTCGTTCGTTTTCATCCATGTCAGAAAGAGAATGTGTGGTACGGAAGGTGGTTATATACGCATTTGAGCATTTGACCGCAGCGCCTCTCGTCTATAAACGTTCAGCCAATGCATGCAAAGTTTAACGAGATTATATACGCATTTGACCGCAGCGCCCTCTCCTGCATAGACGTTGAGCGGCTACATGCAACGTTTCATCCATGACATCCCCAGCTCTTGAGTTACTACCACATCTCAGAGCCCTCTACTCGTCCCGCAGTCGTGGCCGAGTGGTTAAGGCGATGGACTAGAAATCCATTGGGGTCTCCCCGCACAGGTCCGCATCCTGTCGACTGCGCAAACAAATTTCTTTTTTCATCTTTTTTTTTTTTGCCCTACAGGACGTGAGCACGTGCTCGTGAGCACATGAGCTCACGAGCAGGAGCACGAGCACCGGACGCTCGGACACTGGACGGACATACGGACATGGCTAGCCCCTAAGGAGCTTTGCCCCTAATAGTACCTTTCGGCCGCGTCGAAGCGGCGAGACACGGACAGAAATTAGGCAACGGTCATTGCCTAATCTCTTCTTACTTTATTGCCAGGGAAAACGCCGGCAGAATGCCGTGTAAAAAGGTAAACAATCATTGGCTGCAGAATGAACAGGCCTAACCTTGCGTCTGCCTCCAGCTTTTCTGTCGTTCTTTTTCTCGTTCTTCCCTTCACGATCACAGATGTCAGCGCTTACGATTTACCACGCTCCACAGTCCGGGCTTTGTGTCCCTGATCTATGCGAGGTAGAAGCGTTCAAGCTGTCATAATCCCACGTAAACAACCACGCACCCGAACAGATCCAACTCGACGACCCGACCGTGGCCCAGGCCCGAACGGCCCGCCGACCTTGCCAACCTCGCCGCGCATGCGCACTGCGGATTTACAAGGAAATGACGTAGGGCGCTCTGTCAACTTCCGGAAGGTTCTGTGAAATCCCGCAGAGCGAGTTCGGCAGGGTTTGAGGTGCTCCGTGGAGCGGGCGTTGCCAGAGACCTACGAGGGGAAGATGACCAGCTCGAGCCAGATCTGCGAGCCGAATATGCACGCTCCAAATGGAGCGCTTTTCGAGTGCTCGAGATCTGCGAGCGGAATTCACCATAAAATTTGCGACTTCCTGGAGTTTGAATTAATGAGAGTCTACTGTAGTTTGCTGTATGGCGTTTCACATTCAGCGAGTCATTTTGTCACTATATACAGACGAAAGCATGAAAGCGTTCGGACAAGTTACGCATTCACGGCTGCACGATGCTCGCCAACTGTAGGGCCAGTCGTTAGACTTTGCCCTTGGCGAAGGGCAGAGTCTGGTTTGTAACACTGCGCCGCTGGAGCAAATGCACAGATTGATTGCTACTTCCTTGGCGATACAACCGCTGCCTTCTCACGTCGACACAAGGGAAATACCGCAAACAAAAGCAGACACCGTCACGACTTCGCAAGGTGAAACCGGAGAGGTCAAGAGCGGAAGAATTGCTTCGAGAGTCAACGTGCTGTGTGGCATCAACAGCAGAGACCGGCCATTAAAAAAAAAAAAATACTAGTTTGTAGTTTTTTTTGTTGGACGTGACGTCACGACAACCGACGGCAGCGATTGGCTGGCGGAGTGATGTAGATTCTTTTGGGGGAATTTGCCACTGAATTCATGACCTGTCATCAAATGTAGTTTCTAAATATGGCAGATATAATCAGGCCAGTTTCCCACCACAATGCTGCCGCCTAGTCTGTCGCACAAATTATTTCTGTTGCTAAAGGGCAATTGGAGCTTTGCATGAACATAGGCTGGACGTGCGGGTAGGAAAAATAACATGAATGACCGACCACATCAACTACTCTTCCAACATATTGCAAAAAAAAAAAAAACGACAAGTCAACATTTTTTTTTCTCCCATTTTTAGTGGCTGTTGTGTAACATTGAAATGTAAGTAACAAGTAACAAAAAACTAAAGAAAAAAGTGCATAACGTAAAATGTACATGAACTCTATAGATATAATACCAGTCCTAATGGTTTAGCAAAGAGGCCTGTCTTCTCAGAAAACCCCCTCTCTCACTCAAGTCCGTATTCTAATTATTGAATCTTAAAAAGAAGTTGCCCCGAAAAAACTGCACAAAATGCACAAAACAAAGTGACAGCGCCTAAAAAGGTCACACCTGCATTTCGAACTACATGCAGTGCAGGATGCAGAATGGTGCCCATGGGCTAGCTGCAGCTGTAACCCAGTGCTTGTAGTATATCGCAGCTGCTTGGAAGGGAGGGAGGCCACCTCCTTCATGCCGTGGTACCGTGAAAAGCAATACCGATGAGCCGCAGACGTCGAGCAGCTTGAGTGTTTCTGTGCATCCATGAAGCAATTCTGGGACAGCAACGACAGAAAACTTCACTAACACAGTGAACAAAAAAGAGACCGAAAGAGTAGGCATGCAGGCGAGCATGAATTGCGAACACAGCTCCGAAAAGAATACTCCCAAGATGTTGCGTGAAGAGTTGCCTCACATGTCCTGCATCTGAAAGTGGCCAGAGTGCACAAGTTTCCGAAAGGTCAACGGGTTGGGATCAATGGCTGGCTGCAATTCCTGTAGAACCATTACGCGAAGCTCGGAAAGCGGACGCTACCCGATTCATATGCTCCTTGCATTTTGTGGAAAGTGATATACATCGAGTTCGCAGGTGTCAAAAATGGAATCCATACCATTTAGTTCAGCGACGTATCGTCCACAACAATTTTTTTTTCTGTGATAATTGTAAAAAAAGAAATGTAAACATTGCAGAATGCTTGACAAAAAAATAAATAAAAGGTACACCCACACCAGGAATCGAACCCGTGCCCTCTGCGTGCGAAGTGGACATCTTTCCACTGAGCTACTGAAGGAACTCTATCATGCGTAGTTATGCAGCGGGTAGACTGTATGTCGGAAGTTTGCGGCCGATTTCCCTTCAATACATGCACTCCCGGCTTGAAGTCGAGCAGCACCAGGCATAGGGCACATTCGCACCTCGTAAAGTAACCGTACGCGTGCGTATTCAACTCGAAGTACGCACTTCATGCTTGACGTTTGAGCGAGCGATGTCTTCAGCCAGGAGAAGGGACGACGGCTCGGCGACGTCTTCGTGCAATCGGCTTGCTGGTCGGGCGTGTCGTACGGGATGAATATCAGTTCTTCTGATTGGTCCGAAATTTCTCTTTCGAAGAAAGACAGAATTCGCCAGTACCGTGAACGACAGTTCTGAAGTAGAGGTCCAACGCCCGTCGTCCGCTGCCATCCGCTAGTGCTAGTCCCACGATATGCGAAACGACGCCATGTTGAGAATTATGCAGTGAACGCACAGAAAGCTTCCGGTTGTCTGTGCTACCTTTTTTTCAATCAACGTATTTGCAGCTTTTTTGAAGCCACAAAAAATGTTTCATATTTTTTTCTATTTTTAATATTGACTGTGTGCCTTCAATGACCCACGACTTTGATTAAATTTGGTGGTCGCATCGATACCTTAGAAAACGGCCCGTGACCACGGAAAAAAGAGTGAGCGAGACTCGAACCGGCCAGTTCTTGATCGGCGGTTTTCGGGCGGAAAGAAACCGAATTTCGAGCCGCAAATTCTGTTCTGGGTAGTTTGGCTCTCATATGTCACGTACAACTAAAAACCTCGGCAAGCATAAATACCCTGTCAGTGTCCCTTTAATGTACGTCCAGTTCAATTTTTATATAATGCAGGGTGTCGAACCGGAACCGAACCGAAAACCGGAACCGAACCGGTATTTTTTTCCGGAACTGAACCCGAACCGTTATATTGTTATCGCGATCAACCCGAACCGGAACTGAACCGGAAAAAAAATAACGGTTACCGGCTCATGTCAAAACGGTTCGGCCACGCGCTGTTGACAATGAATGTGCTATCAATGCCATTTGTTTTTTAAGTGCCGTCAACTGACACACACCTCGCTTACATATTTTTCTTCTCCACTCAGTCTTAGGAATATAAACGCTGCATCCATGAATCTTGACATAGGAACCAGTATTGCGCTGGTCGCAGCTTGCACGGAAAAAAAAAATTGGAGGGCTGTGCAAAAAAAAAAAAATCGCGTCACGGGATTACATTTTCCTACAATCTCGTAAATCCTAAATGCTGCTCTGTGCTCATTTCATAACACATTTCTAGAACGTGATGTTGGAAATTTTTATTTTTTATTTTGATGTTGTTATTGATGTTGTTTTGATTTTGTTATTTTGATGTTGCAATTTGCCATTTATAATTTCCGAACCAATTCAGCGCCCCGAACCAGTTTGCGAACCGGTTTGCGGATCGAATTAATCGAACCGGAACTGAACCGGAACAAAATAAAGTTACCTGAACCTGAACCGTAACCGAACCGGTATTTTTTTCGGTTCGACACACTGATATAGTGATATACTGCTTAAGAGGTACTATGCCGGCAAAAAACGAAATAACAACAACATTGAACAACAACGAATGCCCATGCGTACATGTAGTCGTACACTGGGCACGAGCATGTGGCTTCGTCTTGCATCTAGTTCGCGTGCAGAAGTTGCTTCGACAGCATTGCAGAAATTACACTAGCCCTGACAATGAAGTACAAAAAGGTTTGTGCCGAGTCTAGACACTGCTGCAAGATCGCCAAGCCAGAAAACCTCAACCGAGCCGCCACTAAATGTGTTCCGTTTCAAAATGGCCTAATTGGTAAGACTGAACCACCACCAAATGTGTTCTGTTGCAGAGCACAAAAGTACATCACCAGACATGAGTGTCCAAAATATACTTACAACGGCTAGCGACGCCTCATAGAAGTCATGCAATGACCCTCTGCTTGGCCAGTTAAACCACACACAGTGCCGTGCAGGGTACAGGACAGCATCCATGAGCCGGCCGGTGCAGTGACCCAGGGTCTTGCCCATAGTGTTTCGCTGCTGCCTTGGACAAGGTGAAAGCCAGCTCATTGATGTCATGGTCCCCGGGACCTGTGGTGTGTAACCATTGTGTTCAAGTTTTAGTCACCGACCAATATTTAGGACTCGATGGAGATCGCGCAAAACTCAGA
Organism: Ixodes ricinus; assembly: GCA_037355805.1. Taxonomy (NCBI): domain Eukaryota; kingdom Metazoa; phylum Arthropoda; class Arachnida; order Ixodida; family Ixodidae; genus Ixodes; species Ixodes ricinus. Next base: position 11,381 of record JAZHYW010002590.1, read on the forward strand.
AGAATCGAGCAGTCCGAAAAAATGAATTTATCATAAAAATCACTTTATTGCGAAGTACAAAGTTGCTGCAGAAAGTGATTTATACAATAGGCTCGCGATAATTCAAACTCTGATATTTCGTACTTCCAGTTAATCCAAACAGATTTGAAAATTTTGGTTGTCCCGTTATGTTTTTAATGAATTTATAAGCCGCTTAATTCGAAATGCGTTTTCGCTTAATTCATACTTTTTTGTTCTCGCGGCCCCGTTGAGTGCGCTTCTTTCCGAGCACCGGTGCACCGCAGAGAAGCAAAACCTGCGGAGCTTGCTTTTGCGAGTGTTTTCTTCTCCGCAGTGCACCGGTGCTCGGAAAGAAGCGCACTCAACGGGGCTCAAGCGGGCACATGTTAGCGGAAAACAGCGTTCACACTATGTGCTTCTAGACTAGCAATGATGACCAAGACGACATCGAGGATGAGGACCAGCTCACTGGCATCATGCTTTCTGGCCTTGAAGCACATAATGTGAACGCCGAGCTGCTAGTCTTGACGACTATGTGTGTTTGTTGTGACGACTCATTAGAGGACATAGTATAAGAAGTAATGCCAGCACAGTGCAGCAGTGAGAGTGAAGATGACGATGAAGAAAGGGATGACCCACTACCAACTGTCACAGCCACAGAGGCCTTTGAGATATCGCTCAGCTCCGGAAGTTTCTGTCTGCAAAGGAAGAGTCCCGTAAGGAGCTACTTGCGTTGGCTGGTATTGAAAATTTTGTTTTGAGATCGTATGTGCTGACTAAACAGTTTACAATCAACAACTTTTTTGCCGGATGAATAAACTTAACGTCACAGCTCTTTGACCAATGTGTTATGCCTGTACTTGCTTATAATTAGGCCTATGTAGAGAAAACTGGCAAAAATCTGCTTTGTATGAGTAGCTATCCATGTAACAAAATCATAATGTTGTCTAGTATCATAGTTAGATGAATTTCTGATAATTCAAACTAAAATCTGTGACTTCCTGGAGTTTGAATTAATGAGAGTCTACTGTAGTTTGCTGTACGGCGTTTCACATTCAGCGAGTCATTTTGTCACTGTATACAGACGACAGCATGAAAGCGTTCGGACAACTTACGCATTCACGGCTGCACGATGCTCGCCAACTGTAGGGCCAGTCGTTAGACTTTGCCCTTGGCGAAGGGCAAAGTCTGGTTTGTAACAATGTGCCGCGGGAGCAAATGCACAGATTGATTGCTACTTCCTTGGCGATACAACCGCTGCCTTCTCACGTCGACACACGGGAAATACCGCAAACAAAAGCAGACACCGTCACGACTTCGCAAGGTGAAACCGGAGAGGTCAAGAGCGGTAAGAATTGCTTCGAGTGTCGACGTGCTATGTGGCATCAACAGCAAAAACCTGCCACTTAAAAAAAAAAGAAAGAAAATACTAGTTTGTAGTTTTTTTGCTGGACGTGACGTCACGACAACCGATGGCAGCGATTAGCTGGGGGAGTGATGTAGATTCTTTTGGGGGAATTAGCCACTGAATTCATAACCTGTCATCAAATGTAGTTTCTAAACATGGCAGATATAATCAGGCCAGTTTCCCTCCACAATGCTGCCGCCTAGTCTGTCGCACAAACTATTTCCGTTGCTGGGGGCAATCGGGGCTTTACATAAACATACGCTGCACGTGCGTGTAGGAAAAATAACATGAATGACCGACCACATCAATGACTCTTCCAACATATTGCAAAAAAAAAAAAAAAATCCGACAAGTCAACATTTTTTTTTCTCCATTTTTAGTGGCTGCCGTGTAAAATCGAAATATAAGTAACAAGTAAAATAAAACTAAAGAAAAAGTACATAACGTAAGGTGTACATGAACTCTATAGATATAATACCAATCCCAATGGTTTAGCAAAGAGGCCTGTCTTTTCAGAAATCCCCCTCTCTTACTCGAGTCCGTATTCTAATTATTGAATCTTAAAAAGAAGTTGCCCCGAAAAAACTGCAGAAAATGCACAAAACAAAGTGACAGCGCCTAAAAAGGTCACACCTGCATTTCGAACTACATGCAGTGCAGGATGCAGAATGGTGCCCATGGGCTAGCTGCAGCTGTAACCCAGTGCTTGTAGTATATCGCAGCTGCTTGGAAAGGAGGGAGGCCACCTCCTTCATGCCGTGGTACCGGGAAAAGCAATACCGATGAGCCGCAGATGTCGAGCACCTTGAGTATTGCTGTGCATCCACGAAGCAATTCTGGGACAGCAACGACAGAAAACTTCAGTGACACAGTGAACAAAAAAGAGACCGAAAGAGTAGGCATGCAGGCGAGCATGAATTGCGAACACAGCTAAAACCCAAGGAACAAGGAAGCAGAAAGAGGGCACACGAAGAGGCCTTTCGACTTCCTTGCATGTCGGGTTTGAGTCTCGTACGGGGTAGTAAAAAGCAACAATACTGGTTCCCTAGCCTTTCCTGCATCAAGAAGCCTTGGAACAAAGAAACCGTACTGGTCATTCATCTTGTTTTCTCTTCTCGGGCGGATTACAGTGCACGCTGCGGCAGCAAACTGCCTCGAAGGGGCTCAACTCACTGTTCTAAGAGAATGATTGGCGAGCAACTTCTCCATTGTGTACTATGTGTACTGTATGTTTTAAAGGGGTACTCCGGCATTTTCTTCATCGCAGTGTCTAGCGTTACGTCTGACGGAGCCCGAAATAAAAATTAAAGTTACGTCCGACGTAACTTTACGTAAGGATTCGAGTTACGTCCTACGTAACCCAATATGAAAATTAAAGTTACGTCCGCCGGAACTCTAAATAAAAATTGAAGTTACGTCCGACGTAACTTTACCCCAAGGTTTCGAGTTACTTCCGACGGAACCCAGTGTGAAAATTAAAGTTACGTCCGACGGTACTCGAAATAAAAAATAAAGTTACCCCCACCTGCTGCCCGTTTCGACCTGGATGAGTTTCGTACCAGCATAGGTCGTGGTACCGGCACATGTTCGTGTAATTACTACTGCGTGGTGCACGTTAAAGACCCCACTGGTTAGCGGTTGTACTGCAGTGGCTAACTTTCTCATCTAGAGCTAAGAGACAAGTCACCCGTGGATGCGTACTATAGCATCAAAACTGTCTAAACATACGAGCAACACGATTTTTCTAGATCACGGCACATATAGGGGCTTTCGACGCTTTAGACGAGACGGGCCCTTAATCTGTCAAACGAACCGCAGCACACGTGCTGCAGTTTACATTTTGTAAATGTTTCTCTTTTCCTTTGTGTGTCGCGTCTAGGAAGAAGTGGTTTAATATCTAAAAACAAATCGAAAAAAAAAATCCTCTTAAAAGAGAAGGAAATTGCTAAAAAAAAGAGGAAAAATCGAGAAAAAAAGTGTATGTAACGGGTATCGAACCCGCCAGGTGTACGCAGCCTCTACATATGAGAAACACACTCCAACCCCTCAACAAACCGCGATTTTGACCAATTTACCAATGCTGCATCGGACATGATGCAGAAGTAATTATATACATTTTTATGTTTACGTCGTGTTTCGGCCACAAAGCGCAACATTCAATAAGGTTCCGTAGGTTACACAGGCCGTAACTTATTTCCGCCGGACGTAACTCGAAACCTTAGGGTAAAGTTACGTCGGACGCATCTTTAATTTTTATTTTGGGTTCCGTCGGACCGTTGCTCGATCTTTATTTCGAGTTCCTTCGGGCGTAACTTCAATTTTTATTTGGAGTTCCGTCGGAGGTAACTTTAATCTTTATATTGGGTTACGTCGGACGTAACTCAAAACCCTGACGTAAAGTTACGTCGGACGTAACTTTAATTATTATTTCGGGTTCCGTCGGACGTAACGCTAGACACTGCGTTTCTTCATTGTCGCCAATTTGCCTGAAAGCTTGCTAAACACACCAACAAACATCACTGAAATAGTAACCCAAATATTTGGCCAAAATCACCTTTTTCGCGAAAATATAGAATTTACAATTTTGGTCATCATCGTGTTTTTCAAAGTGAAAAACTCTACTGGCAACATTGAAATAGTGACATCATGGGAAGGCAGGGGTTCACTCTTTGGGCTGTAGACTTTGTTCCCAACTGATCACAAACAGTTTCATGGTGTCAAAAGAATGCTTTCGAAGGTCGCTCCAGCTCCCACGCAGCAGCACGAAACAAATGCTCGGCATAGTTCATTTCTAGACAGCTTGCCCGAACTGCAAGCCTGCCATCCCGTGACGCAGGCACGTAGCAAGGGGGTGGGGGGATCGCCCCCCCCCCCAACATCTTTCATTTTGCTGGGACCTCCTCTCCCCTCCCCCTCATACAGCATTTTGTCATAGGCGCCCCCCCCCCTCCTACCGAAACAAAATCCTGGCTACGTAGCTGCCGTGACGTCACAGCAATGAAAAGCGCAAGTATATTTGAATCTTGGTTTTGGCGTCATTTTAGTTTGCCGATTTTACAATAACTATTTTGAATTTCACGATAGTAAATAGCATACCGGAAAGAGTAAAAGATGGCAATTTCGAAAATATAGTTCGGTGGGGTTGCTCCCAAAATCGCTGGAGTACCACTTTAAGCAGATCTCTTTTATGCGAACACGACAGTGGTAGGAACGTTACTTGTGTCGAGCTAGAGAAGCCATGTTTGGGGCTATGCCAGCTACGTCCACACTGGCTTTCACGGCGGTTATGTGCAATGCACACAGCTTTCACTATTTCAGCCGAGTGCCTAGGCAAACACAGAAGCAGCCACATAAGACAATCGGGGGAGACGCCAAGTTCTACAGGCTAATGGGGAAGGACATAGTGCAGCGAGCTATTTAGTCCAGGCTATTCCTCTGAGAAATGCAGTTGGTGGAAATGTAGGTCAGTTATTCCCACCATTGATTTAGGTAACTAATGCAGCCATTACACTATTTTGCATATTTCTCTACTGCAATGCTAGTCACCCGCAACGAAAAAATGCCACAAACTAAAAGGAAGTCTGGTTGCATTGTTAACACGGACATCAAGTCCATTAGGAAAGGCCACCTGTGCCATCCACCTATTCATAAGCGAGCTGGAGTTGATCAAAGCACAGCCGAGAATCTCTCGGAAGTATTTGGTTCCTTGTCAGTAGTTATTGAATGAAAACACAGTGCAGTGGTGATTACCATCAGCACAGCATGGCACTGCTGTCCCTCGGGTGGCACATGCACGACATGGCCTGCAAGCCACAGATATCCCTAAAAGAAAGCTGCACAGGATGCACTTACCGTGGCTAGCGTCGCCACCCAGAACGCTTGCACAATCCTCTGCATGGCACGCAGTGCTGTTCAGAACAGAGCGGCACTGGCAAGCCAGTTGTTGCGAAGGTTTGTAGTGTCTTGCTGCTGCCTTGGAAAAGCTGCAAGTCACCTCTTTCACGCCTTGTGGTACCCATCAGCTTCAAAAGAAACGCTGATGAATCGCGACCAGCTATAACCTGTCGCACAAAGGAGAAGAATGTGTGAATGTGCAGACTTTTATCCGTTTGCTTTTGTCTCGCGTCTGAGTTTTGTTTGAGAAGAAAACAACAATGACACTTCTTTTACAGTTATATGCAAAAGAAACGAGAACGGCTCGGTTAATAAGTAGTGTGCAGCAAAGGCACGGGTGCGAGGGCGTAGCTCCGCAGAATGTTCTTTTTGCACGGGTGCTCGTGCAAAAAGGGTGCTTTTCACTGTCATGTGCTCGGGCCTGTGCCTTTGCTGCACACAACCTATGTTACAGAGTGCACGCCTTCGAGAGCACTCGCGTACGGCGAGAAATTCACGATAAACAGGGTACGATCGCAGGAAACCTCGCAGGGGTGCAGGAAGCTGCGGGCGCACCAGAATGTGAAACTAGAGGTGGTGATAGCAATTCATAGTTTGAGAATATGACGTTATTTGGGTCAAAATATAGAAATGAAAAACGTAACTTTCTTACCGATGATAAGGGCCATCGAGCACGACAACCTATTTGTTATGATCGCGGCATTCGATCGGACGCGGGTTGGTAAAGATTTGTAAAACACGAAAGAATAAAACATGTAGGGACAAAGACAGACAGCGCAGTTCTTTGCTGACATGGGATGCAAGATCAAACACATTATTCTGTCGGATCAAATGGTCTTGTTGAATTAGGTTTAGCTCGCAAGGGTCAGCCGGCAGGTTCTTCGGCGGGCTTTCAGCTTTCTGCGATGCGTGTTTTAATCGCGAGCGCAGGCTCGAACAATGTAGGCAGCGGCGCCAAATAGATTTGAAACGAAGAAAGAGCTCGGACGCGTGGAACGAACACATAGAGATCACATCACAGGAAAACACAAACCGACTCACCTTCCGTTCGACGACGGTTCGCAAGGCACGATGTTTCTCCGGCCCGACCGCCGTTGCCGACGTTTCAAAATGCTACATGCTACTGCGTCATGCACTGGCTAAATTTCTCATCTACAGCTAAGAGACCGATCACCCGTTGAGGCGTACCAACATCAAGGCTGTACAAACATGCAAAGCCAGTGGCAAAGCACGCCATTTTTTTCTTTTTCTTTTGACGAAAAAACAAAAATAAACCATTTTGACGTCACGGACGTCAAAATAACGAGCCGTATAGACCGTTTTATCGTGGGTAGCGCCATTTTGAGAGCGAGAGAGAAAAGGGAAAGGGCTACCGGCGCTTTCCTCCTTTCTGGCTGTGTAGAAAGAGTGAAAGTCCCGGATGAGAGGCTTGGCCGGTGTTGGGTGTCTGCCGGGCCCCAACTTCGTTCGCGCTTTCTTTTCTGTTTTAAACTCGCAAACTTAATTAGAGCCGTGGTCTTTGATGGTGAGAGTTCCCCGGTCATCGGGACACCATTGCTCGGTGATAGGGTGCACGAATAAGGACAGAAAGCGCCGAATACTGTCCGAGGACCTATGTAGCTTGCATGGAATCCGGCAAGGCGAGTGCGGCTGCAATGTTTCTAAGCTCCATCGCAATTTCCGTGTGACTGGAAATGATGAACCATTCATCAATTTTTGCTTGCAATGGGCCTGTTTCAACGTAGCCGTTTAGTAGTAATCAACAAGCGATACACGAAACGGGAACCTCAATTAACTTTTGTAAACACCCGGCGCTGCTACAGATCGTTTTGCCGCGCTGCTTTTATCTTGCGTGTCCGTATTCCTATATTTCCTTGTGGATGAACGACGAAGACGTTCTAGATGTACTTATATCGAACCGCCGAAAGCCTCAAGGCAGCCACGAATTATTTTACTATTTGATGCAATATTTTGAATACCAACCTCCAATTTCTATCGCTGACACGTTCGCTGCCGCTGTTCTCCCCGTCGCCGCACTGGCGGATGCCATGACTCGAACAAAGAAACGTGCCCACTGGGCTCGAAAACGCAGATCGCAACACACGAGACGTACCCTGCAGCGACTATCCAGCGCTTCAAAGCGCCCAATCAACGGAAACAACCCACCAGCGGCACTCCAAGGAGCGCTTTTGCCGGCTCTCTGGTATCGCGCAGGAGATCGCGATTCAGGAAAACCGATAGAACTACCTTTTCAACAATTTATTGCCTCACCCGGCGGCGGAAATGAGCCTTCAACTAAGTGTTGTAGATGATAAAATTGAGTCAGTCACCACTGCAAATTATTGATATTAAGATAAATTCAGTTACAAAATTTTACAAGCTGAAACAGCAATTATCACGAGAAAACTGGCACGCACCTTGCGAGCGTACCTCATGTTCATCGGCGGTACAGCATTCGGTGCGCGCTTTATTCACAAAATGTTCCGAGCACAGTCGAGAGGATGGCGTTGAGGAAACGCTTTTCGGTTTACGGACGAAATCCACTGCCGCCGAGACCGGGGTCATGTGGAAAGCGATGGACCTTAAAGACATTGCAGCCGCTCTCGCCTTGCCGGATTCCGTGCAAGCTACGTAGGTCCTCGGACAGTGTTCGACGCTTTCTGTCGTTATTCGTGCACCCTACGACCGAGCAATGGTGTCCCGATGACCGGGGAACTGTTGCCATCGAAGCCCGTGGCTCTAATTAAGTTTGCGAGTTTAATACAGAAAAGAAAGCGCGAACGAAGTTGGGGCACAGCAGACACCCAACACCGGCCAAGCCTCTCATCCGGGACTTTCACTCTTTCTACACAATCAGAAAGGAGGAAAGCGCCGGTAGCCCTTTCCCCTTTTCTCTCTCGCCCTCTTTCAGTAAAACGGTCTATAGACACAACCGATAACGATATTTTTTCATTGTGGTCACGGCCGTTCTAAAATTTCTAATATTGTTTGAATGCCCGAAACAAATGCTTTCAGGGTCGTTAAGTGATCAGATTTGCTTGGCTCTGCTGAATGTGTATAAAACTGTATTTATTTTATAAGACTTATAATTCCCAAAAACACATGTTTCGGGTAACGTAAGCGACAAAGCACCCTGCATGTTATATAATAAAAAATAATAATTTTTGTGTGTATGTTTATACAGCCTGAAGTTAGTCTGCCTTAGTGGGCGTCTGGTGTCTCAGTTGTAGATGAGGAATTTAGCCAGTGCGGTACAACCGCCAGTCTGGTGTCTTTTAACGTGCACCACGCAGCAGTGTTGTACGGAACGGCGTTCCTGGAGCGCGTTCCTTTTAGGAGGAACGAAGGAACGCCGCCGTTCCATTTTGCATCGGTGAAACTGGAACGGGAACTCGTTACATTTTTACTGAAACGAAAAAAGGAACGGCGTTCCTTTTTTTTTTTTTCCGTTCAGTGGGGTAATTTTTATTTTATTTCTAAGAGGGAAGTTTTAAATGTATAAAAACGATATCTTTACGAAAAGCAGAATCTCGTTAACGTTTTGTACACTTATCTTAGGGTTCATCTTGTGTTGGTCCTCGCTTGGTAACACTCGGGTGCAGGAGAGCTAGTGGGCATTGATTCTTTTTCAGTGCCCGAGACTGCGGTACAAAAAGCAAAACGTTTAGTCAAAGGAAAAGATGAAAAAAAAAGAGGGACGCTTCGAACTCGGCTACCTTCTTTGCTTTCACGAATCCTCATACACCCAGAATATAAGGCCGACTACAGCCATCACAGAACTTCTACAAAGGAACCTACTGTTACAACGAAAGAACAGGTTATCTGACATCGACCGCACCCTTGTGTCATGAATATTGGTCTCTTAAAAGATACACAAAAATTAATATTTATTTCTTCTGCCCTTGCCCCTCACCTTCAAACTGAACAACAAATCCAACCTTCACGAAGAAGGACTGGTCGTTTTCAAGACTGACCTTCCCAAAGCCCTACCCTCTTCTCCACTTGCTCGTCTCGCGGACAGCCACACCGAGAAGCAAATGTTGTTAAGTTCTAACAAGGGACTTTGTTAGATTGAGACGAGTGCGGCTGTTGTAAAACGCTCGTGCAGTGTGGTTAACACACATTTGGCTCGTCTGAATCGCCCACCAGAAAAGATGGTTAAAACCTGAGGTCTTTAAAGGTGATTATATCAACAAATGAAACCCTGCTATCGCTTGTCTTTTTCTGGTTCCCTTCCATCACTGCATTCAAAGTCGATAGTTACCACTTTGATGGGATAGATCAAAAAAAGAATGAAACTTTGATTGATCTAACTGAATATGGTAATCAGAAAAATGCAAATGTAACGTATATGTAACGATACGTTCCATTTTCTTTAACTCTAACGGAAACCGAGTTCCTTTTTCACATATGGAACTTGTAACGGGAACGCGTTCCAAAAATCAGAAGGAACGAGGAACGATCCTTCGTTCCATTTTTCAAGGAACGTGTACAACACTGCCACGCAGTAGTGATACACGACCGTACGCCGGGACGATGCTCATCCAGATCGAAACGGGCAGGGTTGGAGATTGAACCCAGGGTCGTTAAACCATAGAGTTATTATAATGTACGCCAGAGGTTCCACAAGCGCTATAGTGTTGCTGCAAATTGAAGGAGACAGCAACCAGAAGGAAATTGACTTCCGGTAATGCGTGTATATGGGGAAAAGCGAGTGTATTTTCTCTCTGCGCTTGATTATAAGAGCAAATATTATGAATAATTCGCACGCACTAGGCTACAAAAGAAAATAATACGATATATTGCTGATGTTTCCTACACAGACCACACAGAACCTTTATTTTTAAAATATCAAATAATTCCGGATTGAACGCATGTATGAGTATCGTTTGCTTTGATCCATTCGTTTCTCTTCCACACTATTCATTGATTTCTTATTCACTATTTCTGAGCATGTAAGGCATAGAGCAGTGATGTCAACATACGCCGCAGAGAAGCATGGGTCCTCCCTTATTCCGCACAAACTACAACTTACAAACTTTACATTATAATGTACCACTTATTTTAAATAAGTGCCTCACAAAGAAGATAAACACACACGATTAGCAAACGAGACTTGCGCTCTTATATCTTCGTTGTTCCCTAACTTAGTGTCATAATGTTTACAAAGTTCCGATTTTGAATTTATTTTTTGTTTCATCAAATGTAATGTTAGTAGAATGTTGCACTACCAAGCTGCTGCCAATGTAATAAGGGTCCCAGACCCAGTCAAGCTATCTCAACAGCTTTTTGTCTAGGACTCCTTCTAGTGTTTCTGGAAAATAAAGCTTTTGATTTGATTTGATTTCATTGGGACATTTTTCAATCACGCAGACGAAATAATTGGTCAGCTACGGCGTTTTTATTTCCAATTCGTGGCATAAAAGACGGTGCTAAAACCGCTTCGTACATGTATTTATGTGTACTGTCGTACACTGTTAGCTCGAACAGGGCGTCTGCGCTTTCCAGCATGGGGGATATACGTGCCAAACGAACGAAGGACATGTGGAAAACCAAGAGAGACGGCAAGAACTACCCAGTAACACTAAATAAGTAACTCCTTGTGCATGTAGACGATTAAAATAAATGAAAAGACACGTAATATAGTCCTATTTGCAATAAATAAGTACTGCTTCATTCTTTCTGTTTATGAATATGTGCGAAGATGCTTGTTCTGCGTTCAAAACATCACCCGCACGCTCGAAATCTTTGAAAATAGTAAGAAGCCAGAGAACAGGTGCTCGATAAAAGCTGTCAGACATAGGACATAATACAAAGACACACCTTTCATAGCCCACGTACTCTATTTTTACGTTTGGAAAGTTTTTTTTTTAACCGCTTGTAAAGATGCACGACGGAGCCATCTTTATATAGGAACAGGACAGGCATATTAGCAATATATAAGCAGCACCGGAATGCTGGCAGAACCTTGAACGCACTCTACATTCCTTTCGATTGTTATTTTGCTTAGAATCGTCGCTCGTTTTTACATACAGGGTGTCACCAAAAAAACTTTACAGGGTTTTCTTCACCGGAAAAATAAACTAGGCATTGCCGAACGTTCATTCTCCGCCCAAAGGTAGCGCTAGAGGTCACAACCAGATGCCAAAGTTTCAGCCCGATCCGATAATCTAATAAAAAATTATAAGTGATTTTTTGAAAATTTCAATAGAAAATGGAGCCCATTTTTGCCCGTTTTCAGTATCTGGTGCAGAGCCCGATGTATTCGAAAACTCCGTCGGCCGCCATTTTCCCATTGAAAGTTTCAGAAAATCACTTATAACTTTTGATTAATAAAGGTACATAGTATTCGGTACGGCCCAAATAACAAGTTATCTATGTTATTTTCCGACGAAGAGACAAAATGCACGCGCGTTTTCCCACAGGAATTCACAGGAGCACCGCAAAAGTAGACTGGTTGCTGTATGCTTGTCAAATACCAAGCTGGGGCCGAAGCTGGCGGAGCGTGCTGATTGGAGTCTCGCGACGATGGCATCACGCGGGACGAAATGTCAATCATCGAAACTCTCTGGGTGCTTGAATAGACCGATCTCACCAGCCCATGCACCAGCTCAGTTTGACTACGCCACATGCTGCCGTCAAGAGGCATCGAGGAGAACCTTTAGGTCTTTCTGCACGTGCGACAACTTCGCTGGAGGTCTGCGGTAGCACTAGCACCGAGACGGCACGAACCGCCTCGTGCAGCTGCAGCCTGCCTCCTGGAGCCAACTAAGAGTTATGGCGGTGTCACGCATGACGCTCGAACGCTTGGTGAGATCGGTCTATTCCCGCGAGATTATGAGACACAAAGTCGTAGCGAGCTTCACCGGAGCGCGCTCGAGCGACACCGCAGGGCCAGCCGATTGAACGGCTGCACTGATGACGTCCCGCCCGCATGCCCCTACATCCCTACGTCGCGCTAGAATCAATTTTATGGCATCTTCGATCAACTCGCACCAGTACAGCCCTGAAACCAGGACAGTGCCCAGCTCCTCGGTCGTGCAGCGCGAAGTCGATGCAGCATGGAGGACAAACTGCACCGCGCCGGTGCACCGCGGCGACCGCCACCATGCGTCACCTCGCGTTTTGTTTGTTTTTTCTTGCGTACGTCCGCGCGCGGTGCCCATTTGCTGTCAATTTCTCCTGGTTTTCTACTCGCAGATCTATCGGTCACACACAAACGAACGCCGTGGAGTCGATTGTCGATGGGATGACGAAGCGGGTGACAATTCCACAGGTATATTTTGCCCAACATTTTGGTTCAGAAAAGAGTACCACCAGATAATAAACGTACCTTAGGTGTCATCGAAACGACTCACAACGCTTTCCACGAGGCTCATAACTTTCGGGCGCTCCTTGCCAACGCAACAATCACCGGTAATCGCGGCAATGGTAAGAAGCTCGTTTGTCTTCGCTGTCAGAAGAGCTGAGGAATTCATCGGGTGCCGCTGCGACGCGTGTTCGTATTCGCAAGGTCGCCACCTCGATAGAATGCGCGTCTGCCGCACCGTCGATTTTCTTAGTGCGCGTTGGGTGCAACGAAACGTCGCACCGGGAGTTTGCGCGCTGTTGATCGAGGACGTCCGGTGCGCACCGGTACACTTCATCGAAGACGACGGGGCGCACCGGTGCGGATGCTCGAGGATGCTATTAGAGGCAATGCTTTCTAGATTGTCCCTAGGCGGGCTGTGAATACTGTGAACTTCCTCGTAGCAAGATCGTCGTTTGTGGAAGTTATTGGTCACGACCAAATAACGCTTCACAACTTTGGGAAGGAGTTACTTGAGGCCCCGACATGTGTGCCATGCGTGCAAGCAGGTGCAGCGCGCTTGTGAACATAGCTTTCACAAGCTTGAAATTCCATAGGCTTTCCCGCACGAGCAGAGACATGGCGGCGGCCAGTTGCCTTGCTTGCAATCGTCTATAGTAATGATATGCATCGCAGGGGACGGAGTGGTGAGTCAATGGCTCCTCTTCCTCTCGTGCTCACCGCGTGCTTTTTCTTTCTTCTGTCCTTCTCGTTTTTTACGCCTCTCTTTCCATCCCCAGTGTGTGAAACAATGTCCTGTTGTCTTTCTCTTTGTCCGTGTATATTTCGGCGCTTTTCCACCGTACATATGTACCAAATAACTGGCCCTTAAAAGTACCGTGTTACAATGTGTGAACAGCTTGTATGCTAAGCTAGCTTCTCGTTTAGGTATTTCGACCTCGTCTTAGTTACAGGCAGGTAGCCAGGACCTTGTTTGGGGGGGGGGGGGGAACCGCCCATGAAAAATGTTTTATGAGGGGGAGGGGGGAGAGAGGCCTTAGCAAAATGGGAAGATTTCGGGAGTGGGGGGGGGGGGGGGGCCGGACGCCATGCCCCCCCCCCTGACTACGTGCCTGCTTAGCTATCAAATAAAAGGGGTTCGTAAACTCAAAGTACCATGGTAACACAAAAACTTATCACACACAACCCCCTCCCCCTTACACACTCACACACACACACACACAAGTAAAAAGCAAATCAGGAGGAGGAACATAATTTTGCTTCGTATCTAGTCGCGCCATTTTGACGTGTAGTCTTTATGAATCCATCGACTGCCACTTAAACGTTAATTTAGCTCGTCACGTCGTACTGTAATGCAGTTACACCTGTGACTAGTCACCACCTACTCTACCCCACGGCATTTCAAGCACTACGAAATGTGAAACCCGAAAACGCAGTGACGTCGCCTGTTGACACTCCACACGCATGCACTCCACCTTGAAAATCCTCCGCGCAGGGGTGGCGCGCCGCCCACTCGCCACCAGCACTAAAGCCCCGAATCGAGAACGCGTGGGGGGCGGGGGTGTTGCAGCCCCAGCCGTCTCCTACAGCTCCTCAGAGTAGGTTTATATATTTATATAGAAGAAGAAAAAGAAAAAAAACGGATCGCGAGAAGAGCGCGGGCACTCGCTGAGGCGACACGTTAACGCCACGTCGCTTCTCTAAACAGAAACGACGACGTGCACGAGCCGGCGCTAAAAGCGAGCCTTGGCGCGAGCTTAGGCGTCGGCTTTTACGACTCGGGGTTTTCTACCTGCACGACGCCCTTGTGGGAACGGGCTGACTCGGAGCAATCCTCCACCTCCTCCTCCTCCTCCTCCTCCCGAGCTGCCGGTCGCCTCCTGCGCGCCACAGGCTCCCTTGCGCAAGGTGAGCCCCCGCACCCGCTGGCTCCGGCGCGCTTCAAAGCGCGTCTCCCTCCCACCTCCCTCGGTTTATCGGGACAGCGGCTATTTCCCGTCGGGAAGGCCGGGCGCGCCCGATAACGGCTGGACCGGCGTCGTCGGTGCCGACTCGGACCCTGGGTCGCCTTCGTAATGGCAGGTCGAGACGCGTAGCTAGGAAAAAACGTGCTCCCGCATTCGCCCGGGTTGTTTCGCCCGAAGTGAGGGAGGCAGGCTGCTCGTGCCCCCTCATTGCGAAAGGTGGACTGGGGAAAGGTGTGATTGCTAAACTGGTTTCATTTAGCTGTTTCAGTAACAGAAATGAGGCTGTAAGAGTCGGGGTTCGAGTGCGGTATATTGCTGGGTAAATTCGATCGTTCCGTTGTAGCTAATTCAGCTTTTAAGCCGATCAAGCTACGAACGCCTCGGTGTTATTCTATTGGGCCTACTATTCGGGCACCGCCAATAAACGTAGTGTCACTCTCGTCACTCTATTCTCCACCACGAGAGTTTGCGAGAAAGAAAAATTCGTAGGTAATAATACGTGACGAATAAGTTAAAGCTCTGCCAGTTTTGGAAACACTAGTATCATAATATATGCGTTGAGTATCTACTGCATCAGATTCAAAATACTTGCGTGTCTTTGCGGAGTATTGTTTCTGTGTGCGAGCCCACCAATATATCTATATGAGTGTCTGCTCTGTATTTATAAACCCCATGTTTTAAGTGTTGAATTTTCATATATTCGAGCAGTTCACATATGTCTTTGTATGTGCAGTCTCGGACAATGCAAGCCAAAACGACCGAGAGACACCCAAGGAATATCCGTGATATTCCAGACAAAAATATGAAACGAAGACACTTAAGATGGCTTACGTGTAGGGATGCGAAATCATTCCTACAAGCAGCGCACCACGTCTTCCTTTTTCACACGGCGCTCCGGCGGTGACATCACGCTCCTCCACTGCGCAGGCGCGGAGCCCTACCGGCTTCACGGCCTCCGCGTCGATGCATCTCCGTTGCTGTGCTTTTCTTTGTGTTTTCTTTCTGAGGCGCGTCCGCTTTGACCTTGAGCGCCCGCCGGCTTCCGGGAAGAAGCATCTGCGTTCCTGTGCTTTTGGGGCAATGGGACTTTAGGTACCGTTTTCGTTGCTACAGAAAACGGCTACAGACAACACCGGCTTCGCTCCATGGGACAGTTGTTGCTTTCGCATCAAAAGAGTAACTAGCGCGAGAAAACATACACGAGCAAGGATGCGTTTTCGCTGAGGCTCAGCATTTTCTATTACCTGCAATTGCGTAGTCATTTAACTCACCTCGCGTCCGCCTTTTTATTGCTACCACCTACGGGCCTCTGAGTGGTGCCGTTTTCAGCATTTGTGTGTCCAGACCTTTTATACGCGGGCGTCTTCATCTACAATTCCGGAGATTTTGGCATGCGGAAATACGTTGTTTTGCTCTAGCCACGCTTCTGGAAGGTGTTCCTATTCGCGTTTTGCTTTCTCTATATTTTTATACTTGTTCCATGTTGTAAAGTTTTCTTTTGTCTCGCTTAGCCTGTATGCGAACTGTGTGCGTGGGGACGAAGACAAACGGAAAGGGTCTAATGGCGACGTACGCGACCAAAAGCGCCGCTGTTGGCCGGCTTCTCACGCTTGACCAAATGCTCACCATGACGTCTTTGGTGGGATTAGCTCTGCTTTTATCGACGGAAGTAAGAGCAATTCCAAACTGTCAACTCGACTCCATGCTCCTTCCCTGCGTTCTAAACACACCATCGAAATGAATTTCAAAACTGAAGAAAAATAGCCAGAATCACAACTTGGGACGTCACGGTGAGGTAAATATCATGGTTGTCACGTCAAGGTTAGAAACCATCGGAGGTCACCACCGCAATATATTGTCGGTAACAGCCCGCGGTTTCCTGACTTTGCAAAGCAACGAGCAAGCACGTGTTCAGACTTGGGAATCGCAGGCTGAGCAAAGAACTTGTGAACATTGGATTGACGTATAGTAATTACATCTGGTTGCAACATCGGTGGCGGTTAAAGCGTTCTTTGCATGATCGGAGGCCGGATCCACAAAGCAAACTTACGCCAAAAACGTGCGTACGACAAATCCTGAGAAGCAATCAGTATTCACGAAACGTAATCGTCGTAACTTTTGCGTAACTTACGCCAACATCCTATGACAGCCTGCAAGGTGTCTTGCGCACTTCTTAAGATCAACTTCAAACATGGCTGCCTGCGTTGCCTGGGTGCTTCGCCGCCTCCACGTGGCCGCGACGAGCAGAGAAGTTTGAGGCGGGAGAGGTTGTTCCGGAGCCGTATTACAATTAGAGATGTGCCGGAGCACAATTTGGAGCGCTATTACGGCATACCCAAAGAAGCAATACTTGGACTGTGCGATGCGCTTGCCCCAAGCCTTCGCCGACCGATTATGCACAGCTGAGCACTGCCGGTTGACGTGCAAGTCCTGCTGGCCCTCCACTTTGACGCCAGTGGCAGCTTCCAATTGGTCGTGGACGACCTGGTTCATTTGAGCCAATTAAGTGCATCACGAGTTGTGAACAGCGTGAGCCAGGCCATCGTTCTCATGGCCACGAAAGGAATTCGCTTCCTCCCGACGCGGAGAGCGTTGCCGCTCATTTCGTTGGTAAGTAAAGGCTGCACCGTATGTAAGCGATTTGGCTAGCGACAAGACGATCGACGGCACAAGCGACGAAGATTTTTCACTGCCGCTTGTCGCGTCGCTCGGTTTTTGGATTTCTAGAAAACGTCGTTCATCGCCATGGGTCGCTCCCTCTTGTCGCTTTCATGCGGTTTGCTTCGTCGCGCGACTAAACGAGCGACAGCGAAGCCGGTCGCCATCGCTTGTCTTGTCGCTCGTCAAATCGCTTACATGCGGTTTATACTTAATACGGTTCACGCCCCTCAATGATAAACATTGTCGATTTCGCGCTTTTTTACTAGCTTTTTTAGGAATGCACTAAATAATCGTTGTCAGTGTGTCGGCGGCGTGATGAGTCGTACGCCGCCGGCCGCGGTTAGCCGCATAACAGAGGTCGGCTTTCAGCAGCGAATACTTTTGAAGCACGACACTGAGTCGGTGAGTACAAATTGTTGCTTTAGTTTACGTGATAAAACAACTCTGGCAGCTTGTTGAGTCGTAAGACAAGTCCTTATAAAATGATACTTCGTTAGGGTGGGATCCGAATACCTTCTAACGCTATCCTGATCAAGTTTGTTAAGCAGAAAGCTATTTTTTAGAGCGCAGCTCTTAGGCGCCCGTTTCCTGCTTGAGCGGCGTCGCCGTCGGCGTAATTGCGCGGTGCATCATGGGAAATGTCCCATAATGCACCGCGCGAGCCCTCCCCCCCGAGGTCACGTGACCCCCCTCCCCCGAGTCACGTGACCCCCCCCAGCCGTGACCCCCTCCCGAGGTCGTGACCCCCCCGGAGGAGATTGAAGAACGAGGAGGAGGAGGAGGAGGAGGGTATACCCTCCCCTCAGGACCCTTCCATCCTCCTCCTCAAGAGCTGCGCTCTAATTCGGCGTTACACGGAGCTGTAAACGGCTTTCACTTTTTTCTTTTCCATCGTTACTTGGAGGCACATGATGAGTACCGTTCATGCAGTAATAGTTTTTGCATGCTTGTCAGGCTACTATACTTACTCCCCTCAGTACCCTTCCATCCTCCTCCTCAGGGTCGTAGCCTTAGACATTTTCCGAGTTATGATAAAGTGTAGTAGGATAACAGCCCTGTGGTGTTTCAATGCCTGTCTTAACATTACTTTCCGTTCATTCTGCAGGGTTCCTAGGGATTGCGGGCTTCTCGAGGTGTTACACTCTAAGAAATCCGTGCGCGTCTACTTACCTGCAAAACACTCAAAGAAACCAATTCGATTCGGCGATCTAAGAAATGCAGGCTTTCAGGTCAGTACCTCGTACTTAGAGGCGCAGATTACATCCGTTTAGAGCTAAGAAATGAAGTCTGCGCATGTTGTCAGGCTACTATATTACTCCCGCTCAGCATCGCGTTCCATCCTGCCTCTTCAAGAGCTGTCGCTATGATTCGACCGCTATGCTAGAAAGTTGTAAACGGCTTTCAGTTTGTTTCTTCCATCGTTACTTGGAGGCACATGATGAGTACCGTTCATGCAGTAATAGTTTTTGCATGGTTGTCAGGCTACTATGTTTACTCCCCTCAGTATCCTTCCGATCCTCCTCCTCAGGGTCGTAGCCTATAGACATTTTCCGAGTTATGATAAAAAGTGTAGTAGGATAACAGCCCTGTTGTGTCTTCAATGCCTGTCTTAACATTAATTTTCGTTAATTCTGCAGAGTTCCTTAGGGATTGCGGGCTTCTCGAGGGTGTTATATCTACAGAGCGAAAAGACACAACCAGCCTCCACTACCAGGAAGTGCCGCGGACGGCGGCACTTCAGAGTGAGTTAAAAAAAAAGTTAAAAATTAGAGGTATCTCTATGGACTTTCAACTTAGATACTTATATAAAGAAGACACGTTTTAGCCGCGTATTTTCAGACTTTATTTTCCTGTGAACGGTGCTTCAGGATTTGTTTGTCAAATAGTATCACTAAATGAGGCTTCCGAAAATATATACCTATGCTCCTATATTTAATGCTCCTTTAGAATCAATAGAGAAATGCAGCTGATTTATCGAAATGTGGTCAAATTGCAAATCAATATTTTAGAAACCGCAACTTTTTTTTAATTCTCTTAAACACTTTCTTATAACTTGGACTAACTTCTGAACAAAACACACTGAACAGCGTATGACTCGTGTGAACGAAAAAAGCGTAATCAACAGTTACCTAGAAACAGATGTCTTTGCCAGACAGCATCGCCTTCGAAAATGAATTTAGGAAGTAGACTCGAAAGCTGGGCTTTTTCATAAAAAGTAGGAAGTGATTCTTTCCCGTAGTCCAGTTTTATTTTTAAAGTTCTATCTAAACCCTCCCCCTCCTCTTTTTTTACACGTACCAACATGCAGGCAGGTAGGAGTGCTTATAATCTTCATTCGCATTTGAAGACAGTGTGGGCGTTCATCTGAAACTATACAGGGTGTTTTTATTAAACTTTAAAAAATTGACAACAAACAAAAAAATTAGAGCTACACCAATGCGGTATGTGAAGGGCAGGTGAGCTATGTGCTCAAGGGGACATAATATCAGTGAATAATCGTCAAGCTAAGTCGGATGAATAACTAAAAATTGTTAATTATATTTTAAGAAGGGTAAATAAACATGTGGTTCCAATTACAAATTTTCTTAGGTTCACTGGAGGCACTAAGATAGTACATTTTAGAAAGATCTGGAGCAGCTGAAACACGCTAGCGCAACAGGCTCATGGCAGGCAGTGCAGAGACGCGGATGATAAGCGCGCGGTTGTATAGGTTACGCGCGTTTCTGCCCCGACAGCCTTGGGCCTGTTGCACGAGGGTAATTTTAACGCACCACTGCACCACCGCTCTAAATATTTCTAAAATTTGCTGCTTTATGAGTTTTGAATGACGCTCAGCTAGTTTCTGATTGGAACCATATTTTTATTTTCACTAATTAAGAAGTTACTTGACAAGTTGTAGGTAAATGCCCAACTTGTCGTAACGATTGCCCCCCCTCCTCCTCTCCCTTATATTATGTCAGCCTGGCCGCATAACTCACCTGCACAGACTGCATAAGCGTAGCTTTCACAACATAATTTTAAAACAAATCTTTAAAAAAAAAGAAAAAAACCTCTAACTTCTTAGCGCATCGCTTCACGCTAACGTTTACGGTCAAAAACCAGCTACAAGCTATGAATGCTGATGTGATTGCTTCTTGTATTTTCTTAATTTGTTTTGTATTATCTGATGGAGTGAGAGGGCGTGGCAAATTTACGTTGCTAGATGGCTGTAAACACTACTCGGAAATTATTGCTACACCCCAGCGAACACCTATAGAATAAAAATAGAATAAAGAACAACAACATAAGTACAGAAACTCGTAATCGACACACGCTAAGTACAAAACAGCGTGTGGTAACGTAGATAAACATGAGAAGATACCAGGTAAAGTCTTCGTTGTCACCACTTCTGTGTATCTCTCTGACGCACGTTTTCACTTAAATAAGACTGATCATGACACTTTTCATAGAAGAAACTTCAAGTTTATTTGTACAATAAAAAAAATAAAGAAGAAAAATATTGAGAAACGAAGTTACGAGGTCATATAGGTATGACCTATATTTAGATAGAATTCATAACTTGCGAGTCCAAGGGAGACCGAGGAGCAGATAGATAATATGGACTGGATGATCCCGCTTTTCCTCTTGCAAATCATGTCAACATGAATTTAGAAACACATTCTATAACCGGAGCGCGTTTATTAGAGCGCGCGTAAAGAACGTTCGAAGACGGCCAGTAGCCCGCCGCGCAGAAGGAACATCGATGGAACGTGCAGGGTAGCGCCATCTGTCGCAACAGCACAAAATAGCGACGAGCCAAGTTGTCGCCGCTACCGCAGTTGTCGCTGCTGCGCACCCTGCTGACTAGACAGCCTAGATTGCAGAGAGGTTCCAGGTCAGAACCGCGAACAGCGTTTGCATTTGGATGGCGGACGCCTCCTGCGGATGTTGGCCTCAAGTTCAAATGTGTCCGCACAAATTTACTCGAAGGAGGGCAAGGCGATTTTTCGGGGGGGGGGGGGGGGGGAGTGCAATTATTTTGGACGGGAGCAACCACGATTGGCCAACCGGGCACTGTAATGTTTTAGTAGGTCCTTTAGGCGGTATTATTCTGCTTATATCGACGGAAATAACTCAGCCTCGACTTTGACGGTGTTTGTTTTATTAACACGATGTCTTCGAGCTTCCGCCGTGTTTGTTACACATATCATCTTGTTTATCGCTCATATTTGATAATCCTAGTCAGTGGCGTACCAACTTCTTTTTGAGTGGAGGGGGGGGGGCAAACCAAACCTCCCCCCCTTCCAGGGGCGGGAGCGCTGCCCTTGGCATCCCTTGGCATCCCTTGGGCACCGCCGCACAGTGTTTGCCCTGCCCAGTGGCGGCTGTTTCAGAGGGGGCAAACACATGTCTTGCCCCCCCCCCCCGACTCTGAGAACTGGGGGGCAAGCGCCCCAACCGGGGGGCAAGGGGGGCAAGCGCCCCCCTGCCCCCCGGGTTGGTACGCCCGTGATCTTAGTCATGCCGCTATTCGAAGCACGTTTGTTCCATGCATGGTTGTTGTTCGTGCCGGCAGGCAGTCTTTGTATGACCAATATCCTTGGCGGGACCGTCACACAAGAAAGAAACCTATGCCTCAGGCAGCGTCTGCAGGCTGTCTTCTAAATGGCGGTGAGAAAGAAGGCGGAAAGGCAGAGACGTTTGCGGACGACTATCAACGCTTTTTGCCACCTCCTCGCAGCAGCTCGTACTGCAAACGCGGTCCATGAACCACGTGACCCCAATCGAGCGGTTGGAAACTCTCCGTAATACAGGCTCCCTACCGCCGAGTCTGCAAACCAGGGTTGCAACAAAGCGAAACTAGTCGAAACGTTTTTTTCAAGAAGCCGCTGCGTTGTGGCTGTTGTGCAAAGCGGGGAGGGTCACTTTCATCTTCTCTCCCCCCCCCCCTCCCCTTGCCCCAGATACGGCTTGGTCTTAGAAAATATTTTCTCGCCTTAAAATACGGGTTGTCTTCTGAAAACTTCGCACTCCGAAAACTGCACTCTCTTCTGGAAGCCTATTGCGATGACTTTGTATCCTTCTAATTCCTTTGATGACGCGAAAAAGACTATCACGTGCTGTTAACAGAACTTGACAGAGGGGGTTGACAATCAGTTCGACGTAGAGTTCCTATACAGGAACTCTAGTTCGACGGTATTCCTCTGAGTTTATATAGACACTTTCCATGCAGTTTCCATCTCGGATCGCGGAACTAGCGGTATGGGGGAAAACATCTTTTCACCCTTGTCACGCAACTATACCTCGTTTCACCTTATGTTGTACCGCAGCGAAGGCTGGAAGCGCGAGCGCATAGCGTTGGCAGCCGCTCTTAAGTCACGAGAGCTTGTGCCGCCGAGATGTGCCCCAGAGCAAGGAGCTCGCGCTTGTAGCCTTTCCTGCGGTACATCATAAGGTGAAACAGAGTATAGGAGGTGTCCACGTTTTTATCGCGGTTGTCAATCCGTCTTGGTTTGCCTCTCTCTCTCTCTCTCTCTCTCTCTCTCTCTCTCTTATATATATTTATTTATTTATTTATTTATTTTACGTTCTAGGGTCTTGCCCTTTTTTCGTCCCTTATACCGGATATGTGAACTACGTTGCTGTGGACGAGAATCGACGGTAAAGGTCCACATAGACCATTCCAATAGCCGCCCTCTGCGCGTAGCCATCTTTGACTACTGGGCTGTGAAAGCGTTCTGATCATGCGCGGTAGCTTTCTTCTGAGTAATATCAGAGAGCCCAATGACTCGCTATCTTTCGCTTGGGTGATACGCCCTGGGAAAGTGTTCATTGCGTGAGCATCTCCATGTTTCGTTTGTTGGGACGTAAATATTTGGGGACATTTATAAGGCCTTTTGAATTCAAAGGGATCTTAAAATATACCCTAAGATCCCTTTTAAATCAAAAGGCCTTATCAAGGCCTTTTGAATTAAAAGGAACCTTAGATTATCCTCCAAGAGCCATTTTACTTGAAAAGGCCTTATAAAGGCCATATCGGACTGTCCAATATTATTTTTCTCGCCGGTTCTCTTACCGTGTGCAGCGAAGCCAATGATAATACGCACGTACACAAATGGCTCCAGAAGCTATTTTGGTTGCATGACCACCCGCGCAACATCCTAATCATATTAAACACCGTGCCACGCACCCGCGCGTTAGACAGCACTGTCACAGCGCTCGTTTGGAAACTGCTCGATATTAGGGAAACGTGCAAAGGGTTCAATAGTATCGGGGAGCCTCAGTAGGACGGGTTTTTGTAGAAAAAACACTGATATCGAGATCTCTGACTGCCATTCTGGAGCATGATTGACGCGAGCGCCCAGAATGGTACCTTCATGTCGAAAACAGTTTGCTTAAAATTTAGCCCATCAATATCCATATAATTTGAGTTCTCCAATCTACAGGAATCGATCACACCTTGGTGCTTGTAAAAGCCCTTTCCCAACCCGAGATTTTTTTTTTCGCCTTTTTTTTTGCGTTTCACTCTCACTCTTTTTATATGTGTTCTCTCGCTATCACTCTCCCTCTCTCTCTCTTTCTCTCTTCTTCTGCTTTCGACATTTGAGTTCGGAGATGAGGCAAGAGGTGGAGCCACGTGTCCTTGTTGCTAAGCGTACGATGTGGGCGCACGGGCAGTTGATCGTTCACGATACACCCTCCCCTTTTTCTCTCCATATCCTTTAATTACCAACAGCATTATTAATATCGCAAAGAAGTAGGGATGTTGCGAACTTATGTCGTACCTGAGGTTCGATTAGTTCGTCGGACCTTCGACCCTTTTGGGAGAACTTCAACGAAGTTTGTTACGGATAAAGTATACTGTTTCCAATCTTAGAGATTAATTGCCACTGTCCACGCAACATAAAAGCAAATATATAGGCAATTAAACTTTTATTAATTTACCCCCCCCTTCCCCTGCCAGGCGGATCCAGCTCATTTTTAATTGAAAGGAATGTGCGGAACAGTTGAACTTCGGTCGAACTCTTGTCGAACACCGAGTTGAAAGCTCAAAAAGATGAACCTGGTCGAACTCGAACTAGACTTAAAAAATGCCTGCGCGTTTACTTACCCGCAAAACATTCGATGAGCCAATCTCTGCGATTAACCAAAATCAGCTCAGGGAATAATGTGGCGGAACATCTTTTTAGACCTCAAAATGAAGTCTGCGCTGTGGCATAACGCAATGCAAAGCGTTATGCTTGCATTGCGTAATGCCACGGCGCAGACTTAAATTTGAAGTCTAAACGGATGTTCCGCCACATTATTCGCTGAACTGATTTCGTAGATCGCAGAGATTGGCTCTTCGATGTTTTGCGGGTAAGCTAGACGCGCAGACATTTCTAAGAATGTACGACTGGTTTGCGTCATGACCCTAATCAGAAGCGCTGCAAAGTTTCACTACACGATGCAGTGTTGAGGTATGTGTTCGATTTCGACACAAGTGAAGTGGTGCATGTTGGCTTACACGCTCACTCTGGGCAAAGGGTAGCCAAAGAGATACTCTGCTTTCCCAAAACGATGACGAAACACAACATGACGCATATGTGACGGTGTTATTTTCTGCAGGTTCATTATGCTCAACGCAAATACAAAGATAAGTTTGAAGCTTAACCTGCCTACTCTGAAATTTGAAACGTAGAGGAATTAACCCCGATGACCTTGAGAGTGATCGACAGTTTTTGTTAATCAGAATGTGGACTGACATCAAAGTCTGGTGACTGATTTTTTTTGTATTTCATTTAAAAATGTTCTGAATCAAAATTATTTTTTTTACCTTATATGTAGATAAGCAACGCTGGAGGCACGAAGCGCACAACATCGCGTGTTTTAAACCAATATTTAGTCAACAATTTGAGCAACGGATTTAAAAACAGGACAGCAAAGCTAGAAAGTATTGAACATACATTTGAATAAATCGAATATGCAAAGCACATCTCTGCGATATTAAATATGGTTTAGCATGTATAATACAATGCATTATTGAAACTCGACCGGCGGGAGTGGTGATGGCCTTTCTCCATCTGGCTGAATTTGAGCCTTTTCTGACAAGCTTTCCTCCGAAAAGAGAGAAAGAAAAAAAAAGTGAATACTATTTTTTTTTGTTTCCGACTAGTGATTATAATTACTATAGTCACTTTAGTGACTATAATTACTATAGTCACTATAGTGAAAACCACTATAGTCAGCGACCGTCCAAGAAACGCAGGGCGTGTCGAATCCCAGACATTTTATTGTCGCCGCTCCGCAGCCAGTGAGTTGGAGGCATTAGCTGATAAGAACGTCTTTAGGCTGGTTCCCACAGCGCCCGGCGTTTTCTTTGGGTTTCTCACGTTACGTACAAGGCACCGAAACATTCGTGCCTCGAATGTCGCGTGCCAGGCTATTTCCTTGAACTGGCAGCCACGCTTAATATGAAGCACACATGTCCCGGTGGCTTGTGGTGCGAGCAGACGTATATGCTTTCGTTACGTAACGTAAGAATTCAAACGTGATCGTGTGAACTAAAGTCACTGGATCCTGAGAAAGTAGCCCAAGCCCCCGTATTAGGGTGCCTACATGTCTGTTATGAGCGCTCTACGTATGGTCGCCATTTTGGTCCGTGAAATGAGCAATTTCTCCTCGACCCCTCCGTTCTTGGTGAGCCGATCTAAATTCGCTGGTGACGGGCAGCTTTATGGAGACGTTTCTTGCATATTGAGATTTTGCTATCCACACACCGGCGAAACAGGCATAGATCTTCGTACCACCACCCCATGCTGTGTCCGTGCTTGGAGGCACTGAAAAATAATTTTATTGTTTTGAAATACGCAAGAAAACCAATATGATCGGAAGAGATCCGTGGAGATGGGCATGATTGATAAGTTGACTGCATGCACAGTGACAAAGACGCTTATATCGGCGAGGAATGCTTGCAGTACGATGATGCTCAATGGTGATCTTGGCGCGCCTGGTTTAGAACGAACCTCTGGAAGTTTCGATGATTTGAATGAACCGACATGGCGATTTCCATGACAATGTAGACACGCCTTGCGAGGTTTCGGTCGCCTGTATGTTAATATCTGCTTGTGTCCGGCTAGCCGGTAGGGAAGGCAATGGCGCTACTTTCCCAGGATCCAGTGACTTTAGTATAAACCACTCAAATGCTTTTTGTAAAAGCTTGTTTTTGATGGCATTAGGTGTGTTAAGCTTTAATAAAAAAAATGACCAGTACTAAACGGTAAGACGTCCTTTAGTCCGTTACAACTCAAGAAGGTAGGGCGAGGGTAACACGGGTTGGGGAGCAGGAAGCAGACTGAACGCTAGAAAAGAGAGGGGGATACCTCCTTCTCTCTTTAGCGTTCCGTCTGCTTCCTCCTCTCCGGCCATCCTTACCATCGCCCTACCTTCTTGAGTTGCAACGGACTATACACCAACTCATGTTTACAAACAAATCGGAGCGCCCCTAGCGGACGCCGCCGGCGCCGCGCAAGCGCGATGGAGTGTGGGCAAGAAGCTCGCCGTCGCCCATAAACAAACCCTTGAAATGCGATGTTGTCGGCGTCGGTGTGAGTCTCCCTGCCCTTTTTCGCGTTCGAATTGTTAATTCTTTGTCTTCTTGGCAATGTCCGACTACTTGAGCGGCCTTAGCGAAATTACCGCGGCTCGTTAAACCGAAAAACTTCGCGTGAATAATGTTACATGCGGCGATTCCTTCCGCGTGAACGCCGCAGAATTTACGCTAAAGCCTGATTCGCATGATGAGATTTCGCTCGCAATTTTCAGTCGCGACGTCGCTCGGGCTGTAAAAGCGTGAACCGTAGCTGAGATGGTCGGATGGTCGACGTCGATACTGAAAATCGCAAGCAGAATCGGACCAAGTGAATCAGGCATAACAAGTCGGTGATGGCCACTGGTAACAATGATCAACATCTCCTTGTATCTACTGTTTACATCGAGCCTGCTTACATCGAGCCTGCTTCAAACTTAAGTCTTTTGAGGCCTGCGCTTACTTCTTATCGCAAGTACTGGGCCAACATTTGGTCTACGGGCCGGTGTCGTCTAAAAGAGCAGACGCAAGCAGAAACGTTTGAAAGAGCAGACGACATTTCGAGCGATCAGGCGGCCGTTTGAACTTGAAGACGCACTGGACGTAGTCCGCAGGTGGTCCGCACAACTTGACGGTTTTCCGGCGTTCATGTTGGAACAAAACAAAAATATCTGATGACCACAAATATCCGTGAATTCAACCCGAAGTGCTTCCCATCCAAGCAATCGTGGTCCGACGGCGTCTGGTTTTCCCTTTTCACGGCACATATCCACGTTCTCGGACGAACCGAGCACATGAAAACTGACCTTCAAACCTTTCTCAACTCTTTTGGTAAAGCCCCAGTCGCGGCGTTTTGACGAGAAGGCAGGTTTTCGTCTGGTTCCTTTCAAAACAACGCAGAAATACACGTCTCAAATGGGCCCTTCCGCCCACAGCCCCATACCGGAAGTACGCCCGACGCGCCACCACCGCGCCGTGACGTAACAGAGATGAGTTCGTGCATAGAAAACTCACAACAATAGAAATAAACAGGCATTCTCTTTTCTTTAGGGGGTTGGGGGGTCATTCTCGGGTCTCCACCACTCATAAAATTTGACAAATGAAAATAGTTTTAAGTCAACGTTATCAAACCCAACCTACCTGTTGGCCTAAATTGCTTTAAATAGGCTGGGGCTCTAAAAAATTGCCCTAATGAGAGAATCCGTGGTTTGGCGGAGGATAGTTGCTGTCTTTAAAAGACACGCAGTTCCAGGGAACCTTTGAAATGTTGTAAGGAACCCCATGCTCAAATGTTTATTGCGTTAAAAGGGTAAACGCATACCACAATTTACTAGATACGTTTGACTGCCCCACATAATGTTCGATTCTCTTTAACCACATGCTACGCTGCATTTCACTGCAACATTTCATTTCATTTGCATGCGAACTTTGAAAGGTGTTTATGTAAACAATAAGCTGTATAGTTATAAATATGATTTCATGCTTTATTCAATTTTTTTTTGTAAGTGGGATTCCGTATTTTCGGACAAATCCGAAAAGCTCCAAAAAGCACTCGCAGGTAATTTTTTTTTGTCAAATCGGGTTTATTTGAAAAAGCTCAGAATTTTGAAGTCACCTTGGAAAATTGAAAAGCAAATAAGACGGTATTTTACGAATAACGCTTGTCAGAGCACAATTCTCAAAAAAAGAAAAAAAAAGAAAACCACATGCATTTTTATTGTTTTTAGTTTTAGATCATTGACAAAAGAGAGTTTCCCGTTTATCTCGCCAGGGTTCGTTCAGTACAACGGGTCTATCTACAAAATGTCACAAAAAAAGATTTACAGGGTCCTTTTTTCACCGCAAATATAAAGTAGGCAAGGCCGAACGCCCATTCTCCGCCCAAAGGTAGCACTAGAGGTCACAACCAGATGCAAAAGTTTCAGCCCGATCCGATACCTTATTCAAAAGTTACAAGTGATGTTCTTTGTTCTAAAAATTTCAATGGGAAAATGGAGCCCATTTTTGCCCGTTTTCGGTTTCTGCTGCGATAGAGCCCCATGTATTCGAAAACTCCGTCGGCCGCCATTTTGCCATTGAAATTTTCAGAAACTCACTTATAACTTTTGACTCTAAAGTATCAGATAGGGCTTAAACTTTGGCATCTGGTTGTGACCTCTAGCGCTACTTTTGAGCAAAAAATAAACGTTCGGCGATGCCTAGTTTTTTTGTTTTTTTTAAGTAAACCAGATTTTTTTTTTGTGACACCCTGTATCTTTATGCGACGATAAAAGCACTGTTCAGGTTTCCAGTTTAGGCCTATTGTGCTTTCTAGATAGAGGAGGGCTTTTGTCCTTCAGTGAAGGATGTGAACCTGTAGGTTTCACGGGATGGGGAGGGCAGTTGAAGCGTTTATGCTTCCCAACGACTACGTCCAAGGAGTCTGGCTATTTCAAAGTACCGACGTTTATTGAAGTATTACTTGTTTACAAGATCTGTCGTGGGGCAGTACTAAGTACACTCTAAAAAATGTCTGTGCGTCTACTTTCCCGCACAACACTCGGAAAGCCAATCAGCGCAGCTTACGGAGTCAACTCAGCGAATGACGATGCCGAAACATATGTTTAGACCAAAAAACACAGTCTGAGTTGTGACATTAAGCAATGCAAGCGTGACGTTTTGCATTGCTTAATTTCACAACTCAGACTACGTTTTTTGGTCTAAACGTATGTTTCGGCATCGTCATTCGCTGAGCTGCTTCCTTAAGCTGCGGTGATTAGCTCTACAAGTGCTGTGCTGGGAAGTAGACGCACGGGCTTTTTAGAGCGCAGTCGACGCTAGTCCTTTCTTAACGAGCACGTATCCGTATAAAGCAGTGGTCGGCATCATTATATAGCTTAACCTATTTACACCCACTATCACCAAAAACACCGGCGAAAGGCGACAGGTCCCATTTACAACTCCTAAACCCGTCTTAAATTCTCAAACTACTAATGATGTGTTTTTCGCGAGTCCGCGATTTCATCTATGCACTCGGCACCAGCGTACCCAATGCAGCCGCAGCGCGATGAAGGTGTCTGACCTCAAGCCCTTATTTTATACTGCGGTACAATAAATGTGTCGAGAGGGCACGAGAGCCAGCGCTTCTCATTCGAATGTCTATACCCACGGGTCCGATTTCTCGCGATATCTTGCGTCACCCTTGTGGCGAGCAAAACCAAAGCCCGGGTCTGAACAAGCAGCCGCGAACCGATTACACTCGCTGCAGGCTCTCCGCGAAATACGTGTGGTCTTGACATATTTACCAAGACAGATTCTGGTGTTCTTTCCCTTCGCGCTTTTGGTAAGACGACGCACCGACCGTGCGGCCGCCCGCTCGGTGTCATCGCCTGCTGGCTACGCGTCCCCAATAGGAGAGGATGGCTCAAAGAGAAGGATCAAACATGACAAAATCCTAACTGCTCGCTGTTTACATAGCAGCCGTGTTTTTACGCGGCGTGTTGCAGTCAATCTAGGGGACTGGGTAGAAAGACCGCGGCGATGCTGCCGAGAAATCGAGATGGAGTAGAAGACATCGTAAGACCGGCATACTGAAAACCAAAACCGGGGGCAAAAAGGACAACACCCCCGTCTCGGGTTCCAGTACGTCGATTAACGACCAGCTCGCCTACCTCCTAACGTTGTCGTCAATCGTATGATGCTGGAAATTTTTTCTAAATTTGGCAGAGGATCCCGCCTCGTCTTGTTCTCTGAAACGTGAATACCAATACCAAATATTTACTCAAAGTACAGTGTGGTGCAAAACGCCCGACCTGCCTTTTCTGTCGAGGTCGCGACTGTGTGTTTAAATTTTCTACTGATTTCCAGGTTTCTGCGGCTAGTCGTTGTCTGTTTGTGTATTTATTTTCAGGGGGGACCTTGTTCGCCCTTGAAGTTGTAGGTGTACATGCTTGGCTCGGTAAGTTTATATATATATTCTTAAAGGACGCATGAAAAGAAAAAAAAAACATTTTGTTAACAGCCTAGATGAAAAAATAATGTTATAAAACAAATTTACAACGAAGAAAAAACTTTTAGAGCTATATTTACGGCGCAAAACGAATTTATAGTTGGCGCGCGCGGGAGCCGCTGCGGGTCACGTGGCAGACCTGCGCGCCGTCGCGCTGCGCCGCCGCCGCCTCAAAGTCACGCCGCCGCCGCACGCTGAGCGTGTTGCGCCGCCGGTTCAAGGCATTTCTCCACGCCGCCGCCGGCGTCGTCGCGTAAGTTCGCCTGACGGGCGCACAGGTCTGTCACGTCCGCTCGCGCTTTTTCAGGAGTTTCCTTTGGGCTCTAAAAGTTATTTATTAATCTTAGTTTTCTGTTATACTTCAAACAAAGATGAATAAGTTACTTTTAGAGACCGTAGGAACGTTCCGAAAGAGCGGAAGCACCACCTGACAAATAGTGGCCAGTCACGTGATAAATAGTGGCCACTTTTCCGCGGCGCCCGCGGGCGCCAACTACAAATTCGTATCGCGCCGTAAATATAGCTCTAAAAAATTTTCTTTTTCGTTGTAATTCGTTAATTCGTGTTATGACTTTCTTTTTCCAACCAAGCTGTTACAAAAAAAAAGTTTTTTATGTGTTCTTGGGTTCTGAAGTTCGTAAGGTTGACAAAGCCTTACCCTATTGTGAAATCAGTCCCCGATATCTTACACTCTAAAAAAGTCTGTGCGTCTACTTTCACGCACAACACTCGGAGAAACAAATCACCGCAACTTACGGAGGCAGCTCAGCGAATGACGATACGGTAACATATGTTTAGACCTAAAAAGTCAGTCTCAGTTGTGACATTAAGCAATGCAAGCGTGACGTTTTGCATTGCTTAAAGCGCGAAACACATGTACGACGAAATCGTCCGATCCGACGTCCGACCACGGATTACGACGGTCGGAGGCGAGGGTTTTCAACGCTCTCCGGTGCTACGAAAACCCTCTCCCCCAAGGTCATTCCGGCAGTCCGCACGTCGGATCGGACGGTTTCGTCGTACGTGTGTTTCGCACTTAATGTCACAACTCAGACTGCATTTTTTGGACTAAACATATGTTTCCGCATCGTCATTCGCTGAGCTGCCTCCGTAAGTTGCGGTGATTGGCTCTCCAGTGTTGTGCGGGAAAGTAGATGCACAGACATTTTTTAGAGTGTAGTCCATCACAACCTCAGCTTTACATTTTAATAATAATATACTTATGCATGTAAGCAGATAGAAATGACACTATACTTTGTTTCATCCTACAATGGACTAAAGGCCAAAGCCACGGGCCGCCAGGTCCAATCACGTTCCACGCTATACTATGACACGCTTAACATTGATCAGGGGCGGACGAATAATGCTCGAATTCAAAAGCGCCGCATCATTTCTATAGCTTCGGCGCTGCAAAGAGTCTCTATGTCGTGGCTTTCTTTGCGATGTAAAATTGTTGAGTCACTTAGCGCTCTTCGATTCGAACCACTGTCCATCCGTCCCCTCATCAGTGATCCGAGACGCTGGTACCGATACGTGCATCGAATCGAAATACCGCGCAATTTCTAAGTGGCCCGTGATTGGATCTGACGGTCCGTAGCTTTTGCGCTTTAGTCCATCGTAGGGTGAGACGAAGTATAAACGTCAGTTGCAGATAATATTACGAGGTTCATGCATTATAGGATTAAATTATCGTACTTCCCGTGGATTGCTTTGACACATTGAAAACGTTTTGTCTAATTTTAATTCTGCTTGCTCCACACTTCTTGTAATTAATACTTCAAAAGGGGAGGGGGGAGGGGGAGGGTTAGGACTATGTGTTTATCATATCAATGTAACACTTTAGTTCTTTAGATAACAGCACTCTAAAAATTCCTGCGCGTCTACTTACCCGCAAAACACTCGAAGAGCCATTCTTTGCGATGAACGAAATCAGCTCAGCGAATGACGAGGCGGAAGATCTGTTCAGAACTCAAAATTGAGTCTGCGCTGCTTTGTGCAATCATGCTTTGCATTACGAAATGCCACAGCGCAGACTTAATTTTGAGGTCTAAACAGATGTTCCGCCTCATCATGCGCTGAGCTGATTTCGTAGATCGCAGAGATGGGCTCTTCGAGTGTTTTTGTGGGTAAGATAAACGCGCGGGCATTTCTGAGAGTGCATAAACAGACGTTTTGTGTCAACCAAAAGTTGGCTCCCGCGATAAACTCGTCAGTGAGAAATACCTTTTAGTTTTAGCCTAGGTCAGAATATACCATCATATCTGTCCACGGAAGACTAGGTAACGAATGTAGCAATCTAACTTTTCGTCAAAGGTGTATTTCACAGGTGGGTTACACCTTGTAAAATTGCAAAGCGTAACTCCTTTCTGTAAAAAACGGGGTAAAAAAACTTGGGTCAATGGCGGACGGCGACGCAGACGACCGAGTCGAGTGGCGGGGCGCGTTTGGCGCACGTATTGATAGATGGCGCCGCGGGAGCAGCGTCCGAAAGTGCAGCCGACTAGCGCCACTGTATACATGCTCCCGCAGAGAGCAGAGTAACGCCAACCGCAGCGTTCCCACTCGGCGACTAGCGGCGAATGCCAAAAAAGGTTCCAACTCTTGCACGGTGGACGTATCGGGTATAGAAGAAAGCGGGTCTTTTGTAATATTTGGCCCTTTCATCGTGTGAAGACTATTTTTAATATCACAAGTAAGCACTCTAAAAGGATTTCCAGCACTTGCTATGGTCTGAGCGAACGAAGGAGTCTTGTTTTGAGACGAAATCACCTTACGGTAGCAGACGACGCAGCGGGCTCTGCGGAGAGTAGGCGGCAGTTCTGCGGTTCTACCGCCAGCTTTTCGAGGAGTTTCTCCAGTTTTCAAAGGAAACCGTGTCCGTACAAAGGCGGGTTTATTCGGAATGTCGACCACCCTTTTTATTAGCGCGTTTTTTACTCTTCATTTCTAACAGAATCGTTAGGTGCTGTCGAGCGGATTCGGTTATTTAATGTTGAAATGCAGGCCGTGTTGACAGCACAAATTGTCAAAGTACCTTGCTACCGCTACCAGTATTTTAAGCTTTCCGTGGCGGCTTCTTCGGCTTGTGGGCAAAGATCGAAGGCACGGCATCTCGTGCTAGCTTACGTTTGCCGTCGCTCCGACGCCCAGAAAACTGGACTTCGGCAAAATTATCCTACGAACATCGCAGTTTGTGTTCAATCAGTTCTTCAGACTGTTGCATGAATTATCGCAATAATATAACTTACCTCGCACAGCCGCGTACAAGAAGTGGGAGTGAATCCTTTTCTGTTGAACCGCGTCAGCCACAAAAGTCGTCGCTGGCAATTTCTCTCGCCATCCGGGATATGAAACAGCCGTTTGCCAGCCTCATGCCGGTTACTGCACCCAAAAGCGCAGCACCCAGGCATTTGGGTCCCTTCCAGCCGCTCAAAATGCTGCAAAAAAACGACTGCCTATACAAAAACAATGCTCCCGCCGCGAAGACTGGAACCTTTTGCGAAAGCGCGGGAAAAGTTTGCCCACGTGATCGCCGCGAGCCAATAGGGAGCGCGGATTGTCGGCAAACTCGAACATCAATCAATGGCGCTACTCCGGATCCCTTCGGGAGCCATATACAGTGGCGCTACAGCCGACGCAGCGAATGAAAGCAGACGACACGCAGACGAAATCTGTTGGCAGCAAGAGCGCCGTCGTTCGGCAACCGCATCCTTAATTTTTGTTATTTCAAGTTTTGCAAACATTGTCCGCGTTTATTTCTAAACCAAAGGTACATTACAAAAATATGATGCTCATTTTAATAGGCCACGGTCGTCGCAAGCAGTTTCGATTAGATTTCCTGTATAGGCTCCCTACCCGCTCATTCACACTGGAAGCGGATCCGCGTTCGCAAAGCGGTTGCGAACGCGGTTGTATAAAGATCCAGTACAATTGCACGCACACTTGATATCACCGAGTGCGCGTGCAATGGCACTGGATCTTTATACAACCGCGTTCGCAACCGCTTTGCGAACGCGGATCCGCTTTCAGTGCGAATGAGCGGTACGGAAACCAGAGTTGCGCGTCTGTTTTCTACGTGCCGCCGCGCCGCTATTCGCCGAGATCCGACCGCGTGAGGAACAGACACAAATTCCGTGCAGGAAAGTAGACGTTGCCCGCGCCCCGGCGTACGTTCCCCTGCTTTCGAGCGCGCGCGCGCCTCGAACGCGCGGCGCGCCGCTATTAGCCGAATTCAGTCACGTAAGGAGCAGACTCCGAATGCCGTGTAGGAAAGACGGAGGAACGCGCAACTCTAGTCTCGATAAGGAGGTAGCGCCATCTGTCAATAGGTGCACCAAACGCGCCCAGCCACTCGACCCCGTCGTCTGCGTCGCCGTCCGCCGTTGACCTTGGCAAGTTTTTCCCCCCTTATATTTTACAGAAAGGGAGCTACGCTTTGTAATTTTACAAGGTAAAACCCACTTGTGAAATACACCTTTGACGAAAAGATTAGGCTTGTAAGCGTCGATTTTTACGGCCTATTTTAGATCCAGCCTCGGTATTTCAGACACTTTATATATTTCTTTTTCTGAATCCTGAAGATCCTGCACAACAAGCAGACAGTAAAGTCGGTGTAACTTACAAAGTAATTAAAAGGCAATATTGACATGTATACTGTTCATTTCCTTCGTGCAGTGTACAAATTCCAGTAGCCTATTTGTACAGCACGCGAAGTATGCCCCGAAAAATACGCTCGCGTCCGAATAACAGCTTTAGTAGGTATTCGCGACTCCAGCGACCTATAGGGGCGCCACCACCAAACAAACATGGCGGCTGAGTCCAGGTCGCGTCGGCTCGGCCGGGCCGCCTGAACGGGTGGCACATTCAATTTAACAAATTTTCTTTTGTTAATGCCCAATTTAATAGGTATTTGAACTGCGACGGTTAGGTGTAGCCGGTGTACATAAACATGCAGAGCATAGTTTTGTTTTCCCGGGGTTTTTCGTTCTTTTCATGTCAAACTTT
This sequence comes from Ixodes ricinus, assembly GCA_037355805.1. Classification (NCBI taxonomy): domain Eukaryota; kingdom Metazoa; phylum Arthropoda; class Arachnida; order Ixodida; family Ixodidae; genus Ixodes; species Ixodes ricinus. Next base: position 47,159 of record JAZHYW010002590.1, read on the forward strand.
CGTTTCGGAGATTTCGTTCAAAACCGAAACTATGGGCCTCGGAGAGACGGTAATAGACTCTAATCAGTTTTGATCAGCTAAGGAAAGCGGCGATGACTACAGAATTGTTCCACCGAAAGTAATTTTCAGCTAACTCGCATGCCTCGACCATGCGACTTATCTGTCCGCGAAATGGAGTTTGTGTGCGTATCCGCGATTAAGAAACAGCTCCAGTCGTCTGCTCGGTCAACAACACAGGCTGCAGAAAAATTACGAAAATTAAGCAAGCGCTTCTGGAGCCAAGGAGCATGTTAACCCGCGGGCGCCCCACTAAGCAGCTGATACTCGTATTTCAATTCAGGTTTTAGTAGCAATCGAGAAGTCGACTTTTGACGAATTCGCGGGTTTTGTATTATATTACGTACTATGTCCCACTAAAGATATATTAATATATTCTTCGGGTTGAAATATGAGCTTAGTGGACTAGCTATAAGGAGAACTGCTGAATAAAAGTATATTTGGCAGACAGAGACACACTACTTAAACTCAGCCAAATGGTTCTAGCCGGTAGTACGGAGACGAATGCGGACAAACTGAAGAGAGTACTTATCGGAGATTCACGCAGAACCTCTCTGCATTGAACTTGACTTTAAATCCTGGACGAAGAAAATTAGTATTTTTTGTGGCCGGTCAACCTGAGCAATGTAGACGTATATTGGTTGTGGCTTCGACGGGGGTATAATATAAATACTGGAGGCGCGATAGATCGTAATGCCGTGACAGCTTCTAACTTTGCCAGACGCGTCCCCCACCTTTTGAAAGCAGACAATTTCCCTCATTAATGCAGCGAGCAGGTTTTCCGGAATAAAGTAATTGCGAAATCGGCCCAACTCCCTCGGTGTGGTCCAGAGGCTTTTTCGGCGAAAAGCAACCAAGATGAATAGCCAACGCACCGTCCGGCGTGGGTGGCTCAAACTTGAAGCTAATCGAACACAACCAAACTCAAGAAGAGCAGCTATCGAACCTTCCCATTCACTTGACTGCAACATTGGTGTTCCCTCCAGTGAAACACCTCGTCTGTCGTCCTCAGTCCACTGTTCAACATCCTTTTAAAGAAACCACTTAGCAGTTACCAAGTAGTCGTCACTTTGAATGTGATTCGAGAAAGACAAGAAATCAAGACGCTTTTCCGTGATTCCTCCCCATCCAAGAAATCGAAAGCACGCAACCTTGTGTTGTGGCGTAAACGGGCTTTCAAACACGTGATGGAAGGAAACAATCTACTGAGGCTTCACCACACTAATGAACACTCAAGCAGACTTAAGAATTTTTCGGACCTTCGTCAAATTACATTGTTCGCCACCGCGCCGACAACACGCGTCCGCGAAAGCCACGTGAGACCCGGAGGGGTGCAAAGCGACCTGGACCGGCTGGTTCCCGGTTTTCCCGCTTGGTGGCGTCCGTTTTGCTGGAGTCGCGAATACCTCTGCGCACCATTTCTCGTACAAATCGGACAGCTCACACGTCACTGGTGCAGTCACGTACACCTGTCCTATCTTGATCAGCTAGACGCCCACCACTTTCAAGGCATCCCCAAGTCCGCTGTAAGTAGATAAAATTGGGAATAGGAAAGCTTCAATGTCCGAACGCTCCGATCGGAAACATAATGTGGAGGACCGGCATATATACTGGTCCCCTTCTTCCCATTCGAGGATTAAATTCGAGCCGGCAGATCGTAATCTTCATTTGGGCTTCAGAAGCGTGGAGCGGAAATGCGCGGAAGACATCCCGCCTCTGGCTGATTTCGAACGCATCGATAATTTTGAAATTGGAAGCCTGGGACCTACAAAGGAGAGTCCCGGTGATAAGAGAATTTCTCCTTCCCCTCTTCTCTTGCGGTTGCCCGAGAGCTGATGGGAAACTCTTCCCGGGCATGCGCTGTGAGCAGTTACCTCAAATACGGCGTCCACTGCTCCGAGAAATCTAACGCCGCGGGATTCAGCCAAGCCAAGCCAAGTCAAGCCAATCCTGAGTCTCGCACCGTTCCGCGCGCCACGAGAGTAACGAGACTGGAACGCAGAGGACAGCTGCGTATTCACGAAAAAATCGATAGCGAGTCTACGTACGTAAAGCTTGCGGCGTTGCGTACGTATGGAGCATGCGCAGTGTGGAGCACGCAATTGACGCTAACGCAAACCCAGAGTGGTTGCCTTTGCTCTAATACGCGATACTGAAACTCTCTAGTGAATAAGCGGTTGGCAGATGGACACGCCAGGCAAGTACCGAACGTAGTTTTCTTCTAGCTTGGTTTACGGGGTGAACCAGTAGTTTTCATTCATTCATTCATTCATTCATTCATTCATTCATTCATTCATTTTACGTGCTCGCGGACATCTAATGCCTTGATAATGATGCACAAAAAAAATATTGGAGTAAGTAAAAAAGCAGCTTATATACCATAAACTTTGTGTAAAAACTACAATATTCGCTGCGTTCTGCATAAAGTATTTAGAGCCAATCTTGGATTATTTTATGCACTCACGATGAAAACGGTTACCACGTGGCCTAGAGCAGCCATGGAATTGCAATCGGCCAATAAACGGCTCGCTGCATACGTCTTTCAACGGAGCGCTGCTGACGGATGACATTCGTTGAGTTATAAGTGAAAATAAATCCGGGCATTGCACGTTGTGTGCAGGGGCGGATTTAGAGGGGGGTCCGGATGTCCTGACCCCCCTCTTGATTTCTGCATGTGTAAAATTTAGGGTGTGAAACGAGGGGAGGGGGAGGGGTTCCTAAACATATGGTACACTGACCTTTACCTGACCCCCCCCCCCCCTCCCCTCTGGAAATGCTTGCATCCGCCCCTGGTTGTGTGCCAAATGTGTCGCAATGTGTACGATGAAGGAAGTACAGAGGCGAGCGTGTACAAAGTAGTTCAAAATCACATGAAACACGTTTGACCATATTGTGCCGTATCTGTTTTTCCCCTTTCAATGTCATCATCAAAACCGCGTGGTTGTTCTGGGGCACGAAGAAAATTAAAAATTATTATTATTATTATTTCTTATTATTTCTTATTATTATTAAGGTTTTTTAATACCCCAGTTTAAGTATTTTTTGTGGTGGGGAAGTGGATATAATTTTGGATATTTGACCTTCTGGATAAGCAGGTCCAACTGAATGTCAGTGTATTAAAGGCGGACAAATCGAGCGATGACCTTTTGTATAATTATTGTGCTTTCAGTGGAGCGAAACCGACTAATCCAGAAATCACGTCCCATTTCGTGTGTCAAGAGCTAGTTATCCGGACAACATAAGCCTTTAATCGCTTCGGAAATGACGATGGCTGGAGAACTGGGCAAAGCAAGCTACGTCGATGCGGGTGCGGTCAATTTAGGGACTGATGTTTTTTTGTTTTAGTGACCGACACGTGGCGAACAAGGCTTAACCGTGGATAGAAGACGGTAAGTTCTAAGCTTTACGAGACATGTCGACCGCTGTTTGCGCAGTCCGTTCAATCAGTCCAGTCAACTGGACGCGAACTGAACTCTGCAGGTATTTGGGACGGCAGTTGAACTTTAGGGCACGAACAGGTTCGCAGTCTTTCGACCGTTAAGCAAGATATACCGTTCAAGACTCATAAGAACGCTCGAACGTCGGTGGTTTGAGGTACGTTTCTCGCGCTACAAAATAAAGCTCTCAAGGCAAGCATTCGATATTCTTGGACAGACTTGAATAGAATCGCCGAAGGCCGCTTGGGAATGCAGCCGAAAAGCACGCGCGTATAAACTCTTGTATGCGTTACTGGAAAAACAAGTAACCGATTATGATTACAATTAGTCTTGACTAAGAAAGTATTCAATTAGATTTTTTGATTACTTGATAGATAAAGTAATTGGTTATTACATAAAAAGTTACCGTTACTTTTCCGATTACTTCACATTTTCAAAAAGACAGATTTGCCAGCCGGTTTGAAAACGACTCCTTGGTACTGTCCATGAATAGATTAAAGTCACCGAATTATCAAGTGCTTATCATCTTAATCAACCAATTCTTGTAAACCATCTTCTTATCGAAGACTTGGTTCCAGTATTTTTTTGGTAGGAAACTTGTAGATACGATTGGGCTTCGTTAGAAAGGGGAGGGGGAAATAGTATCTATCGGTTACAGGTTTCTTCTGGAACTCCCAAAAGTAATCAGATTACTCTTGCGATTACTTTCTAAGAAAAGTAATCAAACGATTACGAAAGTACCCTACAAAGTAATCGATTACAAGCGATTTGATTACATGACATGACTATCGAACAATTCGGCAGACAATGCAGCGCTTCGATGGCATGTGCACGCAGCGCAGAGGACTCAGCCCACGGGAAGCAGCCACCGTGCGATCGTTCGTTGAATGGCTCGAAGTAGACACAGGGTTCCCTAATATCTTATCTCTTCATGTTATCATGTATCTTGTCCATTGTCTCGTGCGTGGTATTTGGGGGCGCCTAGCTCGCCACGTCTGGCGGCTCACGCGACCCGTGGGATCGCTTCCATGCGGTCGTATACCGTCGCTTTTTCTGTTCTCCCTCGAGACGCGTGGGTCCCTCGTCGGCTCGGATAAATTATTCCTCCGCTGCAGCGCTTTGCTTCAGGCCCGTATTATAGGCGGGAGCGTGCGTCGGCGGCGGTGACTGCAATCTGGAGATCGTTAATGAGCACTCTTACTCTTTCCACGCCTCATCAGGAGAAGGAACCGGGGAATCGACTGGCGTACGTAGTACGCACCGCGAGCGATAGCCAGAAAACTTCGGCTAGGCTTGGCAACCGTTTCTACGGGAACATTATGTTCCGTTGTTACTAAACAGGCGCGCCGAAAATAGTCAACCGTCGAATGTAGTACATGTACGCCGTCACTTGAAAAAAGTTTGTGGTTCTGTGCGTAGGGACAAAAAGAAGGCCGGAGGTTTCAACCTAGAGTCAACAGAAATAGCGCTTGCTTTAGGCCGTCCGGTTCCGTAGATCGCATTTAGAGATCCCGTGGGCGACCCAATCAATATGACGGTTATAGCGCGCCATCTGCGTGGTTTCGTCACTCGTTTCTCAACCGCCTCGAAGAAAACGACGCAGTGGATTATTGGAGGAATAATTCATTTCTCTTTTTTATTGTGTGTTCAGGGAAAGTGGATTGTTTGACCATTGTTTTTCTGACATTGTTAAGGATTTGGGCTACATACTACGAGGTCAAACAAAAATTCACAGGCTTCCAATCTAGGAAACTATCTGCTCAGTGCCGATCATGTCGGAATCGGTTATTTGTAAAGGAGAGACCAATTATGTTTATCGCGGGTTATCCCGGGGTAGGCTAAGACTTCCTGATAAATTCCTCTTGAGTTATGTTGTCCGGTATAATACGGATAAGAGGCGAGGTTAGCTAAAAGAGTACGCCATATTTCTTAACATAAAATAATGACTAAACATAGCGCCCAGTCAAAGGAAAATAAAGGGAAAGCCCTAGCAGCCCATGATTGTGACGTAGGCTAGCGTGGACGACAGTTTCACCGTGTGTACCTCGAACACAGGGACGCTGTTTACTTCATCTGGTAGATGCTTTCATTACAATAAGTGCGAAAAGTCCCCAGTCAGTTTGCATTTGCGAAGGGACAAACACGCGCCTGCTGGATGTGGAGAGAGCGCACACACTCGTCTGTGGATTTGTAAACACTGGTAGAGGATTTTCCTGGCAACGTACAGTCGATGAAAACCCTCATGCCCGGGTTTCACTAGAGCAACATATATTGCTATATTACCTCACGGATGTACAGTCGACCGTAAAAAAGGTTGGCACAAGGGATTCGTGGCCGGCGTGGTGAAACCGCCACACGCGGCGCTGTATTTCGCGATAACACGGGGAGCGAAAGTGGCCGGGACGTTCCCACCTTTGAATCGGGGGGGGGGGGGGGGGGTTCTTTCGGGATATATAGTTATCGTTTGTAGCACTTTTTTTGATGGATCACGCGTGACACGATGCTTTCTTTTTTTTTTGTTGCCGGAAATTTGAAGCCCAGAAATTACGAATAGGTATGAAAAATTAACCCCCAAAACACACCCCAACTTAGGAAAAAACAAAAAACAACAACGAAAACACGGAACCCTAATAATAATCATATATCTTTATTGCGCGAAGAAATATACATTGGTACAAACAGGTCTGCAAAAGCACGTGAGTGCTTTTAGGCGCGACCTGACAACCCGCAGAGGAACTACTAACAATATCAAATAATGCAAAGCACAAAATAAACAGAAAAACGCAGTACTGTTAACCCGTACAACAATTTAGAAATCGTAGTTACAACACCAATTTCTAAGCTCTTTTTTTATCACTCCCAACGACTGTAGATGTAAAAGTTCGTTAGGCAACAAATTAAACTAATGAGGAACGTAAGAAGACCGAACTCGCTTTCCGTAATTTCTGTATACCCTAGGGAGGGCGAATCGCTCTATTTTTATCAAAACCTTTTTTTTTACAGGTTTCTTATACGTACTACTATAATAATTCTTTACTAGTATTTCATAGACATATAATCTTTCAGTTGACCAAAGCTGTAGCGAACACATTTTTGACTCTGTTCTTAACTCATCCAATTTTGTTCCATATGCTAAATTTCTACAAACGTTATGCAAAATAATGTCTAATTTACTTTTTCTAGAGTTCGAACAAGAACCATAAAGTGTTACACCATACCGAAGCACCGACTCTCCCAGAGCTTGAAAAACCCTCATTCTCAAAGTCAGGTTGGTTACAACTCGCAAACGATATAAAAATGCAGATACTGCGCGATGTCGTTTCGCAAGATATTCAATGTGACTATTCCGAGAAAGATGTTCATAAAAAGAAACACCCAGATATTTTATCGAAGATACATATTCAAGCGGCATACAATTACGTTTCTCGCAGTTATATCGATGTAGAATCAGCGGTATATTAAATGTTATTGTTTTGTGAGGATTACGGAAACACATTAGTTTCGTTTTATCTACGTTAACATGTATGCGATTGTTTTTGAACCCTGCCATTAGCTAGTAGATATCGGCTTGAAGGGACGACAGGGCTTCCGATTCATTGTTTCCCGCGAATACAAGAGCGGGATCATCGGCGTATCGAAAAACGCCTGAAAAAAAAAGTTCAATTTACCTCTTTCATTAACGTAGATATTAAAAAGAAAAGGGCAAAAAATAGATCCTTGGGGGACACCAGAAGGAATTAATCAATAAATTACTTTTAAATCCACCAAACTTTGCTAATTGACTTCGTTCTGAGTGGTAGTTGGTTAAGCATTTAATGTATGGACCTCTGAATCCCAGGTGCTCTAGTTTGTATATGAGTAACCTGCGATCAATGGAATCAAACGCTTTCTTCAAATCAATGCTCTCTCTCTCTCTCTCTCTCTATATATATATATATATATATATATATTTGACTCAGACAATTTAGTATTTATATGTCGTTATGTAAAGTCCTACCATATCTCTTTAGCCATCTTCCACTCCTCTCCCTTCTTCAAACTTTGCAGCGGCAAGCCCGCAAAAAGAGGCGAGGCATAACTCCAGTCTTTCCTTTTCCTTCACTGAACCTCAAAACAAAAAGAACAAGAGGACGACAGGTTCACGAATGGCAATTGATGAGTCGATGGAAACTGAAGCAAACTAAAAGTTGAATGGGGCGAACTTGTGCCCAAAACAAAATAGACAAAGGCTAGCGTCGCAGGCGTCGATGGCGGCGAAACAGCACGATCGAACGCTGGGGCGAGACCGACTCCGCTCACCATGCGGAGTTTCCTATGTGCACGCGTGGGTTTCTGGAACATTCGACGTAGAACTGTCGGCGCGTAGAACATTCGGAACTCGATCAGACGACAATCTTCTCGAACTTACGAGAACGCCGAGTTGAAAGAATAAATAAAAGAACATTCCGCTGACTGGAATCGAACCTACACCTTCCGCGCCACAGTCAAGCGCGGTAACCATTCCGCTTTTTCTTTACTTTATTTAAAAGTTTTATATGTGTACATGATTAAAAGGATGACAGGCTTTTTTTCCAACCAGAGAAACCTGTCTTGCGTGCGGTAACCATTCCACCACGTACGCGCTCGCTCGGCGACGCGTGTGGCAATAGGTATGAACTTTACGTTTACAATGAGATGGTGCTGTAGGCGCTACTAAAAGCAATCTTCAGTTTCACCCCCTTCCCCCAAACCCCCCCCCCCCAAAAAAAAAAAAACAACGTTATGAAAACAGAAAAATAAACAACCTAGATAAAAAGGCTAAATTATGAGTCATGAGCTGTGCGTCTACGTCACTTAAGATAGCAATATAGTCCGTTGGAACTCAAGAAGGTAGCTTTCTGTCTGCTTCCTCGTCACCGGCCTGTCCTACCCTCGCCCTCCCTTCTTGAGCTGCAGCGGACTATAGGGTGTATTCACTTGCGGTCATACACTCTTAGAAAAAAGGGTCAGTATAGTCCTCCCTAAAGGGAGGAACGCTATTGACATATATGTTCCTTCAGAAAGGGAGAAACTTTCGTCCCTAAAGCAGGGAGCAAAAGTTCCTCCGTCGCCTGCATCTCATTATGGCGGCCACGAATCGAGCGAATCGAGCTCAATCAGGCTTAACGAGAACACTAAGTCTACTGAACGGAGCGAGAGGAGCAGCAAATAAAAACGTAACACGAGCTTTCCGCGAACTGTATTTATTGCCGAAGCCGGCTTCCCCCTGCAGGTAAAGAAACTTACGTTTCGAAAGCATGCAGTCACTCAGACTTCTGGTCTTCTTATCGTCAGCACTGCGATGTTAAACGGAGACAACCGGCACCCAGTTCGCGCACTTTTTGTCTTACCTTTGCTATTCCTCGAGCCACAATTCCTTCGTCAACCGTTGCGTCAACCGCACATCACGGACGGGTGGTAAACCATTCGACCGCAAAATCAAAAGCCGCTCTCAAGAACAGCAAATCCGAAGCAGCATCTTGGCTCATTTCAGCACGGTAACACGAAATTATGCAGAGTAATCGCATAAGGGTCAAGCAGAGTAATCGCAAGTAGCTAGGCTAGGTGGCGCTAGGTACCACCCAATTCATGTTTTTACAAAAAATATTTTTATTTTTTTACGCCACCATTGCGCTTCGGGATCCTCTATTATACATATATTACGCATACTACAAGCATCAGCTGAACATACATTGAGCACCTACACATGCATCGCACATACAAACATCAATACAACGGCCAACAACAGCACACTAAGCCGATCGCTACTCCCGAGCTCTGCGTTTCCGTCTTTTATACTGGTCGTTTTGAACGTCTACTTACCCGCAAAACACTCGAAGAGCCAATCTCTGCGATCTACGAAATCAGCTAAGCGAATGATGAGGCGGAACATCTGTTTGGACCTCAAAATAAAGTCTGCGCTGTGGCATAACGCAATGCAAGCATGACGCTTTGCATTGCGTAATGCCACAGCGCAGACTTCATTTTTAAGTCTACACGGATGTCCCGCCTCATCCTTCGCTGAGCTGATTTCGTAGATAGCAGAGATTGGGTCTTCGAGCGTTTTGCGGGTAAGTAGACGCGCAGGCATTTCTTAGAGTGTGGAGGGAGAATAGCGACGTCTGGGGAAGCCTGGGACATACAAAGGAAAGTCCCGGTGAGAAGAGAATTTCTCCTTCCCTTCTTCTCTCGTGATTGCCCGAGAGCTGACGGGAAACTCCTCCCGAGCATGCGCTGTGAGCAGGTACCTCAAATATGGTGTCCAGCAGGGCCGTACCCAGAAAAAAATTTCGGGGGTTTTCGGGGACAACGGCGGCCATTTTGAAAATGTCTATTGTCTTATTTTCGCCTATGAATGATGTGCATCAGTGGCATATAATGGAGCGTCATAGCAAACCGGAGAACCGGTCCCGGTTTGGTACCCGGTAGCCGACCGGCGCCACTGCGCGTGCGCAGAGGTGGAGATTAAAATCGGCTGGCTGCAAATGCACCGACCATGTACCACGCACTATACTATAAAATATTTTCGGGGGTCAGAACCCCTAACCCCCCTGGTTACGGCCCTGGTGTCCAGTGAATACCACCTATAGCCAACACCTCCTAAACAGCTTTAAAGCCTGCGCGTTACGTCACATGACGTCACGTCCGGGGGTCCCGCACGGCGCTGATTGGATGCGAGTGCCGCGTCAGCCTTCGTGTGGGACTATGATAGGAAACGAGCCCCACGCGAACGCTGACGCGGCACTCGCATCCAATCAGCGCCCGTGCCGGCCTCCCGGACGTGACGTCATGTGACGTAACGCGCAGGCTTGCTGTCTAGGAGGTGGTGTACCGACGTCCCCCGTGAATCCAGGAGTGGACTAATCCGGCAATCACGGCCCCAGCGTGCTTGTGCTTATGTTACCGAAGCGCACCGTGTCGTCTTATAGTCGGCCGGGCAATCGCTCCCTTGTGTGAATATTTCTTACGGCCGACTGCACGATAAAATAATACGTATATCCGGGAGAAAATATGCTTGCACAGAGACGTGAATCGCGAAAACATTTTAACCCTGAAAGGCCGGGACAAACAGGGGGAACCACAAGCACAAATGTTAAAATTCATGTTTGCAGTTTTTATTCCCGCTCTCTAGAGCTAGATGTAAATATTTAAAGGTCTTGCACGCATTCTTGCTTCAACTTAATTCAGTGGATTAAACCTAACGCAGCCTTTGACACAAGAGCCTTGCCGGCTGGAAGTATTTCTTCTCTATGGCATTGACGCCATGATGAAGCTATGTTTCTATACAGAATGATGATCTTAAAATGGTGGATATTGTGACTAGATTATATTCTTATTAGGGTTCCGTGTCGTCGGTGTACACCAATTAATACTAAGTAAACCCTCATGCCGGTTTTATAAAGATCAGGTAAAACCGAAAAACCCGGAAATGGAGCTGTCCTTCATAAAGAAAGCCCCTAGCTCCAGGGGAAAATTTCTTTTAACTGCAGCTTTATTTTGTATTGGCCCGGAAGATAGCCCGCATTGGACTGTTCACAATTACATTTTTTCCCCCCTTCGGGATACACAGTTTTTATCTCGTTTTCAATTCTCTTATCGGCATCGGGATGATTTCCAAGAGTTCAGGTGACGCCCATGTTTCCTAGAGGGAGGCAACTTCACGAGCGTATCTTGTTTTCTTAAACTAAGCGCCGATAAACGCCGATTTTTCTTCAGAGACGGAAAATTGAAGACACAAAATACCGAATAGGTGTGAAAATTAACCCCGAAAACACACCCGGAGACAACCCCGAAATCACGGAACACTAATTAAAATGATCTATGAAAAAAAAAATTGATTCGTTTAGTTTTGTTTAACTGCAACAGAATTTCGTATTTATCTGTCGCTATGTGAAGTTCTACCATATCTCTTTAGCCATCTTCCATTCACCCTTCTTCAAACTGTGTAGCGGCAAGCCCGCAGAAGAGGCAGGCATGACTCCAGTTTTTCCTTTTCCTACTCTGAACCTAAAAACAAAAAGAACGAGAGGACGACAAGTTTATTCACTATGTATGAACTTCACGTCTACGACGAGATGGTGCTTTACGCCCCACTAAAACAATTTTCAGTTTTACCCCTCCTAAAAAAACAACAACAGCATGAAAACATGAAAATAAAACACCTAGATAAAATGGTTAAATTATCAACAAAAATATTTCTCCTCATATATATAATGTGTGCACAAACGTGTGAAAGAATGGTTTTTCTTTTTCGGCGCATTCCCTTATATTCCAACAAGTAACAGCCTTAATTGAAAGTCGTCGGAAATTACTTTATTTTTTGGAATCAGTAATAAGGCTTCATAAGACGCATTCTTCGGATCGGACGACGTTCCCACTGATGAACGGTGTTCAGTTAGCGCTTTACAAAGCTCCAAGTTTGGAGATTTTTCTTTCGTTAATTGCCGCCTCGAGAGATGGCGCAGCTGGTGGCACATTCCACCAATCACCGAAAGGTCTCTCCCGTGCCTAATGAGAGCCTCAATAACCTTCGTCGGCCACGTTCCAAGGTTTTCACGTCTTGTATGAAACCCCTAATTAGCTTCAAATTTATGTAATTAGCCGTTCATTCATTAGAACCATAAGCCGGTAACTACGAGCTCGGGAATGAAATAACGATCCTTAAGAGCAATTAATCAGAGCCGAGGAGCACTGCAGCACCGCCTGCACGCGCGAAGACGTTTTCCACGAAAGAAAAGATGACGTGCATTTCCATAGGATTTCGTTTCTTTCTGTTGCCAGATGCTAGCAAGAAAGGAAATAGTATATAATCAGGTGTTACGTTTTAATACCGTCGCTAGATACCATAAGATGTACATATGTTTAATTTCCCCCTTTTCTCCCCTGTCCTTTCATGCATTCAAACGCAGCAAATATGCTTAATTTAGTTTTAAGGCAAGCACCAACCCAGAACAACCCAGAAACAGTATATGTGAAAAAGTAATACTACAGTGACACGTGGATAATGAGCAGGTTCTTGAGACGGTGTACCAAGTGGGGAAAGACAATGAGAACCAGATACACTATCAACCTGAACGTGGAAGTCCATCTTGAAAGTAAAAAAAAATATATATATATATATATGTATATATATATATATATATATATATATTCAATTTTTCGCGTAATAAGCTTTGAGTTCACACTGCTGGGCTACTTGGATTCTAAACGCGCAATATGCTGACAATAACGTTGAACATTCTATACTTGAGGTAATCCAGAAATTATTCTTTTACTCCGGATTGAGAGGAGCTCTCTTCAATGGCGAGAAGTTTCTCAATTCTCAGGACATAAAAGTCGGCTGGAGTATCAGATCTATGCCCAAGGTAGCCAGGGGCGGATCCAGAACTCCGTTTTGAGGGGGGGGGGGGGGGGGGGGCGGAAAATTTGTGGGGATAGTATTCTCCCATTCTTTCGTGTGCACCGGGGGCTCCACCTATGTAAAATTGCCCTCCGAGAATGGGGGAGGGGGGGGGGTCGACTTTGTTTGGGGGGGGAGGGTGGCCGCCCCCCCCCCCCCCTTTGGATCCGTCCCTGAAGGTGGCCAATACTGATTCCCAATACCCAATCCTCCAACAAGAGCCAAATAAAACACTATAGAAAGGGCTCTCTGGTGCAGAGGAGGCTAAAATTATGGATTGGTCTTTTCTTTAGGAAAGAGATAGGGTACGCCTCATAATAACATTACACTGCAAGCGTTGCGCTTGCAGATATGTGTTTTTTCTCCTCATTTACACGGCATGTGCGCAAACCGGAGAAACATTGTGTAACTCATACTAATTAATGCCATAACGCAAACGTTTGCATGTTTTAATGATTGCAAGTGCTAACGCGGTTCACAGAACAGTATTGCTTCTACCACACGGCCTTCGATGTTATGTTAATACTAATATTATAACTGTCCTTTTCTTTTTCATTTTCTTACTACAAGTTAACAAGCTGCGAGAGATCGTACGTTTCAATTACGCATATTGTAGTAATTTATGCAGCAATTACCCCTACAGGGCAACCCTGACCATCAGCTCGCGAGTGATTAGCACAGTTATCGCGCGTCTGGAAGACTCTTTCAGCGCTTGCTAAACAGCGGTCTGGTTTACCACGTCATTCATAAAGAGGCGGCCTATTTTTGTAATTGACTTTCCGAGCACTTTTTGGCACATTTGGGGGGGAGGGGGGAAGGGGAGGCTTTATTGATTTGTTTATTCTTTTGTTGCAGTGGGTCATGTGGTAACTACAAGCTCGGTAATTAACTAACTCGGTCTCCTCTTCACATAGCAGTAGAAAAGAAATATGGCAATGACCTCCGAAATCCCCACTAGGCAAAACTCTTTTCCGGCTATGAAGTTTGCCAGAAAAAAGTGTAATAGAAGATTAAAAAAAAAAAAAAAAAACTCGAGCACCTAAATACATTCTAGGCTGGTAGTTATACGCACCAGTGATATATGCACTTGCCTCCCCCCCCCCCCTTCCCACCGCCACTAAACACCTCCTTATAAGTTCAGTCCGACTTCCCCACGCCCCTAGAATTTCGTACGCAAAGTACACAAACCTATCCCCCCCCCCCCCCCCCCCTCCCGCCGCAGCGCCACACGTTTTTAAGCGATTCAAATGAATGCCATCTTGCACGTTCATTCGGCACTGCCTTATTTTAGTTACTTTGAATCTTTCCTTTCTTACAGATATGGCTAGCGCGAGCACCAGGTAGAACTACACTCCCAGTATGCCCTTTGAAGCTCGGGAATTTCGCAAATTGTCTACTGAAGACAATGAATCGCAGCTACTTTTGGCGGGCTGTGGCGTTCACAGTGTAAATACGGATACTTGTGATCATTGCTTGGATAATTGTGATCACTGCTTGCCACCACAACCCACACAGGACTTTTTTCAAGGGTGTGGCATATTAAAATGGGGCGCTTGCATGATAGCGCGATAGATGTAGAATTGCACACCTGATTACTTTCAAACAAACAGAGCGCACAATTGCTTCAATCAACAAAGGGAGGGGTGCGAAGGAACAGGTTCAATAAATATTCGAACTTAAGAATGACATTTGATCTCGTATGGTGTTTTTGTCGGTGGCATTCTTCCGTTGATTTTCAGTTTCCTAGATATCGCCTATCCAGGGTAACGCTGTCGACCAAGTTTCGTCGGCTTCGTCACGCTCACAGCGGGGAAACGGATCATTTTATGTTTGTCAAGTGAGTAAGTACCTGTTGTAAACTTAAATTTTGAAAAAAAAAAAATGAGCGCATCTCCACGTGGCGAATGATGTTGATTGGGGCGAAGCTCTGGTGGTGCTTGTCTCCGTAGACGCTGAGCCGCAGCATGCCAAGCTCTTCGCTCGTTTTCATCCATGTCAGAAAGAGAATGTGTGATACGGAACGTGGTTATATACGCATTTGAGCATTTGACCGCAGCGCCCTCTCGTCTATAAACGTTGAGCCAATGCATGCAAAGTTTAACGCGATTATATACGCACTTGACCGCAGCGCCCTCTCCTGTATAGACGTTGAGCGACTACATGCAACATTTCATCCATGACATCCCCAGCTCTTGAGTTACTACCACATCTCAGAGCCCCCTACTCGTCCCGCAGTCGTGGCCGAGTGGTTAAGGCGATGGACTAGAAATCCATTGGGGTCTCCCCGCACAGGTTCGAATCCTGTCGACTGCGCAAACATTTTTTTCTTTTTTTTTAAGAAGACAGATGGGATGGCAATCGATGTGAGCACGGACGCCGGACGGGCGGACGGACAAGGCTAGACCCTAAGGAGCTTCGCCCCTAAAACACAATTTGCTCAATCCACATTCTAGGAGTAAACAGCAACAGACCGGGCTCCACCTGCCAGAGGAGTATATTTCATACGAAAGCTGCAAGGTATCCTATTCGTTGCCCTCTATACTCGTATTTGTTCGTTTTCTACCTCAGTGTGGGCTCTCTTCGACTTTTACTGTGCCGTTTATTTTGCGGCAGAACGCTACAATATATCAAAAATAGATAACAAGTGCATCCTATTCAAAGCAAGAGTGTGCATGCTTGCTGTAAATTGAGCAAATAGTTTTTTTCTTCTTTCTGGTACGCCATATTTGATAGTCCTTCCTTGACTCACAAGTAACGACCTCACAAACGTTTACACGGTATGAGCGCGTATGCATATCTTAGACGCGCCGTTGAAAGTGCTTGCGTGCACGGTCTCCCATTTCTTTGAGTACACTAACCCAGAAAGGTTTTCTTGAGTATCGAGCTCATGGAATAAAACCACCATATTCGGGACCCCAGAGTTCGCTCACTGCCGATTCCGTAGGGTATAAAAGTTAAAGGAAAAGGAACAAATAAGGTTTTACGGCGCAGCGGCACGAAACGTGAGGCGTGAGGTCGAGACGCGGTGAGGAACGTTCAAGTCTAGTTTCGGCCTGACGAGGGTGCTTCACGAAAGTGCTTGGCTACGCCCGACCACGGGTCTGGCGAGGCAAAAGCAAAATGCCTATGGGTGGCCTGACCCGGCTCAACCCGTCGGTAGACTTTATTATTATTATAATTTTTTTTTACTGCGTGTTAGTTTCGGCCAAACGACGTTCAGGCCAGACTCTAGCGCTTTCAGGTCGTCCCAAGCGCACGCAATGCATGCATAGACTCTACTTAATGTGCTACGTCGCACGTTCCTATGACTTGCTGATATTTATAGCATTGTGTAACTTACACCACGTAACTTATTCCAACAACGACAACGGCAGTTGTATGCGCGCCTTGCAGACCCGAATAGTACCGGTAGATAAAATCGTGTAAACAAGTAAAAATCATTTTAAATCTGTATGCTGATGTGTATAGTCTAGTACAGGGGCTTCCAAACACTTTGGCTAAGGGGCCGGATTAGCGATCTCTCGCAGTCTCACGGGCGGGGGAAAAAGAGTAAATAGAAACGAAGAAAAACGAGATAAATAAACCCAAATAAGCATATAAACACAGAAAAATAATGTTAGAGTTAGTATAAGTGGAAAACAAAATACCCCAAGGTGGATTAATAGCTATACTTCAATTTCAACTTTATTATTTAGCTCAATATGACATTACAGAACACTTGTAGCAAAGAAAACTGACCACGTATAAATGAAAGCGAATGGGAACTTAGGCACATTCCCGCAGTCAATAAAAACTATCAATAATGATAAAACTAATGCTGACAATATGCAATAGTCGTGACAGAGGACACAAAGCCCAATGCACAGCCCCGAACGAAAGAAACGCGAACAAGTAGCGATCGACAGCCACTCGCACTCGTCGCACCACCCAACGGTCGTCAGTGGAAGCTCTTGCGGATCTTGTGGCACGCTTCGAGAGTAGTGAAGGTACCAAGTGGTTTGCCCGTTCAGCAAATAGAATTTGCAACGATTTGTTTCACTTGACCCCAACACGCGGCGCTAGAAGGGTATTCACACGAAGGAGAACTTCGCGGACGGATGTTGTGACGTCAACAGCCCGCGAAACCCCGTCCGCAGCTCTAGCAGTCACACGGACGGCGGGAAGTGGCGGGAAACCGTGAGGGATACCAGTGTTACCAAGCGAATTTAGCGGTAGCACTCTCGACAACAACGCGGTGGTATGTCGTTATGGCAGCAGCGCTGCTAGAAACGTACGACGACGATATTCTACCTGCCAAAAAGAAGGTGCTGGGTAAAAGGTTGGGTGCAAAACAAAGAACTTGGGAGGTAGAACCAGTTGTACGAAGAGCTTCTTGAAAGCGACACCGTCGAGTATCGAAGACTCCTTCGGGTGCTTCACGACGTCTTCGTCGAACTACTGGCCCGCGTCCGTCCGCGAATACAGAAGCACACAACAAACATGAGGCGTCCTGTGAGGTTCTGATTGTGTTTTTAATGTCAGCAGCCGCAGAGCGCATATATTCATTGAACAAAGACGTCACCCACCCACGGTTTACGGAACAAATTGTGGGAACCGCGCGATCATTTCTCCGGCATTTTTTCTTCTTTTCCATATCGATGCTTTGATGTTTGTCTTCGAGTAGAGATCGCTGCTTGTGTCCCACAAGGCCGGGAACTCCTCAACGAGAAAAAATGAAAAATAGCGTGGCGTCACCCTTTGCCAGTTCACGTGGAACTACAACAGGAACAACCGTAAAGGCGCAGGCGATTCCTTCCGAATAGGGGTGTCGCGTTTCGAGTTCGACCAGGTTCGACTTTTTCGAACTTCTTCTGAATAGTTCGACAAAGGTTCGACTCAGGTTCTGCTGCTATGCGCATGCGCGACAGGCTGGCCAGGTTTCTCCGGATTGGATGGTGATGGCTATGGGATGAATTAAGGGCACCACTGATTGGTTATTTCAGTTAATACAGTACAAAAATTAAGTTATAACTTCTTCAGTGATTAGAATTAGTGTCTTTTAATTGCAACTGTTCATTAAATTAAAAAAAAACCTTTGCATAAAATTTTTTTTTCAAATCTAGACTTGCTTGTATCAAGGTCTGGCCATACTGTCCACATAGTGGAAGTGGTTGAATCTGGTCAAAAGTTCGAAGGTTCGTCGAACCGGTTCGATGCAGTCGAACCCCGAAAGTTCGACCTAAAAATCCGGGTCGACAAAAGTTCGCGACACCCCTACTTCCGAAGAGCGCGAAAAGCGCGCGGAGGCACCCGTGGCCAGACGAGGCAAAATAGTACCGCTAAAAGCAGCGAAAAGCAGCGAAAAAATCGAGAAACGCTCCTCGGTAACAAAGCAAATCTTGCAAAAGCCTTCAGTGATTATTTTCTTTCGGTCTTTACAACAGATAATGGTAATGCACCCTCATTCGCGTCCAATTCCCCAGTCTTGGTTGTGAATGACGTTGTAGTTACCGAACAGGGTGTTTTATCTCTTCTACTCAACCTGAACACACAAAAAAAAGTGCTGGGCCGGACGATATACCAAATAAATTTCTAAAAAGATACGCCGAATGGGTAACAAAATATCTTGTTATAATATTTACACAACCACTTAACAAAGGGCAACTTCCAAAAGACTGGAAGTAAGCGAAAGTCATCCCCATTCATAAATCTGGAAACAAAAACGAATTCGCGAACTACAGGCCCACCTTCCTTACCTCAACTTGCTGTAAATTGCTCGAACACATTGTTCTGAAGCATGTCTCCACCCACATCGAGAATAACCATATACTTACTCCATATCAGCACGGTTTCAGACGTCACCTTTCAACAGTGACGCAACTTGTTGAAAGCATTCACGATTTTTCCACTGCCATAAACAATAGAGGACAGGTTGACGCCATATTCATTGATCTGTCAAAAGCCTTTGACAATGTATCTCAAACAACACTCTAAAAAATGCCTGCGTGTCCACTTACCCGCAATAAACTCAAAGAGCCAATCTCTGCGATCGACGAAATCAGCTCAGCGAATGATGAGGCGCAACATCCGTTTATACCTCAAAAGGAAGTCTACCTTGTGGCATTACGCAATGCCAAACGTCATGCTTGCATTGCGTAATGCCACAGCGCAGACTTAATTTTGAGGTCTAAACAGATTTTCTGCCTCCTCATTCGCTGAACTGATTTCGTAGATCGCGGAGATTGGCTCATCGAATGTTTTGCGGGTAAGTAGACATGCAGTCATTTTTAAGAGAGAAAGCTATTGTTTAAGCTAGAATCTATACTAGGAGCAGGAAAAATTATCAGGTGGATTGAAGACTACCTTTCAGATCGCTACCAGTACGTAGCACTTAATGTGCACCCATCATTCAAAGGCAAAGTTTCATCGGGAGTCCCACAGGGATCAGTACTGGCACCTTTTTTGTTCCTAATATACATAAATGACTTGGTCAAAGATGTGAACGTAAAAATTCGCCTCTTTGCTGATGATTGCATACTTTATTCACAAATAAATAATTCAAATGACCAGATTAACCTAAATAATGCGCTTCAACACATCATAAATTGGTGCCATGATTAGCAGATGGAAATAAATTCGAATCAAACTGTATTTATGACCATAACCAATAAAAGACAACAATGCTCCTTTCCTTACCAGATAGGCAATAACCTCTTGGAACAAGTCAGTGAATACAAATACCTCGGCCTCAACGTAAGTCAAAATTTGCGTTGGGACTCACACATTCACTCCACAACTAATAAAGCTTTAAACAAACGAAGTTTCCTTAAACGAGTTTTAAAATTTGCATCTCCTGCCACTAAATGACTAGCCTACAAAACTTTAATACGTCCTACGCTCGAGTACGCAAACGTCGTCTGGTTCCCCCACACAGACTACGGCATCAATAAGGTAGAAAGAGTTCAGAGAATGGCCGCGAGGTTTATTTGCCATAAATATAATAGGCACGTGTCTCCTTCTGAACTGTACAGGCAACTGGGTCTCTCCTATCTAGAAAAAAGAGCGAAAATGGCTAGACTTAAATTCCTATACGAATTAGCCAACGATCACTTCAACCTACCAAAAGAAAATTATCTTATTCATACAAGCAAACGATTAACAAGGTACAACCATGGCAAGCTTTACGAGGAAGACGTCGCTCATACTAACTGCTTTAAATTCTCTTTTTTTCCCCGAACCATTAACGAATGGAACCACCTGCCTCAAAATGTTGTTCATTCCTCTTCTATTGAAATCTTCCTCGATTACGTAGATGCCCACATTTTATCATAAACTAATATTTTATGCTGTTTTTAAAAGTGCAATGTATCTATTGTATTGAAGTTGTTTACTAATTTTTCATTCTTGACTTCTATATTTGCTTTGAATATTGACCTGCAAATTGTGTGTTGAATATTTTTTTTCTGCTTGTAATATTTCAAACTGTACCACCCTACAACAACCCTGAATGGGATTAGTAGTATTGGAGATAAATATTAATAATAAAAAGCGAACTAGGCCGCCCACCGGCCTAGTTCGCTACTCGTTCGTGCTGATAGAACGAACCCTCCGCGCCTCCGCCAAGAAGGAGGACGGTGCCGCGAGGCTTCAAGAAGGGATGACTTATGACTTACGTGATGCGCGCTCCGCGGAGGAAAGTGGCGGATTTTTCTTTCGTGTGGATACCCCTTTCGCCAAGCCTTCGTCCTGTTGATAATACTGATTGATTGATTGGTTAGGTGCTTTATGGCGCAACAGCGACGTGGTCATTCTGCGCCAAACTCACCTATTTGGCTGTCGCACAAAAGTGGAGATCGCTATGAAATGTAACAGCCAATTGACCACGTGGAAGATAAAATGCTAAGGAAGATGTCTTTAGCTGTGCAGGACTTGCACAATGAGAAGTGGTGTGGTGGAGAAGCTAAAACTTATGCAAACGATCTGTTTTATCAAGAAATGTGAACACACGTTCAGAAGGAATTAAAGGCTGCTCGCTAAGCGTAGGTGCAGGATGAAATGTAATATGGTACCGCAATCATTCTGGAAAAGAAGAGTGCCTTGCTTAGCAAGGCCATGGAAGAGACTGAGAACATGCCAAACCGTCAAGGCCTCACCGCAGTGTGTTCGCAGAGTGGCTGATCTGCCCCAGGCAGCAAGTATCCAGGGGTGGCCTAAGAATGGCCAAGGCTCAAACGACAGAGTAAGACCTCTTGAGACCTGGTGTTATGAAAAGAGCTCCCCATGTCCCTAAGGCAGGCTTGATGGTATGCACCTTATTATTATGCTCTTGGTCCCACTATGATTGTCATTTTCGAGAAGTGTCTGCCTTGAAAATAGGTTTGAGGTCCTAATGTGGCAAGTGCATCAACGTTTCACATCTCTTGGAAGAAGCTGCGAGGCGGTCTGCTTACTCATTTCCGTTAAGCCCAAGGTGGCTGGATACCTACTACCCAGCAAAATTCTATATCATACCCATTTTGTAGGCTTCTATTAATTTTAGCATGCATCCAGTTGAATAAGATTAAATTTGTATCTTTAATGGAACTGATTGCGATGATGACACATTGGGAATCTACAAATAAAATAGCCTTCATGGTCCGGCTTTGTGTAATATACTATACAGTTATTAAAACAGCCTGAAGTTCTGCAGTAAATATACTGGTCTTTGTCAGCATGATGAAGCTGTAGCGTACTTTTTCTTTGCCTTTTTTACAATCATAAGAATTCCAAAATAAGCCCCATCTCGCATGCACACATTTGACTGTGCGCTCTGATGTAATGGTGGTTCTTGAGGCATCATCACCTATGAAGAAGCAGCGTATTTACTCTCCTCTTTTATACTTCGTTTTACCTTACGTCCGTAGGAAGCCGACGCTACCAGCTGATGGTGCCAGTCAAAGAACATCCAAAACGCACCAACATGGTGTTCACCATGCTTCTGTGCATGTTCAATCATCACTGCACGAATCATGTACAGGGAAGGCCCAGTGACTTGCGCTTTTCATGCTATTTTATTTGTCCCATCAGCTCATAGGATTTTAAGAGCCCGGAAAAGCCGGAAGAAAGCTTTGCTCACCGGAAATCTTAAATGCCATGGGCAGTCATTCCACACTACCGAAACCGAACAGAGTGAAGGCTAGGAACGCAAGCTCTTAGACCTTTAGCGTTCGTCCACTGCGCAAGCCAGTACTATGGTACACCTCAATATTCCAGAGTGTCACGTTCGGTACACTTCAATATTCCAGCGGCAACCAACGAGATGCTCGAAGTTGATTTTGGTGTGTCTGGAATTTTAAATCAATTGAGTAGCTTAGACACAACAATGTCGACTTGAAGTACCTGAATAAGAGCTTCCTACAAGTAGCGACATTCTTTGAAGCGCCCACTGCGTGACGGTGCAGGTTTCAGGAAGCGAATGGCGGCGCACAGCAGAGGACTGAACTGGGTGACGCCATTTTGTTCCAGCGGCATGTGCTTTGTCATTTGTATTGGTTGTCGTTATTTGTAAAAAAAGTATCAAGGGACTTTAGGTCAACTGGTCCAGATGATATTCCTGCGTGTATTTTGAAGTCTTGTTCTAATTCATTGTGCCTTTACATCATGATATTGTTCAAAAATCGCTACGCGAATCTTCTGTACCTTCTGATTGAAAGCTTGCTCGCGTAATACGAGGGCATAAACGTGGTCCTAGAAACAGCTTTGGAAATTATCGACCGATAACGCTGACAAGCATTTCTTGCAAGATAATGTTACACATTCCTTATAGTAACTTAATGACGCAGCTTGGCCGGTTTAACTTTTTGCATGCCTTGTAACACGGATTCCGTCGAGGCTATTTTTGTAGCACACTTGTTTAATTTTTTCATGACCTTCCTATGGCAATCGATAAGCGACAGGGTGTTGATTGTATATTTCTTGATTTCAGTAAGGCTTTTGATGTCGTTCCTCGTGATCTTTTAATTTCTAAGCTCCACGCCTATAAAATTTATTACAAAGTTTGTAAATAGGTTCGTGAGTATTTGTCGTTTAAAAAGCAATATGTGGATTTAAATGGCGAATTCCAATCTCAAATGGTTGATGTCACTTCAGGTGTGCAGCAAGGCTCTGTTTTGGGACCACTTGCGCTTTTTTATTTATTTAAATGATATTGCTCTTGATGGTTGTTCTACAATTAGAATGTTGGCAGATGATTGTGTAGCATATAGAGAGGTCAATAACATGCATAATGACCTGATTTCGCAAAAATACTTGGACAACATTGACTCATGGTGTCAGTCATGGCAAATGGCTCTGAGCCTAAAGAAACCTGTACACCTCACCTTTACAAGAAAGGTGTTACCGCCAGCATTTAGTTATTCACTCAGCGGAAGAGTCCTAGCAACTTTTAATGAATTTAAATATCTGAGTGAGTATTTCCCTTATACTCTGCTGTGGATTTTGCATGTTGACTCCATTTCCCTGAAGGCCTGGCGTATACTTTGCTTTTTGCGCAGAAATATTAAACTTGTACCCCAGTCGCTCAAAGAAACAATTTATTTTTCACATATTCGTTCTTTCCTTGAATATACCTTTGTTGTCTGGGACCCTTATACCACATTTTCTACTAAAAAAAAACTTTATAAAACTGAAAATATGGCTGTAAGGTTCGTTTTAGGAAATTATGATTGGCGACTTAGTATGACGGAGTGCAAACATAACCTACAATGGCCATTATTAGGTGATCATAGAAAGCTCCAACGTCTCAAATTCGTTCACGATGCTTATCACGGAAAAACTGGTGTAGAAAAGGATAGATATATGAAAGTCCCTTTCTACGTATCCCGTATAAATGACCATGCCTTAAAAATGACGTAGCTTCCTTTTAGGGGTGATGTGCAGCGACCATCTTTTTTGTAGAGACCATGCGTGATTGGAATTCCCTTCCATCACGCACGGTCACTATACCTTCAAATGACGCCTTTTTTCACGCGCTGAGTATGTAACCTTTTTTGATCATATGGTTTTTGTTTGTATTCCTGTAATGCCACATGGCGAAGTAGTTACCTGAATAAAGAACAAAGATTGATTGATTGATTTACTGTTTATTGGCGCAAGGGCTACCTATGGGCCAAAGAGCGCCAGTCTATGGTGAAGGCTGTGTTAAATCTCAAAGTTAGTCACTGCCACTATATTGGCTTTAAAGTAATGATGTCAGACCAGATAGAAATAAAGATGTGAAAAGTTGACGGTGTGAAACTAATGGAGTATCAGATAAAAGGAATGCCAGATGAAAAGGAGTGTGGGTCCGTCTTAGGGATTGATTGATTGATTTACTGTTTAGTGGCGCAAAGGCTACCTATGGGCCAAAGAGCGCCAGTCTATGGTGAAGGCTGTGTTAAATCTTAAAGTTAGTCACTGCCACTATATTGGCTTTAAAGTAATGATGTCAGACCAGATAGAAATAGAGATGTGAAAAGTTGACGGTGTGAAACTAATCGAGTATCAGATAAAAGGAATGCCGGATGAAAAGGAGTGTGGGTCCGTCTTAGGCAGGTCGACCAGGTGTCTAAGATGTGTGGGTACTTTGGGCACGAGTAGATATATGTAGAGTAGAGAGTGTGGTATGGCAGATATCACATTCTGGGGGTTCGGAGCGATTCAACAGGTAACCGTGAGTAAGGCGTGTATGACCAATACGAAGCCGAGTCAAGAGGACATTTTCACGACGCGAAAGATTATCTGAGGAGGGCCAGGGGTATGTGTGAGGTTTGATTATGTAGAGTTTGTTCTGGGTTTGCTGTTTCCATAACAGATTCCATTGTGTCAGCATATGCTTGTGAGCTAAGTCTTTCAAGTCCGTCCTAGGAATGCTTATTGGGGTAATGTGAAGAGCTTGAACATTTCGCGCAGCGGCATCGGCATTTTCATTCCCTGTGATCTGCATATGACCTGGCACCCAGCAAAAAACTAAATGTATGTCTCTTGAGTCGAGTGCTAAGAGGAATCTTTTAATCTCTGCGATGAGTGGGTGGATTTGGGTTTTAGTACTTGATAATGCTTGTAAAACACTTTGCGAGTCTGAGAATATGATGATATTTTTATGGAGTCCGCCCTGCACAGATTTTAGCGCTCCAAGGATAGCAAAAGCTTCTGCTGTAAAAATAGAAACACTGTGTGGGAGCCTATACTGACCAGTTTTCAGCCTAGAAATGAATGCACACCCCACATTCTCCTTACTTT
Source organism: Ixodes ricinus (assembly GCA_037355805.1). NCBI lineage: Eukaryota > Metazoa > Arthropoda > Arachnida > Ixodida > Ixodidae > Ixodes > Ixodes ricinus. Next base: position 72,308 of record JAZHYW010002590.1, read on the forward strand.
TGGACCCGTCGGTGTATATTTCCAAAAAAGTCTTTGTACCCGACTAGCATTTCGTTAAAAGCCTGTTGGTAAACTATAGGTGGGGTTGAAGCTTTCCTATATTTTAGGAGCCTGAAGTCAAGGAGTGCTCTCGAGTTATCCCATGGGGCCTCCTCCTGGACGGAATGGTAAACTGTTTTAAAATTGATGCCTTCTTTCTCATTCATCGCTTGTAGACGTATGCCGAGCGGAGGGACAATATGTTGTTTGTTGTGAAAAAGCTGAAGGTGCTTTGGATTTAAGATGTTCTCGTACACAACATGTTCCGGTAGTGAAGCCACCTTTATCCCGTATGAGAGTGAGAGTTTTTCGCGGCGCATGAAGAGAACAAAGATAAAGAGCACAGACTTCCAACTTGCGCCTATGGAACCTAAGTTAATGTTCAACCTTCACACGGGAAAATTTAATGTCGCTTTCTGAGAATTACATTCGCCCTTAATTGATCTGTGCAGGGCTACACGACAGTTTAATGACATTCGCGGTAGAACCAACTCGCTATTTTGTGATTTGAGCGAACCAATTCCGTTTGCTTAGGCGAACCGTGTGCGTAGCTTCTACGTCGGTGTATAAAACAAATTCTTATAAAATTGTCATCATACTTCGTCTGACCCTATGATGGACTACAACCAAAGCTATGGGCCGTCATGTTCAGTCACGTGCCAGTTCGAAACCACGTGTGAACGACGCACGTATCAATGCGCCGAGAAGCGCGCACTGATACGCACGTGGAAGGATTGTACCACCACGTGATCTCAAGTACAGTAATCGTTCATCGACGCTGGGCCTATTTGTAGAAAGAGTAATAGGCTCTCTGCGCTAAATTAGGAAAAATAAATAAAGTCACTCCCTTCTTGTCTTGCGACGCTGCCTTCCACGCTTTTCTTAGAGTTCGAAGTTATCACCCCCAGAGATATATATATTCTACCCTAATTCCGAAAATGATCGGTCATTTGTGGCGCTTCGTAAGGAACCAGGTTATACTTGTTAAAGTCGCGATTTTAATAACATCAGTCTAGATTACCACTTATCATATGTTACATGAGCTTGAGACGAGGAAGCGATTGCAGTAAAGTGCATTCACTTAATTAGTTTAATTCATTCATTATACACATAATTTACATCCGGGCAAAACATAACCCATTTAACGTGTGTATGCGTTTCATAAACAGCATTCAAGAGAAGTGCTTTTGGGTGTGTCATATACGTACATGGCGCCAAGTCTCATCTAGAAAAATGTAGAGAGGAAAGCTTCGCAGTTTAAATCTGGGAAATGATCTCAGGCAAGCCTCCATAACCTATAGCAGCGCCGAAGAGGACGTAGGTCTCCGGCGGCATTTTGGTAGCCATTACGTGATGCTCCTATAGCATCCACTCTACAGGTGACGAGGCAACAGTGAATCGTTTGTTGTACCGCTGTGCAAACGAGACGAGATCATCTCCACACTTAGCAAGTCCACAAAAACAACAGCAACTTATACGCTCGGCTGCCACAAGACGCCTCCTCTCCGGAAGCCGCCAAGACTCTCAAAATGAACACACGGCTCGCAGCTCGATCAACCAGCTAACGCATGCATTATTCGACGCCGAGTTCCAGTTGACCGAACGCTGGGAGCGTCGCTAGGCGCGTATACACGCCCGCGAATAATATCTCCCGCCCGCTCGAGGTCGCACAAGACCGCGAACTTCGGAAGAGTCACTGCATGGGGGCCTACCCCGCGGGAGGGGGACTCGTCAGGGCACTCGCAAGGGGACAAACTTTTAACTCAAACAGGATCCAGGGACCTTTTGTAAGGTTGACGAGCTATATGTCAATGCGCCCTCTCGTTTTATTGTTTTTTTTTGTTTTTATCTTTCCTTAACGAAGGGTTTTGTCGACTGGTTTAATAGCGCTGACGCGACTTTCCAGAGAGCATCTCGGTGGCTGATGGGAGATGCGGTCGACGGTGCACGCGTCGTTCTTGACAAAAGCGGGGTTGCTGCTCTGACTTCCATTGTCTTTCGGCGCCTGAAGTGTCGCCCTGGGCGGCCGAGAACGTGCTCGAGAGGCGGCGCCGGTTGGTGTGAGCGTGCCATTCTACGTCCACGCGGATTCCACGGCTCTTCTTTTTTACGATCCCGGAGTTCCGACACAAGCGCGTCTATAAACAAGATACATGTTCCTTTCGAAGGCGCGCTTCTGTTAAGTGTGTAAAGAGCATAGTTCGGTGCGTGATAATTAGGATTCTGTATCTTAGGAGCTGTTTTTTTGTTTTTTTTTTTAAATTAAGGGTGTGTTTTTTTTAAGTTGATTTGTTGCCCGACATTCGTAGCTTTTTCAAATTTTATTTTTGTTAAATTTTCAGTTTGCGGAAATTCGGAGTTTATTTTGCTGCCTTGCTGTGCAAAAAAACAACAACATCAAGACATAAAAGTGCACTACGGTTCATAATTACCTCGCTACACGACGGAATCCGTGACGATGAAATTATTCCACCGTGCCATGAGTTATTTAGGCGTGATTGTGTTTCGCGCGGTGGAGGCGTAGCAGTTATCGCAAAGTCCCATATCAATGCAACCTTACTTGATCAGATTGACGAATATGAAAGTTTGTTTTTGGATATATCATTGTGGGGTTTCACCGCTTTACTTTGTTCAGTTTATAGGCTTCCAAATGCGGCCGACTTGTTTCTTGATAACTTACACGAACATCTTCTAGCTCAGCATGCGCAAAATGCTATTGCTTAACGGGCGATATTAATTTTTCTCGTTATCAACTTGAAGCATACTGGCATTATGTAATGTCTAATTGCAGGTGATAGAATCTTAGACATTATGCTAGCTTTAAACCTTGATCAAATTGTTTGTGAGTACACTCGTGAAAATGCTCTTTTGGATCTCTTTCTTTTTTAGTCAAATGTTTCTGAATGGAGTGTTTAGTGTTGAACCTGGTATCTCTGATCATCATTTGTTGTCTTTTTGTTGGACTGCTAGACACGTGGAAAGTACGCGGAATCGTTCTGTTGTAAATATTAAAGACTATGACCGAGCTAACGATGTAAACATAATCGATTACCTCGATGATAAGTTAAATATTAACTCCGCGGGCAAAGCGTTTCCGGCTTGTGGAAGCATTTTAAGGAAGCTATACAATTTTCCATCGAACACTTTGTCCCTTCGAGGAAAGTACGTAATAAACGCCAAGACCCCTGGATTAGCCGAGAAATTATTCAGATTAAGCGTAAATTGAGGCGGCGTAGAAGGCAACATAATACTGCAACAGAGTACTTCGAGGAACTTATACAACAACTCGTGGTTAACGTAAATTTAGCAAAAACATTATTTTAAGATCACACTTCCTGAGTTCATTAAAAGCGACCCACAGAAACTTTGGCGTTATCTGGGATCAAATAAGGAAGTGTTAACAAAAATTAAAGTTGGAGGGGAATATTGTGACCGAGGGTAAGCAAATAGCGAAAAGTTTTAACCAATATTTCCAAAGTGTATTTAATCTAAAAGACGACAACGGGGCACCAGGCCCTCTTATAAATTATCTCGAGGTTCCGGTAATTTCAGCGGAAGGTGTCTTGTCCATGTTGCGTAAAGTGAAAGTCAAAAAGAGTTCTGGTCCAGTCGGTTTACCCAATGCCTTTTTAAAACGTTATGCACTGCAGTTAGCTGAAATTTTAACTCAGGTTTTTCAAGTTTCTTTACTTACCGGAGAGGTGCCAAATGACTGCAATAGAGCCCGAGTTGTACCGATTCACAAGAAAGGAGATAAGTTATTGGTGTCTAATTATAGGGCAGTATGAATTACTTGTAGTTGCAGCAAGTTATTGGAACACGTCGTGGCCGGTCATATTAAAAGCTTCTTATCTGAAAAGGGTAGTTTATCGCTTAAGCAGCATGAATTCAGGAAAGAAATGTCCACCGTCACGTAACTCGTTACGACTGTTCATGAATTTCTCACGATCCTCGATGATTCGGGGCAAGGGGATGTTATTTTTTTAGACTTCTGTAAGGCCTTTGATAAGGTGCCGCATGCAAAACTGCTTTATAAGCTCGAACGCATACCTTTACATTATTGTTTTGATAAGTGCCTACTTAAGAAATAGATCCCAATTCGTTGATGTTAACGGCCATGTTTCACATGTTCTAGCTGTTACATCCGGCGTTCCCTAAGGAAGTGTGTTGGGAACATTGCTATTCCTTATTTATATAATTGATCAAACCGAAGTGTTTCATCGGTCCGTTTCCATAAGATTGTTTGCGGATGATTGTATTGTTTTTAAAGACATCAACACGGCTGACGACCATTTTGCACTTCAAGAATCTATTATCGAAATAGAGCAATGGTGTGAAACTTGGGATATGGATTTAAATATTGAAGAAATTGTGCTTCTAAGAATTACACGAAGAAAACATATAAGTTAATTTGAGTATCACCTTGACAACATTGTTCTTCCTGAGGTTACTAGCTATAAATATTTAGGTGTTACCATTACGCGTCAGATCGATTTCTATTGTGCTCCTCGGCAACCACACTGTCCTATGCAATACCCTTTTTATTGTTAACGCTACTGTGCGAAACATGACAAGTGTACTGTCCTGTAAGCCTCACGGCTGTTGACCGGCACTAAATAAACTATCTATCTATCTATTACTAGTCGTTTAATTTAGCTCAAACACGTCCCCAGTAATGTTAGCTCCTCGCATACAATACATTCATCAGGTCAAAACTCGAATATGTATCAGACATTTGGGATCCACACACTAAAAAAGACATCCAGCAGCTTGAACTTGCACAAAGAAAGGTATTTACGTTTATATTGAGTAAATACAATAGATTGGACTTACTAACTGAACTTATGAGGGATAACCATATACCACCTCTCGCTACACGTCAAATGTCGAAAAATGAGTCGCATTTTATTTCTTTACAACATCCTGACTTCCAAAGTAAGTTTAAATACACTCCCATATCTCAATCAATTAATATCAAGAAAAGCCCGACACACTTTAAGGATCACGCATGACAGCCCATCTTCGCAAAAACAAATACCTTTAAGCACAGTTTTTTTCCTCGAACTATTTCGGATTGGAATTTACTACCAGAAAGCATTATTCAGTCAGCCAATTTCATTCAGGCATTAGAACGATATTTAATTCGATAATTCATCCCGCAAGAGTGGTCTTGTCTTCTTTTGTATTATTGTTTTTGTCATTTTTTTCATGTGCACCCATATGTTGTATTTTTTGCTCCTGCTTCTTGGGCCAGAGAACTGCCCTAATGTATTGTAAAAAATACAATAAATAAATAAATAAAATATTTCTCCGGTTGGATTAGGTGTTGTCCCCTTCACCATTGGTTTGAAGTTTGAAGTTTTGAAGTTTATTTCTTTCGGATAAACCGAAAAGGGAACAGATACTAAAGCCGCAAAAAATGCCTGAAAAACGTCTCTGTGCTCTTTGCAGTTTGTACATACGGTACACAATATAATACACTTCGTAGAGCTGTATACATCAGCGTTCAAAACATGTTATGGCTCTGTATGGTATTATCAAGAGAGGATCACAGGTAGTAATATAATTTATGAAAGATACTTTTTCATACGTTCAGAGACAAAACCATCAATTTATACATGTATAAAAATGTCTATAAAACAGTGTCACTGCCCACCAAGAGTGTCCTGAGTTTTTTTTTTAAATTTAGAAAAAGGATTTATCAAAATTTACGAAGGTTCCAATTGAATTTCAATATTTCGGTCACCTGATAACCTTAAGTTTGCTTTCCGTAATGTATTACTAACATTTCCACGTATGGCTTTAAAAAAATAAAAAAAAATTTTGCTTGAATAGACGTTCATACTCTAAAATGAGTCGCTGGGAAGCTCGTTTCTTCCCCATCCTACTGCACCACTCCGCCTGCTGCGCGGAATGGAGTGCTGAAGTGAGTTCAGCTAATAGCTTTCGGTCTTCTACAACAGAACTCCTCCTCTAAGAAGCAGAAATAGTAGGGTCCAAACTAACAACTGGAACAGTGGCATTTGTCGTGGCCCAGAAGTACAATGACCTTATTGTCTTGAGTGATAACATGTGAGAAGAATAACAGTATAACCCCTTTCGTCGGTGGTCTGAGAATTGAAAGACAACTGGAGGGGCCTCTACTCAGAATCACTATTTTCAGATTATCTTTTGTTTCTTTTTTTCTAACACGCCGTGATTTCTAAATTTGGAGTTTATCGGATAAATCTGAATGAAGGAAATTTTCACCGGAGGGTGGTATTCGAAGTTTTTCGAATTTAACCGAAAAACTTCGAAAGTGATAATCAAACTAAAATATCGGGATACGATTTATATATTACAATATATTTTGAGTACTCCTCAATAACGTTATATTGTTTCTCCCGACACAACTGCAATGCTCATGGCAGTTACCGGTTTCATCTCGCTCTTGTGCAGCATGCTTAGCCGCTCAAACCCTTTCATTTCTGCTTTGTGGAGTTCACGTGATCTGTCTGTTGAGTTATTTTCAAACCTAAACGACTTTTTCTGTTATGACCAACGCTAGGTGTTTTACTGTACGGTGACGTTCGCACCCAAACCGAACTCGATGCTGGACGCGACTTAAAGGCCGACGTACACTTCGCGCTTTCTACTTTTGCTCGCCTCCTCCCTTCCTATATCCTCTCCAAGTTTTACCTTATCCCAACTTGGCTCCCCTCGCAGCTGAGGGGAGGGGAGAGCTAAGAGGATTATGTCCCCAGCAGAAAACATTGATTGTACCTCGGCCTTTAAGTTCAAAGCACAAAAGGGAGCAAAGACCCATTTCGGGAAAGAAGGGGCAGAATTACCGGAACATGATTCGCGAGGTTCTGATGGAGAAATCGGAGAGCGGATCCGTTTTCGGATATTAAGACTTTCCTGTCATCTCGTTCGATTTTTTTGTTATCTTTCTTGCTTTTTTTCTGTTTTTCTTGACGCTACAGCTCTAGAGAGTCTGTCTAGAAATGAAAGACCTTATTTTCTCGGAATGGCGGGAGCCGTACGGATTGGGGCTCGGGATTAAGGCAAAATGGAAGACAACGCTCACACATTCTAGTTGTGTAGACCTCTTCGGTGTGTGTGTATGTGTGTGTGTGGTGTGAGTGTGTGTGCGTGTGCGAGTGAGTGTGTCATTTAGACAAAATTTATATTTCCCAACTTGCTGAGCATCGCTGATCAGACACTACACGAGATGTTTCATCAACGACTGAGAATACCTACAAAAAATTGTAAACACGTACGCAACCCGTAAGGTGAAACACAGCGACAGTTCAGGTGTGACGTCGAAGCCGCTATTGTGTCATTTCGAAGCAGATGGACTGAATGAACGGTAAAGGTGCGAGCGCGCGACATACGCTCTAAAAGAAGCCCTTGCGTCTACTTTCCTGCACAACACTCGGAGAGCCAATCACCGCAACTTACGGAGGCAGCTCAGCGAATGGCGACGCCGAAACATAAGTTTAGACCACAAAACGCAGTCTGAGTTCTGACATTAAGCAATGCAAAACGTCACGCTCGCATTGCTTAATGTCACAACTCAGACTGTGTTTTTTGGTCTAAACATGTGTTTCGGCATCTTCATTTGCTGAGCTGCCTCCGTAAGTTGCGCTGATTGGCTCTCCGAGTGTTGTGCGGGAAAGTAGACGCACGGGCATTTTTTAGAGTGGAGTCCGCATAGGCGATTTGAATTAAACCGAGGAACACACCGAACTAAAATTCCGTAGCGTTTTGGGACCAATGAGGGTGTATTAAGTATAGAGAATTTCAGCTGTCTGCGTAAGCGGGAAGCGTGTTTTCGTGTGTCACCAGGTAAAGCGAACATTAAAAAAAAGTGGATTGTATCTAAGTAGTTTGCTCATTATAATTTTATATACTTGTTACATAATGTCCGCAGAAGTCGGTGACGTTATAACGGAGTGAATCATTTTTTTAATTGCAAGTGCCCCTTTTTTCAATTATTCTCACTCATTGGCGGAACACCTTGTATACTCTTGCCATTCATGTTTTTTGACGAAGGGTCAGAACGATCAGCTCATCTATTTATTATAAGATTTGGGAGAAGCTTCAAGACAACTATAATGTTTCTTTACATATATAGCCTCTTTTTTCCTTTATTCTTTGTAAAGCTGCCCCTTAACGTATGCTCAGAATAAATCTCACGTCATTTCATCACGTACTCCTTTTATGCGTCACATAAATATACTTCATACAAATAAGTCAAGTCTGAATTAGTTGTTGAATTTTAATTGTTTCCTCAAACGAAAGATGCAACTGAAAGCATTTTATTAAAACGCAGTGAATAGTACAGGTTCATTTATTCATACGCGCAGGCAAGGATGTACACTCCACCGATATAATTTTTAAGTTGCACATATAAAATGTAAAATACTGCACAACCCGGAAATACTGAATTTAACAGGAATCAGAAGCACCTTCGTTGCTTACACATCGCATTATATATTTAGAACTAAACAAAACCAAAAACAGAACTCGGCGAGCCAGGACACTACAGCACTCCCTACATGTTTTGTACATTAGCTGCACTTGGATTCCCAAAATAGAGTAGCATTACTACCTCGAGGAAAGATACCTTTTATTTTGTTTCTATCCGAATGCCAAATGCGCACTTGCATACATAAACACATACGGGCGTAGCTTCTTGCTTGACGGAGTGCTTGTCCCCACGCACTCTACTGCATTGCGGGGAAGAGATTCACTACAGGCTCGGCTGTAGCCCCGATATGCAAAATAATCTACGAACAACAAAGAAACTAACAGCACAAAATATTTCCATGCAGGAACGTACTCGTTTAGGCGAAAGACGCGAATATTTAATGCCGACGATCAGTTGTTAGTACACGCGCCTCCAAGATTTCCGGTGAGCAAGGCGTGCTCTCCTCCGGCCGTTACGTGCGATCAGTAGGACGAGCTTATTACGCCGTCTTTCCAGTATTCCGCAAGGTTGGCGGATTACAGTGTGCTCAGGAGTCCTGCTTTCGGCGCGCGAGGTCATTTTGAGCAACGAAAGCTACCGTGAGGCGGCAGTAGCCAAACGCAATTTTGACAGCGGAGCTGTGTTTCACTGGGGTCTGGGAAAGCATGCGTCCTCACATGTCGAGAGAAAACTCCCCATTGGTCGTGGCAAGTATGAATAAATAAAAACAAAAAAGAGGGTCGATGTTAATAAATAAAAACAAAAAGAGGGGCAATCAGCGTGATCGTGAGCCTTCCTTAGCATTGTTAGATAGTGAGGTCCTGATCCCTTGTTATCATCTCTAGGCATCGTCCTCGAGGTCGTCCTCGAAGTCGTCCTCGAGGTCGTCCGAGAGGTCGTCCTCTAGGCGTCGTCCTAGAAGTCGCCCTTGAGGTCGTGCTAGACGTGGTCCTCTAGGCATCGCCCTAGAAGACGATAACAGCTTCGCTGGTCGTCCGTCTTCACGCGAAGTGGAACGGCTCTACATTTTGTTTTTTCACCACTGCAACGCTACAACGTCGTAACCCTGATATTGTGCGAGGCTGGGACCGAACCAGTGGCCTGCTTCTAACACAGTTCGTGGTCTACCACGAGCCATGTGTTCCATTAAGGTGCAACCACCCTTGGTTAGTGTGATTCTGAACCAACAGACGGCGATGGGATCGCCTTCCAGACCTGTACATCAATACAACAAATCGTGTGTGGTTGCAGTTCGATACAGTGTGATATTCTTCTATATACTGAAATTGACATCTCTGGCCCTTTGCTTGTTTTTCTCTGCGCGCGCTTTCTGTGGAATACGCACGGCTGCACCGGTTCTTGTACAAAGGGGGCAGTTGCCTATGCTCCAAGCTCATGTCTCCAGCAAATGTGGTCAGAACAAAACGCGCAAATCGTCCTGAGCTAATGGCGATCGACGCATGCACACCAAAACAACCGACGAGTTGAAAAATATAAAATTGCCTCTGCGAAATTAGCACACCGTGAATTTCGGAAGCTTTTTCCACATATTTGAAGCTCGGCAGGTTTAAAATTTATACAACGAGCCGGCCGTTTTGTCGTGCATGTGTTTGGTACATTATGGATTTCCAGAAAAACGTGATAGACGTGGGGTTACAAGCTTCTAGCTTGAGGAATAAAATGCCTCAAGAATTCAAATAAATGAGCAGGTTTCTTTTGGACAGTTGTCTCATTTAGGTCACTGGGGCGTTTATTTTGACCAAAACAATGAGGCTGAAAAAACACACACAATAAAATGACTCAGCTGTATACATTGAGTTTGGTAACGCTGGTGCTGTCTGTGGTTGAGTTTTTTTAACGGAATAATTATTTACGTAAGGCTGAACTCCATGGGGCGTATATGCTGTGAAAAATAGACAAATTTTGCCGGGCGGCTTTTGCTTTGCACGTGACATCAACACAGTGACTGCTACGTCGCGCGCAAAGCGAGCGCGCACTCGTTGCGGGACGTTCGTCAGTTTTTCGGAGGCAAAAACGCGACAATCTGTCGCTCTATGACGCGCATATCAATAACGCACGAGTCTCCTGGTTCCTCCAGAGCCATATTTTTTGTGCTCCCGGTGTCTAGGATTGTCCGAACGTATTAAAGAGAAACAACAAAGGCTTCATAGCGCGAAAGTGACATGAACAAAGAAAAGCTCTTGAAAGTGTCAAGCAACTGCGTTACTCCCTTCGCACTTCTGCCACGCTTTTTAGCGTATGAAAGGGTGCGCTTCAAAGGCGAGTCAAATGACTCGGTGAATGTGAAGAGCAGCGACTCTAGGAGAAACGACTGCACTACAGAGGGCGCATTCTTTCTGACGTTGTAAGTTTCAAGAACATTTCTTCTGTACCTAATGTAGGACAGAAAAAAGATAACAAGCAGGTCGGAGCAGCGCTGTTCTGACGTCCTCTCCTCGCAAGGCAAAACTGATCTTGGCGAAAGTAACGAAAACTCGCGTTCCACTGCCCCCCCCCCCCCCCCCCCTAAAAAAAAAAATATATATATATATAGATATATCAACAAAATACAATAACGTGGAATTGAAGAAAAAGATGATTAGTGAACTCCCGAAGAAGCGTGCAGTCTCCGAGCGTTCTGCAGACCGTGCGATGCACACCACAAGAGACTGGCAGTGCCTGGTGAGCAAAGAGCTTGGGAGCCAAGCAGCCCCGCATTCGGTATAAATCGGGTGCATGGAATGCACAAAATGGGCTCATGAAGAGTGCGTTGGAACTCCCACAGTGCGTGCCAAGTGTTTTTATTGCAAGAACTGAACGCATATGAGCAGGTGTTTTTAAGTGTGTCTCATTGTACCCCACTACGTTGTCTCATTTTGCCCTACAGGGCGGGGCAGAAATGAGACATTGTGCGACTTTCAGATACGTATTGTAGTTGGGTTCAATGTTTCGCTTGCTTCAGTTAAGTAATATTTACTGAGCATAGAGTGAAGACACGTAAGAATATCCCCATGCGGTGTTTTTATAAACATTCAAACAAAAACAAAAATTGTGATTAAAATTTGAAAAAAAAAAAGATGTCTCCTTTTGTTTAACCATTTTATATGCAGAAACTGAAACTTGCCGCAACTGAATGGGAAAAGTCTGAGGTTTAATACTAAACTTTACGTGTAACGTGTTCTAGACGGCTTCCACTTCTTCCTCCGAGCTACGCCACATCGTTAACAACCCGCTCTGTATTGAGGTTTTTGTAGTACTCCATGCCAACTGCATGCGCTCTATAAAAAAAAAAAAAAAAAAAAAAAAATATATATATATATATATATATATATATATATATATAGCCTATAGACCAGTGTCCAAACTTCTAGCCCTCCCCCCCCGGTTCCCGTGATAAAAATGGGAAATACTAATCTCAAACGCAGGCTCTTGTGACGAGAGGGGCTGCGCATAAAACAATATTTTTGCTTTTACATCACTCATGGCATCGGTGTTGTTCTTGGAGCTTTGTGACTATGCATTTCTGACGTTCTTGCTTCTTGCACTACAATATGTGCGAAGGTTTCTAAAAAACGAAGTCTGGCAAAAAGCGCAGCCGCCCCCCCCCCCCCCAACCTTTACTCGTGTCATGACGTCAGCGTAAACAAACATGGCGGCGCCCATGGAAGAGAGCACACACTGGTTTATAGCAAAATGGCGTTGTAGCACTGCCAACGCCAAGAGCTCGTGGCGGAAGACTCGCTTTCACGTGCTCCGGAACAAAGAAAAAAAAAGCGTTCGGAACAACATGGAGCAAAACGACTTTCTATTTTGTTCCGAACGCCGATGCCCAACGTCTTCGCTGTGACGTGTCACAGCTATCGCTCTGACAGTACCGTGGATTAACACAAGACTGCTCAATTTTTTTCCCACTTTCAACTCCTATCAACTAAATGTCCGTTCTAACAACTCTCGTAAGTTGATCGGAGACTATATTTATATGCTCAATTTGCTGGGGAACTCGAACGAGAGACTGAGGTGTCTTTCTTGTGAAAGTACTGATATAAGAGAGCAAGCGCGAACAAACAAACAAAATGGAGCAGTCCCGTGTCCATCCACAGTACAGTCACAGCGGTAACTGTGACTGTACTGTCAGGGTCGCGTTCGGGGTTTCGACGTCGGGGTCGCGTTCACGCACTCCGCGGCGCCTATAGGGTGCGTGAACAAAAGCGGTCGGAACAAAGTAGACATCTTTTTTCTTCCAAACACTTTCGGTTTGTTCCATTTTGCTCCGAACGCTTTTTTATTTGTTGGTTGTTTTTGTTCCGGAGTGCGTGAATGCGCATCTCCGGGCACGAGCTCTTGAAATTGACAGTGCTACGACGGCATTTTGTTATAGGCTTTTTTTTCTTTTTTTCCAGAGAGCAGGTGCAGAGTGCTGTGGGTACAAAACTTTGAATTGAGAGCGGGTTATGAATTCTGTGGTGTAGCTCAGTGGCAACGATTTCGATTCCCGTGGGCTGCGGGCGATTTTTTCAAGGATTTGGCAACATCGACCGCGGACGCCCTACATGGACAGCTACAACATCAACAACGTCGCCAACTACAATATCAGCAACAACTGCCACTACTACTACTTGAACATTAACCACGGACGTCAGTTCCAGTGGTGGGAAGATCCCGTAAGAGCTATCGCTGTAAAACGGGACGGGACTGACGAGGTGACGGCCGAGAACATGCTTCGTTTTTTGGTAGTAAGAAAGATGCATCCTGCCGTCAACGGCTTCAGTTGTACCGGTAAGAACCAACTGGGGAGGACTGGGCGTAACGTACGAGGAGGAAACATTATATTATGATTTATGTTACGACAGTAATTAACCAAACTAAGGAAGCAACGCAACCCAATTCATCATCTGGGATTCGCATCACATGTCATAGCCCTTGACTGTAGCGATTTTGTTTTAGCTTCCTTGCGCAGTACCATATAATTGAAAATATTTTAACTAGCGAAGTCAAAAGGGGCATTCCAGTTTGATGTAAGATTGCATTTCAAAAGAACAACTCAGGAGGGACAGGGTAATTCTAAATTATTGTCGAGGCGCCCCAGACTCCAAACGAATCTCCAAGCCAAACGCAACATAATTAAACGGTTCACGAAATATCAAGACGTAACTGTAAAAATAATTATATAAATAAATAAATAAATAAACAAATAAATGTATGTATGTATGTGGTATGTGTGTGTATGTATGTATGTATGTATGTATGTATGTATGTATGTATGTATGTATGTATGTATGTATGTGTATGTATGTATGTATGTATGTATGTGTGTATGTATGTGTGCGTATGTGTGTGTATGTATGTTTGCGTATGTGTGTGTATGTATGTGTGTGTATGTGTGTGTATGTATGTATGCGTATGTGTGTGTATGTATGTGTGTATGTATGTGTGTATGTATGTATGTGTGCGTATGTATGTGCGTATGTGTGTGTATGTATGTATGTATGTGCGTATGTATGTGCGTATGTATGTATGTATGTATGTATGTATGTATGTATGTATGTATGTATGTATGTATGCATGTATGTATGTATGTATGTATGTATGTATGTATGTGTGTATGTATGTATGTATGTATGTATGTATGTATGTATGTATGTATGTATGTATGTATGTATGTATGTATGTATGTACGTATGTATGTATGTATGTATGTATGTGTGTATGTATGTATGTATGTATGTATGTATGTATGTATGTATGTATGTATGTATGTATGTATGTATGTATGTATGTATGTATGTATGTATGTACGTATGTATGTATGTATGTATGTATGTATGTATGTATGTATGTATGTATGTATGTATGTATGTATGTATGTATGTATGTATGTATGTATGTATGTATGTATGTATGTATGTATGTATGTATGTATGTGCGTATGTATGTATGTATGTATGTACGTATGTATGTATGTATGTATGTATGTATGTATGTATGTATGTATGTGCGTATGTATGTATGTATGTATGTGACGTATGTATGTAGTGTATGTATGTATGTATGTATGTGTGTATGTATGTATGTATGTATGTATGTATGTATGTATGTATGTATGTATGTATGTATGTATGTATGTATGTATGTGTGTGTGTGTATGCGTGCGTGTGTGTGTGTGTATGCGTGCGTGCGTGTGCGTGCGTGCATGCGTGCGTGCGTGTGGAAAAGACTCTTTCGTAGGACGACGGAAAGTGAATAAGAGAGTAACGTTCTTCGAAGCTTTCAGTGGAGTTTTATGAAATATTGACTGACGTTTCGGCATGAGTCAGGACGAAACGCCGACCAATATGTCATAAAACTCCAGTGAAAGCTTCGAAGTACGTTTACTATATTCCGCTTCCGATTCGAACAACATTAGTCACGGAAACTCCTGACAATAATTAGGAGTCACCCTGTATTTCTGGGGAACCCGAAGACATCTTGCCTACCACAATCCCCAACAGCTTGAGAAGCGCAGGGCGTGGCAAATGCCAAGCATCTCATTATCGTCCGGCAGCCAATGAGAATGCGGCATTAGCCGATACGAGCGCCGAAGAATCAGTCAGAAAGCAAGAAGTGTGAATTAACACAATAAGCCACGCTCTGCGTTTTTAACGTGTCATTGACTAGAATAGACATCGCTTTTTAGAAGGTCCGAGCATTCATCTGTGACAAAAACCAATGTGTTGAGATGAAAGGTGCATGAAATTCGACAGTATTCATCTCGTGTTCTTTTTAATGTAAAATGGCGTCATTCTTAAGCACAGTCTTGAGTACGTATGAACATTTGAAATTACTCACTGGACGGGTGCACGCCATCCGAGCGTTTTCTACTCGTAAAGCGCGCAGGAGCGTTATCTGGCTGTGATCAGAGCCTTTTATACTGGGAGAGTTCGGCGGGTGGGAGGGGCCTACGGCCCGCTAGGTTTAGCAGATTCAGCGGGTTCCGCTTCCGCCATGATGTGCCTCCCGGCAAGTGGGTCCCCATTGACGTGCGATGTATACGCGTGTAGGTTTTGTCGTTCGCGCTTTTGTTGGCGTAAGGAGAGAGTCAGAAAACAAGCATTTCGTGATTCGGTGCTTTATTCATGTAAGAATTAGCATAGAAACCGCTCAATTACTAACGGCACTCATTTATAAATGGGGAATCGCTCAAAAACGCCCGACGCATTTTCCGGTGGACAAGTTTGGTTGTCTGGATCGCTCTCCGACTGTTTACCACATAACAAGGTTGGTGCACCGTTGTACGGAATACGGCGGACCGATCGTGATTTTCCGCCGTGCTTCTTCACCCTGCCGGTCTTTTTGGGGTTTTCTGACATTGTTTGGTTTGCTGTGAAGGAACAGCGTCGTCATTGCGTGGTGCCTGAGCTTTTTGCGATCGCGACAAACCCTCTTTCGAACTCACTGTCTATGAAGGGCACCTAAAAAAAAAAAGGCGTGACAAGTAAGTATTTGTTACGCGCATTCAAAAAAAATATCAAAACAAAGGTATCGCTAGCGAAACAAAAGCGCTTGCGAGACGGCGAAGCGGAGCTGCGAGGCCTAAGCTACGAGAGCGAGCTGCACGCTTTGAACGCGCCGACGGAGCGCGTGCACTCGTAGAGTGCACGCGTCGTTCAGCGCGACGTGCACGCGCTTGCAGCGATCGGCTCCGCTCGCGCTTACACTGAAATGCAGTATACACAGTTCAAAGTTTGCAAGCCAGGCCGCTCGCAATTATCAAGTCTCGCGCAAAAGGAAACAGCTTCGTGATCAACGGACACTCTCACCTGACGCTGCCACACCAAGTCGCTGCACAGTTTTAGTCAAAATAAAACGCGTTTAACGCACAAAATAATTTAATTGTAAAATTAACTCGCACAATCGAGAACTCGAAGTCGGCTTCCACTTACTAACCCTCTTTTTCGTTCTGGCGTCCCGGATCTTGTGCCTTCTGCGGTTTTCTTTTCCTTCCGGGAACCAGTACATCCTGAACCCCTTTTTTCGCGCTATTCGACCACCCAATGGCACTACAGCACCCCATTACGTTTTCGTTTAACGTCTCGCAGAGCGCAGAACGAACATTTTCACCGTCGTCTCTCGCTCCACGCTAGTGAGCGGCTGCCGGCTCGAGACGGCAAGGCACATCATGGTGGACAACGAAACTCGGAACGGGATGTGCACAGTTGCCAGATCTGTTTGATCAGTGTTGCCAGACTGGCGGCTGGATCAATAGACCGCCGAACTCTCCCAGTATAAAAGGCTCTGGCTGTGATGGCTCCAGAGCCCGCTCACTTAAAGAGCGGTGCATTGAGACAAATGCTGGAATGTGTGCGCAGGAGCACTGAATGCTCTGAACTATCTTGGAAGCTAAAGGACCTTGCATTGTTGTGACCGTTGACATTTCTCAGGTGTTAGTGATGGCTAGACGAGTGTTATCGACCGTTCATGTATCGACAGTGTCGTGAAGATTGCCGCAGTTTTGGTGCAGCGCGAGCCTGAGACTATGCCGCTATGGCACTAAAGAGAAAGAGAGGGCACCAGGTGTGAAAGGGAGGGGAGAGGGGGAGGACGGGGGGGGGACATGAATCATTCGTGCATATTGTTTGTCCACCTATATCGTGGTAGCGTCCAGTTCAAGATGTTATATCACGAGCTCACCCGAGTTTTCCCCATTAATTATTCTCGAGCCTTCTCGGGGTTCTTGGCGTTTCTAGAGTTAATAGCTGACGCGGCGTCCATTAATAAATGCCTATGGCAACTCGCACCCGAGAGGACAATGCCCTTCGCGCCAGTCCACATTAATTTACGTCTAACTGTATATCCTAATTAAACTAGTGAAAATATATCACTAGCCTGCAGTGCGATCGGGAGCGCACCGAGTTTGAAATAGATTACACAAACTTGCTAAGTGAGTGCATCGTTTGTGTTACATTCTCCGACGCAAGTAGACAAGGCGTATCTCAGAACTGAAACACGCGGGCGGGCCCCATAAACCTTCGAAATTCAGTCTGACTACATTGATCACTGTTATCGACTCAGTGTACGAAATTTGTGCCAAACTATTGGTGGCCTTCTTGAGGCTGATGAAGGAAGAAGTTGAAGATAGTACCAAGTAGAGGATATTCGCGACTCCAGCGACCTATAGGGGTCGCCACTTTCTGGTAAATATGGCGGTCTAAAACAGGTCGTGCCATGCCACGTGCCAGATCGCAGGACAGGTCGTGCCAGCAGGCAAGCATTGGACTCGAAATGGTTTGCCCAGATGTTACAGTGAAGCTGTATATGACTCGTTGGTCGGGTTCTTTCGTGTCCATTGACAGAACAAGTCAACAGAATATTTGACAGAAAACCATCGCGCGTGCCTTATCAGCATTCGCGCGCGCCTTATCATTTATCATGTGGTTTTGACACTTGTTTCAATAAGAAAACCACAAAACAAGTGTCAAAACCACATGATAGATGATGAAGCGCGCGCGAACAATGCGAAGCACGTAGCGCTCCCGCATACGTTTCTCGGTAAAGATTACGGTTGCATAAGCTGTCACGGCAACGGCAGAGTACGAAGTCTTTCATATATAGAAAAAATGTTTTGGTACAGTGCATCTACTTTTCTTTCGTCAATCGTTTGGTATAGACCCTTTTGCTGTTTACAAACATGAACTGCCGCTTGCGTCCCAAAGAACTTCCGGTTGCTCCGTCTTTGCAAGCGTGTTGAGCTTGCTTATGCCACCAAATGCTAGAAAGCATAAATACTTTCTAGCACATTACTTTTAGTAACGTGTACAACACCGTTTAAACAGCCTCGTTTTACTTCTAACCTGAGTATGCGTCCAATGCGACAAAGGCAGATGGGCAACCCGAAAAACAACTAAACAGTATGACAGTTACGGTGTTAGAGGAGATTTACACAAATGACGAGGACAGGACGTTTATCGCTGAACACGTCAGTTGAACTCTACAGCCGGGAATGTCCTCCACCCAGCGAACACCATAAGGTAGGACGATAATAATTGCTGGGGACGAGGAACAAGGGGGATAAAGGACAAATACAAATCTCCAAACACAGCTAGGTGACTGGTCTGCAACCGAAAAAATCCGCCTGTTTCTGGTATCAAACCAGGGACCTCTCAATTTCCAGGGGAGCGCTCTACCAACTGACCTAACCAGGAGTTAGACATCAGTAGAGCAAACGGGTTTTATCAGCTGCCACCATTATTATCGTCATTCTTGTCCAGCTCTCTTGGACCTTTGTATTAATTGCATTATCACAATAAGGTACGTTGGTTGAACCTTTCTAAAATCGTGTAGAGACCGAATGGAAACCCGGAGCCTGCCAAACACGGGAAGGTACAGATTCCATTGTCAACTTGGAACTTTAGAAGCAGAGAGAAAAAAAAAGAAAGGGGAATTACACCAGCTCTTCCTGAAGCACAACACTGCCGTTCCTTCGAGCGCGTCGGTAGAACGTACTCTTCAGCGTCGCCGGAGATGTATTCTCAAGGAAGCGGGGAAACATAACCGATGGAGACTTTGAGAGGCAGCTACTGCTTAAGTGCAACTACTGAAAATAAAATAATAAACCATGAAACAAAAGAAGTTGTGTATTTGGTTGTCAAAGTAGCGAGAAATAGAACTCGTTCTTTTTGAGGTAACGTAATGCGTTTCTCCTGAGAATCGGTAACGAGTGACGTATTTCATTACTTTTGAGCTAGTAAAAAATAACGCTATTTAGCTACTTTTTTGGGGTTACGTGTACAGGTCTGTGCTAAGCCTACCGCTGGACTTCGATGTGTTTCGATGCGAGAGAGAGAAAGACGAGAGAGAGAGAGACGAGACAGCGAGGAGCAAGTCGCGCAGCACTCGGAACGAAAGAAATAACTTTAATAAAAAAGTGAAAGCCGCTTACAACTATCTGTAACACCGAATTAGAGCGCAGCTCTTGAGGAGGAGGAGGGAAGGGTACTGAGGGGGGGGGTCACGTGACCTCGGGGAGGGGGTGTTAAGGGCTGGGGGACGGACAGGCTGGAGACCGGGTTTGGGCTGAAGGTGACTATGTTTTAATGGGACACGAGATGATGGTTGCGTTCGATGGTAGGTCCCATTCCGTCTCCGCCACGCGTGTCCGCGGGTCCCCTTTTATAGCCCCGGTGACGTGACGATGTTGCGTCACCGGCGGGATCCTGGTGATAGGTGGTGGCTGCTGGCTTCGATGAATTTGAGGTCCAACAGCCACTCTCATTGGCGCGGAGGTTTATGTCGCCGCAGCAGCAGCTTCTCTTGATGTTGGAGAAAGAGGAAGACGAAGCCCCGTTGATGTTGGTTACTTCAGCTGATGTTCGAAAGCCTTGGTTCCGGGTCTTCGAGTAGGTCTCTGCCGAGCGATGGTGTTGCGGACTGTCCCTGTAAGTGTGCCCTAGATGGAGCACTGCCTCGCCGGGGTTTGGAACGTAACAGGGGTCACGTGACCATGAAGAGGGGGGTCACGTGACCTCGGGGAGAGGGGGGGGGCACGTGACCTCGGGGGGGGGTCACGTGAGCACCCCTCCCCGAGGTCGCCGAAGGTTCCCGAGGTCCTCCCGAGGCCCTCCCGAAGCTACCCGAGGTCCTCCCGAGGTCCTCGGGTTCGGGGTTGGGGGGGGGGGCGGGGCGCGTTAAGCTGACGCCGACGCCGACGCCGACGCCGCTCAAGCCGGAAGCGGGCGCCTAAGAGCTGCGCTCTAAAACAACCCACTGTCGCCACAAACCAGGAAAGTAAATTGAAGAGCTCACACGAGAACGAACGCTACAGTGTACGGGCGTTGCTTCGACTGCACAGGGTAGCGCCGTATTGGGGATGGGTTGGAGCGCGACTGCTACCCCGCGACTCGGCTCTGAAATGAAGCTTGGGAGTTTCGGTACTCTGAAACGTAGCGTATTTAGTGACTCTATAGTTCCGCCCATTACTACTGGATTGGCTTGGCTGCTCGGCCGAGCATGCTAACAGGCCTGGTGTCTTCCTTTCGCGACATGCGATGCGTCTTGTCTGGCGTCTGACACCGCCTGCTAGTCGTGCGAGCAGACTCGCGAGGGACTCCGGCATCGTATGCTTTTCCTCCACCGTCTATCGGCGTCTGCAATGGCGTGGGACGCGGACAGTCCACCGACGCTCGGACATCGAGCGAGCCTTTCCACGGCGCCCGTTCCTGTTTTTCATTCCTGCAAGCGCCACCCGAGCAGGCACTGCGACAAAGGACTCCCTGTTCGCATGAAAAGTTCTGTACGCGCTTTCTAGAGAAAACACGACAGTTCAGAAACGAAGGGCGAAGGGCGCGGAAAACGGAGGTAGGAGAGGAGAAAGCATACGGATTGCCAGAGAGGAGAGGAGGGTGTAGTTTTTGTTTATTTGTTTTTCGCCTCCTCGAAAGAAAGAGACGCCAATGATGCTTCTTCCTTTCTTCAACTCTTTCTATCTCCCTTGGTGACCTAATATTTTTTTCTCCCTAAAGCTCTCTCTCTCTCTTTCTCTCCCTAGGCGAGAAGTTCACCAGTTGCCCGTTGAAGTTGAGTGCGTCATGCCGTCCGACTGAACAAGAATCAACTTGCCGTCTGCCGTCTGGCTCCCGGCGTGGACTTTTGACACGGAGTCGACGGCTGCGTCCACGATGGCCACACCGTGTTGTGACGGGCCTTTGTGGAGGGTGGAGGACACTTTCACCTCTCCGGGAGGCGGAGGTGCCCTACCATTGTTTGACCCTGATTGATGCTGCCTGGATGAAGAACTCAACCAGAAGAACTTTTCTTTGCAAGTGTTGAGGACTGCGTCTATCGTCAACGGGCTGTTCGGTTCCCCGGTAAATATTTGACATTGTCTACCTACTGTTGTAGCTAGAAGTTCGAACATCATCTCTTTAACAGTAGGATACGTTCGTTGCAAGTTAAGCACGTGCTTTGTTGTAACGATATTCGTACTTCGCCTAGACTTGTTTATAGTTTGTTCATTTCCTGTTCAACTTTGACTTTGTCCGGGTCCACGCTGCACGCAGCGACCTTTGCGGCATCAAAACAAGTGCCACGCTTAGCTTTTTTTGTGTGTGTGTTACTGCTTACTGATTAAGACCTTTTAAGTGAATCATCAATGCCAGTCTTACCCTCTTGCTTTCTTATTTTAGGGTGTTGAAAATATAACAATTGAGAAATACTCCGTCAGGAAGCGGAAGGCTCCAAACGAAGATGATAGGAGGACGAGCTGCTCCTTATCGTGCGCGGAATGTCTTGCAGTTAATGCGGAGAGTAAAAGAAAACGCTCGTCGGGTAGAGACGTGTACTCTGCTGATGAAGCTCTGTTTGAAAATCTAGAAAATCCACTTTGAAAAGTAAGTGACGCTTGGCAGCGTAAACAGAAATATTTCGACATAACCCTCTCTGAATTTATGAGATCGCGCCCGCCAAATTCTGGAGGTCTATCCTTCCAAAATCTGACAAATTCCAAAGTTTTTGATTCTCGTATCGAGGGTAGAATCTGTTAACGAACCAGCGGTGATTGCCAACTGTTTCAACGACTACTTTAGATCAGTTTTAGCAGTCATGATAATGGCGATTAGCCTACTTTGTCGAGATTTAACGCCCAACAGAGCGTACTCTAGCCGTATCGACGTTAGAGTGACACCTGGTATTCTTAATCTACTTCTAAAAATGGGTTGCCAAGAAGAGCCTGGTCCTGGCTGGATTCGCAATTCTTTTTCTCCGCCGCTATTCACTTTGGACGTCCCAATGCTTGTTCTGTTGTTTTCAAGAACTCAATCCATCACTGCAGCAACACCACGAGGTGCGGAAGTCAAGCCAAAATAATCCAGTTATTCAAACCGGGTAACAAGCAGGTGGTTGCGAAGCTTTAGACCGATTTCACTAACTTCGTCTTCCTGCAAACTGGCTTGAACATATGGTCCATAAACATATGTCTGAGTGCCTAGAGGCTAATTCTCTATTCTCTTCTGCTCACAACAGCATGGTTTTCTGCCGGCTACTTCTACCTCTACCCAGCTTCTTAGAGGTTCACCCATGACATTGCTTTTTCTTTAGATAAAAGAAAACAACTAGACACGCCATCTTTATCGAGATTACTCTAAAAGACCTTCGACAAAGTGCCACTTTCAAGCTTCGCCAAAAACTGCAGACAATAATTAAAAACGAATCACTAATCGAATGGATTGCTGATTATTTGAAGGACAGAATCTCTGCCTCGTCTCCTACTCTTAATGTTTATTCTAGCAACGTCTTGGTGGTTGCGGTGTCCCACAAGGATCTGTCTTAGGACCCACTCTTGTTTTCACTCTGCATTAATGATGTCGTGAACCATCTTCCCGTTACCATTCGCCTTTATGCCGATGATTGTGTTTTATATGACAGGAGACACCCCAGTGCTAAGATCCAAACATACTAAATAACTCATTCCTCACAATTTCTTAGTTGAGCGTAAATGGGAGATGGAGATTAACTTTGATAAACTGTGTTTATGTAATTCACTAACAAAAAGATGCCGTCTGTTTTCAGTTACGGCATTGGTACGTGTGATCCTGCGTCAGGTTTATGAATATAAGTACTTAGGAATTTTATTTACCCCATCGCTTAAATAGGACAGTCACATTAGTTCCATTTGTTCTATAGTACCCTACAAAACTGGGATATATTAAAGAACACGAAATCTTCAACCGAAGGTTAAAATGGCAACATAAGACCTTAATTAGACCTATTTTGGAATATGACCTTGTAGTCTGGACCCCATTTTGGGGTGACATTAGGCACTTGACAGAATACAAACTAAGGCTATCAGATTTATTTATTAACCACTTCTATGACCGCAAGTTTTCCCCCACTTCATCCATTCTTGATGTAGGCGTTAAGTACTTGGCTTCTAGACACTTAAAGTTAGACTTATCAAGGTCTTCTACATAAAATAACTAATAATAACAATATTACTTGATAATAATAGTTATATTGATTTTACTACTCCAATCACGGCCTCGTAATTCTCATCCCTTAAACATTGTACCATATCAATGTCTAACATTTTAAATTCTTTCTTTCCTAGAACTAATGGCAAAACTGGAACGCATTGATGGTGCGACTCATTAAAACTAGTTTGATCAATTTTCAGTTCACTTTATGTTGTTTTGTGCATACTGAGGTATATGCTGTTTATAACCTCTATTTTACTTACTGATACGATCACTTCTATAACGCCCTTCTATTTTACTTATTGCTGTGTCTTTTTTAGGGTATGTTGCACTACCTGACGCTCTCTGTGTGTATATTTAAGTACAATGTATATAATGACCTCACTGCAATGACCTTTCTTAGAGTCACGGTATTTTGAAATAAATAAATAAATAAATGAGTCCCACCTAAGGTCCATTACTTGCGAAGCCTCGTCGATTGATAATATCATGAGCACTTCAAGCATGTCGGCAGCCATCGTAACTACTGCATCCTGCACTTGCATACAATTAGCAATACCTCGGTTACTTGCGCCTCAAGAGTGCAGGGACGACGTTACAAAACCAACGTGGAAGCTCACCTACAAATAGCTTCATTATAATGCTTCACTGAACAAAGTGTTCTATGAGACCTGTCGCGCTGCTTACGAGATGCGTGTACCCCTCCCAAACACATCGAGGACAAGGACTCTTACTCTTACGTTTTGTACAAATCGGCTTTTCCAACTGTAACAAAGGTTTGCAGAGGTTTCTAAAGTCTCAGAGGCTTCCAGTTTCATCGGGCAACTTTAGCCTCTAAATCATCTGTAGATAAAGGTGTAAATGTTGCTTTAAAAGAAAACAAAAGGAAATGAGACGACGATGAAAAAGCCTTCTGTCATAGTATGTTCGTTGCCACTACGGCGTGTCAAGGCCTATTGGTACGTATGGCCTTGATGATGCAGAAAGCGACGTAAGGCAGCTCCTGGAACTATGCGAAAATGACATACCTGATGCCGAATGCTTTTGCCGATCTGAGTACAAATGGCTTTCTCTTAATTTTTGTTTTCAAACTGTTAGAAACGATGGCTCACAATGTTCTTTGCTCAAGGTCAAACGAGTTCACGAAGAAGGACATTTTGCCGTGATAATGGATGAGGCAACGGATATGTCTGTTAAAAAGCAAGGTATCGATTTGCTTTAGAATTATTAGAGATAACTTCGAGTTACATGCGTTATTTCGTGGTTTTGTAACGGAGCCAGCACGAAAGCGACCACACTCCTCGCCATTCTCAAGGACACACTCTGCCGTTCTAGCTTGCCGATTGCCATGTGCCGTGGGCAATGTTACGATGGTTCCGTAAACGCAGGGGGCCACAATGGGCTCCAAGCGCTCATGCAACAGGCAGAACCGCAAGCGCTCCCATACAAAAATGGTCTATGGTCGTCTATGGAAAATTATATGGCAGGCTATCACCCCCTATGGACGTCCATGGTCGGCAATAGAAATTCATAAATACAGCTACAGCCAGCTATAGAAAAATCTATGGCCCTACGTCTAAAGACTGGGAACAAATAAATTTTCTTTACCACCTATAGAAAATTTCATAGCTAAGTCCAAGACTGAAAACCAATAAATTGTCGTTACCCACCTACAGAAAATTTTATGGCCCTGAGTCTAAAGACTGGAACCAATAAATATTCTTTACCCGCCTATAGAAAATTATATAGCCCCATGTCTAAAGACTGGGAACCATTAAATGTTCTTTACACGCCTTTAGAAAATTCTATGGCCCCGAATCTAAAGACTAGGAATCAATACATTTTCTTTACACGCCTATAGAAAATCACTAGCTACCGGCACTTACTTTTTAGGAAAAACGCTCCAGGTTAGAAAATTAAAGCAATACTAAATTTTTGTAATACCGGTGGTGACAAAGCATGACCCAACATATGTTCTCGGCTGTTGCAACCAGTCGTGAAAACCAGTAATATTGTTTGTTTGAAAAAATCCATTGAAGTACTTGTGCAACAATTGAAATTAATTATTACCCCAAAAGTGAAGATAGATTACACTGGCATCCTAACACTGCAATCAAGCAATAGCTTGATTGCAATCTTCAACACCAGTGGACTGCATTTCATCACTGCAATTATCAACATGATTAATCAAACTTGTGAAAATATATATTATTACATTTTAGTTAATTAGCCTAATGATCTACATTTGCTTTTTCAAGCTGTTGAATTAAGAGATGGAGCTAATTCAAGAGACAATTCATAAAATGTATTAAGCGCGAGTAATATTTGTTCCGCCTCTCCGTGTTTATGCGACAAATGACGGCAGCCACCGGCCAAGTCGGATTCAAAAATAAGATTGCCATATATAGGGACAGTGCGAACTTAGCGTACAGTAGGAGGAGGTGGGGGTCTAGTGTCGCTGCGTTGTTGATGTTGTGTGGGAGGTTGTTCTGGTTGTGTTCTGTTATTTTGTGTGTTATTTGATGTATGTATATCTACCATGTAGCGTTCAACAGTCGGAGGAACTTGAAAATTTGTTTAGAGTGTGCTGGCTAAAGAGAGTCATAGGAACGCCTCTACAGCCTTCTTCAGCAGACCATATAAATGGCTAAAGACACCAAAGGAAAAAGACATAGGCAGCTAGAGCATGCTAAGCTATAGAGAGCCAGCCATTAGAAAAGCTAAATAGTGCTATGACTGTACAGTGATAGGGCCATAGACAATACTAAAGAGGCCTATAAAGACGGCCATAAAGAATGCTAGAAGAAAGCCATAGAAAATTCTTTAGCTAATTTGGCCAAATAGCTAAAGCCGACCATACAAAGAATTTTCAATAGCCGACCATAGGACATTTTTGTATCGAGCTGTATGTGCACTGTATGGCGCATGTCCTTAATCTTGTGTTACAGGACTTGAGCCACAACGTGATCATTTGTCGTGACTTCTTGAGCATCATAACTGATCTCATAAGCTTTGCAACGTCCTCCCCAATGCGTGTCGGTTTGTTTCAAGTACTGAAAAGGAAGGCGAAATTATGTTTTTGAGAAAATTTGTCCCACAATTTGGAACGTCAGGCGCTGCTTCTTTCGGTCAGTCCTTCTTAATTATAAAGAGCTGATGGTATTTTTCAACCAGCCTAGCATCTAACGAGCGATATGACGCGGGTACAAAGGCGAGCGGATTCCTGAAAGTGTGGTCGCAATTCCGGAACATACGTCAGGCTGAAATTGCTCTTCCTAATAATTTCGCGGTGTGGAAACTAAATACCGCATTGCAGACACCAACGCTGAGTCTTGACCGAACGGAAACTGATTGCAGCAGTTAGGGAGAGTTTAAACGAACTAAGGAAAGGATGGTCTCTGTTTTAGAACAGAGAGCATGTGCGGGGCACCTGAGCTTGACGTTGATGAACCACCTGCTCCAACGCAAAGAGAAAGAAAGACTCCGCGCCGATGAGATAATGGATCCGCAGGTCATAGTACAACCGTTCTTTGAAAACATGTATCTGACAGCGGTTCTATGAGGCAGTTGACGCGGTACACTCCTCGCTGGACGAAAGGTATCCGCCTTAGATATGGTAGCACATGGCTCAGATTGAGCGCTTTTTAACAGTTCAAGAAGATTACAGAACGCATCTTTAAATTCATATATATAACTATATACATAAAACAATACCTGTACCATCTATGCCCTTTAAAAATGTGTTTTGTTCATTTCCGTGTCCCTTTAAGCAATGCCACAGTCCGCCTGAGAACCATGAGGGATAATTGCTTTGAATTCTTTGGTATGAACGATTTCATGCTTTTCATCACAATAGAAAATGTGTCCGTAGATGACTCAACCGACACCATCTGTGAGAATAACGAAGGCCTCGAACGCCTCACTCTTACTCGATGGAACGTCATCCCAGTCGGATGCCGCCAAGTCAGCGATTGCAACCGAGCCTGATGACGAGCGTCCTGCGACGCGTTCATTGGACACGAGGCCCAACCGAGCACTGACGCAGCACTCGTATCCAATCGGTATGCTACGCTCGATCTCCACCCCGATGACGTCGAAATTCTAGTGCACAGGCTTCGATTATTCTAAGTGGCGTTGACGGTATGATCGGACGTATTGACTTTGGAACAAGATTAAGAAATTTGTCAGTGAGAGCTCATTTATTATGTGGTCCCGAAACAGACGATACTATGAAGGATACACTCGCAGCAAACGACATTGTTAAGTTTTCCGCTGGCCTCACTGAATTAAAAATGCTTAAATCTGCAAAATATCGCAATTGGCCTCGATCGAAGTATTCGCTACAGCACGTGCATGTACATGTTTTTTTTTCTTCTTTTTTTTATTATTATTCTTTACAGATTAGTTTAGACAAAGCCATGGAAGCTACACTAATGCGGTTTGTGCGAGTGAGTTATACTGCAGGGAAACATTATGTGGCTGGCTAATCTTTGCGATAACTCGGCTAATTGCCTAAACTTCTTTAATTAACTTTTTGATTAGTGAAAATTAGACGCACGTTTCCAATTAGAAACTTGCTGAGCGCCATCGAAAACCACTAAATCAACTATTTTTAGAACTACTTCAAACTGTGGGGCGCACCGAAAGTTCCCACTCGTGCAGCAGGCGCAAAGCTAGCAGTGGCAAAACGCGGATGATTAGATCATCATCGCGTTCCGGTCTGCTGCGCTTCCGCTTCGCAGCGATGTGTCTCGCTGCATCAAAGTTCGCTGACCCCTGCTCAGAGTCACTACTCCAGTTATGGTCATGAAAATACTGATGCAAGGAGTAGTAATCGTAATTCCTGTAGGAAAACCACAACTGTGCGTGAAAAACACGTCTTGTAACCGGGAAGGCTAACGTTACAACAAACGGTTGGAAGCAGTCATCCACCCGAGACAGCGGTCTTACGACGAGGCTGATATTGACGTCAGAAGTGTCCAGAGTGAGGACAGGTATATTTCCACGGCAGTTTTTGACATTAATACGTTGCTCGAAACCGCTAAAGTGTATGAAGTCTAATAAGCAAAGTAGCTTTAACCTCGTGTTAGTATTAGTAACAAAGAGGCTATCAGACACCCAGTCGAGCCCGGAAGGCTAAAAGTCGCAATACTTGTGCGCAGAAAACTTCGAGAAGTCAATATTTTCTTCGAAGAAGTTAATGTGCTTACAAAAGACATTGTGATCACACATCGGCGGAAAGCAGTAATTACCAATGAAATAATTCCTACCGTCAGCAGATATTACTTCAATCCACAAGCGCTCAGGATAACGCTCAACATCACACCTCCAACGAAATTTCACACTCCAACCTATTGCAATCAATAGACCTCCCTTATGCTTCTCCACCTGAGTCACAATCACGATCACACCTAAACACTTCGTATTTTGGCAGAAAATAGTTAGTGCTTGAAATCTCATAAGACAGCCCAGTCTCGATTAGACACACTATCTTACAGGTCTTCGACATGGCTTTAGATAAAAATTCGACTGCCTCCGTCCTTAAACCGAGAACATTCTGGTGTTGCTTATGCATCGTTTTCTTCATTTCTTAACATACCGAATAATTGTACGTCGAGGTCCAACAGGCCACACCTCAGACACATTGATGTTGTCACAGTCGTGCCAGTCTACGACAATGTAGAACGACGCATAACTTTCATGCCTAGATGGAAGTTGAGTGCATACAACAGGTTTGTTAACAACGACTGCGCTGAGCATTCCTGCGATATCGTCGACGCTTGTTGCAGGGTCAATTCAAGACACAAGGAGAGCCTTATTACTCGAAGGGAGGCCAGGTAGAGACGTCAGCTCACTGGCGAAGCTCGTTCCTGTGGCCGGATTGACTCTCTTTTTCTTCTAGGGCATGGCGAATCCGCCTTCGTCGGCTATCAATCGGCTTACAATGCTACCAGCAGTCGACGCAACCACTTGCTCTCTGCACTCTGTGGTAGTTCCGCGAGTTCCAGCGGCTGTGACGAACTGGCCTCGTCGCTTGGGAGTTTGCACCAGTTGAGGGTCTCGAATCGCTGACACAAAACTTGCGGGTGCATCTGAGGGATTGGACTCGAGAGGGGTGGCCAAGACGACTCAGCGCTCAGCGACTTATGAAGTAGCTCCGTTTTTCGAGTGAGATGAATGTGCCGCAGTGCGTTGACCGACCGCAGGGACTTTGCCTCGGGCGAAAACGCGTCCACTTTCTGGCAAAGCTGAAGTCGACATCTTGCGTATGTCAACTTCGTCATTGCACCCCTGCTCCTGTTTGTCAAGCTCATCTTTGTCGCTACCGGACACCGTTGATCATGGCATCGGTGCTTAAAGGGATGCTCCGGCAATGGTTTTGAGCTACCCTAACTGCCTATATTTTCGGAATTACCAACCTTTACCCTTTCCGGCATGCTATTTAGTATTGCGAAATTCAAAATAGTTATTCTGAAATCGGCAAGTGAAAATTATGCCGAAACCAACATTTAGATATACCCGCGCTTTTCAGTGCCGTGACGTCAGGGAAGGCAAGCTTGCAGGTCGAGCGGGCAGTCTAAAAATGGACTATGCCGAGCATTTGCTTCTTGCTGCTGCGAGGGTGATCGAGCCAGCTTCAAAACATGCATTTGACACCATGAAACTGCTTGTCATCAATTGGGAAGAATTTCTACAGTCCAAAGCGTGAACCCCTGCCTTCCCCTGACGTCACTTTTTCAATGTTGCTAGTAGAAACTTTCACTTCAAAAAACACGGTGAGAGCCAATATTTCGAATTCAATAATGTCGCGAAAAAATTTCTTAGCAAATATATTTCGGATCATATTTCAGCGATGTTTGTTGGCGTGTTTAGAAAATTTTCAGGCACATCGCAGACTATGAAGAAAACGCCGGAGTATCCCTTTAAAAAAATACTGCAACGAAATTTGATATATACCCGCCGTGTTTAGGAATAGGCTGAATATGATCCACAGTATCCGTAAATGACTATTGCACGTCTGTATTTTGAACCTGGTGGCTGTATTTGGCGTTATAAACAGCCCACTCTGGCAAGCGGTCGGACAGCAGCCAGCGGCGAGCACGTGACATCTGGCGTAATCGTGACGTAGATTGTCTCGAGACGAGCAAAGCTGCGGCGAAAGGATGTCGTAGCCGTTTCAGCCACCGAAGCGGCCGAAGCACGCCAACGATCGGGCCACCGCAACTAACCCCAAAATCTGCTTTTGTAGGAATTTTGAGTGACGGGTTAATCTTCTATAATCTTGTAGAGAAACAATAGCAGTCTGGGACACACAAAAGTGTTTCCGGTGAGAGGGGAGTTCCTCCTCCCCTCTTCTCGCGTGGTGGCTGGAGAGCTGGCGGGAGTGACGTCAGGTTCAAGGCATGTATAAACCTATTTCAAAAGGGCGTCGCCATCTTGAAATATCGTCACCTCCAGTATGGGCGAAAACATTGTTTTGCCGTCGTCACTCCAATAGAATACATTTGGGATATAAGCGTAATCGTCACCCATTGTCATTTTGTCTCGCCTGCATTTTTTTACTATTTGGAGGTTGAAATGTTTTATTATTTTTGCGTCGCCCATACCGAGGTGTACCTACCAGGTGGCTTGGGGCTAGAGTAAGCGAAAAAGGACTATACTCCTAGGCGAGACAGGCATAGTCACGACCTGTCAAGGTTCCTAGACGGGCATTACAAACGAGGCTTTAGCGACATCCACCAGGTGCGCTTTGCTAATCGTTTAATTCGTTTCAAAATTCTTTTCGTTTTTGTTTTTTTTTTAACAAGAGAATGGTGTGTTTGATGCGATACTGCTCCCTTGAAAACGAATAGACCAAGAAATAAGCGCCGAAATTTCGTTGTAGTATCCTTTTAAAGCTGTTGAGGTGGCGAGTGAGGTCCGAGAAAGAACGACCTGAAAGCTGGCGTACCAGATCTCAACTGTCTTTATTCTTCTCCGTCGATCTCCTTTTTTCTCCCCTAGCGGGAGTGAAACTGAATCATCTCTAATGAAAAAGAAGTGGACACGGTCGTTTTCGCGTGCGACGAGCTGTGTGGCTTTGGACCACCACAAAGCCTTGCCGAAGCGGGGTCCTCCCGTCTGGTATATGCCTCACACTTGTAGGTGCTGATTCTATTCGTCACGGGACGACGTTCACGTCGACGACGTTCGTACACTTGCAATGGAATCGTTGGTCGCAGGCTCCAGAGCACACGATGTACTGCTGCCTTCCGATAAAAGGCTGAGAGCAGCTTCCACACGCGTCCTTTCTCTCGACATCATCCGCGAAAACGTGGATGATATTTTTCTCATTTGCGTTTTCTCGTCGCCGGCCTTGTGCCTGCTGCACGAGTGGTAACTTTAGCCCCCCCCCCCCCCCCTCTGCCCACGTGCTTCACGTCGTTCTTAAATTGTCTGGATTATGGTCTTTTATGAGGCTCAGCAAGTTTCAAATTAAGACCACGTTTATTTTCACTGATTAGAAAGTTAATTGGTAAATTCTAGGTAATGATATTTCTAATTAGTATATTATCTGCACTCCCTGACGTCCACTATGGTTGGCAGTTTGTTCCCAAAAGAGTTTCTTTTATCTCAACCATCGTATGTTTAGCGATGTTGGAAAGTGTTCGCAGAAACTCCCAGTTTTCGTTACAGACTCGCCAAGGATGCATTTCGAGAGCAACATTCGCTGAGCAAATCGTCGCAATGACTGCCCAGTTAGTTTTCGAGGTGGACGTAGGGTGCATTTAAAATAACATCTTAAAGCTCCGGATTTCGTTTTTTTTTTTTTTAATGTTAGCAGAATTAATTTACACTTTGTGTATGTTTTGGGCATTAGGCGAAACTGCCCGAAGCGGCGTGACAAAGCGTTTCCAGAGGACTGAAAAATAAAACCCAAAAATTGTCTCCGGAACGTGAGCCAGGGATGTGATAAACAACCAGTTTGTTTTGGCAGCATTACCGCTCATAAGTCTCCAGCTGAAAGCCATGAACGAGTGGGTCATTCCCGCGAGATACAGACCATGAAAGAACAAACCGCGAACGCCAAGACATCGCGGCTACTGCCACGCTGTCACGGAAGGGGAACACCCGAGTGCAGAAAAATAAAAGAATAGACATAAGCTGGAGAACGAACGGTATGCGCTTGAAAAAAGAAAAAAGAAAGCCAAGGATTCAGGACGCCTTTCCATCGGCGCCGGCTTGTAAAGTTCTATTTGCATCTGTACGCACCATGAAATACATGGCATGAGTGTCCTTGGCACAAAATGAATCCAACGTTCCTATCACGAACTCAGGCGCCAAATTGCGAGTGGCACTCCCGACGCATAAACAGAGAAACGCTTCCCTTGAGGTAAAAATATGAGCTGTACTAAGTCCACCTCTTCTGGTTCTACATCTGCAACTACAATCATCATCATCACGACACTCGTCAGAAAAAGGCAATTGGAATGACTCGCTGTAATGATAATCATCGTCTTTCTACTCTTTCCTGCAGTAATTGATTCATGCAGCTACATTGAATCATCGTATTCGTTTATGAACGAACATCTTTCTGGACGCAAAAATCTTTTATTGATATCGTTACAGATTGTTTCATCTAGCTAATAGATACCCCATAGCCCATCCTAGAGTCACTGAATAGGTTTCCAGAGTACCAAAACTCCCAAGCTCCGCTCCGTGGCACTGAAATTCATCCATATCCGTGGCGCCATTTTGGAGCCTTGCATGTTACTACAGTGTTGGCGGTAACGTGTCTCAGGGTGTTACGGTAACGCATTTCTTTTCCCGGTAACGTTGTAACTTACTCGTTGCATTTTCAAAACTCTAACGTGTAACCTACTTATGTAACTTATTTCCAGTAACGTGTAACGTAGTTACGCTACACGTTACATATTGTTCCCAACACTTAAAAAAATTACTTAAATTTTTTTTCGTGTTTCTAGACGCCAAGTTATATAATTTTTTCGCTTTTACATTTCGTTTTTTTTTTCGTTTTTCTCGTGAGTATTTAGGTGGAACCGTAAAAAACGATAACTAGTTAAGTTCAGTTTCTGGATGGACATAATGTTTCTTGAAATATGGCACGTATGCATACCTGTAACGTCAAAGAGTAAAACGAGTTAATTCACAATTTAAAAAAAGTAACGCAAATCTACTGTGCGTCACGTTTTTAACGGCAACCGTAACGCGTTCCTTTTATTTGCAGGTAAAGGTAACGTATCTCGTTACTTGTTTTCGGTAACGCTTACAACACTGATAGTACATAGTACATAAACTGTACAAGAACTGTATACGCATATCGCGCCGAGGTAAGTGTGTAGCGCCGTGGGTAGCCGTTTTAAATCATTTGCGACATCGTTTACAATGCAGTATAGCTGCACTCCTGTAATCCTTATTCCGTGGCTCATACTAAAGACCACAGGATAGCAGTTATACCGCATTGGTAAAACATCTAATATTGAGATGAGTCACTTATCACCGTCCAAATAACCAGAAAGACCAAATTCACTCTGTGAGGATGGTCTGTGCCGTGTTTTGAGGGTTCCGAAAACCGTCATATAAACGGAGCAGCATTTTACCGATTTATTTACAACTGCACACAGATTTTCAGGACTGGACAGGAACAGGACACATTGCAAGAGTCTCAAGCTCTTGCGATAGCTTGACAATTGACCTTTCTGGAAACGGCAGCGCCACCATAGAGCGCTCCGGGGCATTATGGGGACTGTGAAGTTGTGGCACCCTTAAGCCAAGCCAAGTCTAGCCTAGTCGATCTTTTGCATGCTAGGTGTCGCACGTTACCGCACCAAATCTAGCACAATTCTTAATCCATTCAGGCATCCAGGCGATCTAACGGTCTTCAAACGTCGTTGGAACTCACTGATCTCAATGACAATTGCTGGATCGCGCTTCCCGCTCCCGCAAGTGAAGTCACCGGACGCAACCTCGCTGGGATACGATTTGCGGTTTTGCCAGCGTTTCGCTGCGGTTTTCCAGCGTGCTATAGACATGTTTTCCACTCATTCGTCGTCATTCGCCGAAGACGTTCTTTAAGATCCTAAGTGAGACGTGATACTTGCCGTTGAGAACACGTGGAAAATTGTTACCAAAGCGCAGTGCCTGCAGGAAAAAGGCAAAAGTCGTCGAAAGCAAGTTTCGCCGGTCTGGCGGCGTGATTCAAAGCTTCGTCGGCACGCCGAAGTGCCGCGTCTCTGTGCCTTCGCACGCTTGGATACCGACCAAGAATCGACGCCGTGTGGATGTGTTTTGGACCCAACACGAACGTAGGCAACATGGTTCACGCAGGCGACGGCGGGCAGCAGACAACGGAACAGCGACCCTCACTCTTGCCATAATGCCTCATGCACGCCGCTTGAGGGCGCGCTACTTTTCCAGAAAGGTCCATTGCTTTGCTGGCCAAATGAAGCTTGCAACGAAGTTCAGCAATGACTTCCCCATGACGATTCTCAAGGCAGCTGGCCGTCGACCGTGCCATAGACTAATATACTAACGTAAAGGGTGGCTACCCCGTGGGCACAAGGGACTCACTTGACTGTCAGCGCACCAAGCGTGTTGTGAAGTTGGTCTCGGTTTCCTGTTTAGGCGCTTCTGTTCACTACATATAGCTATAGAGACATAAATGGCTGCTATTTGAATGGGTGGATAACGAATATAATTGATTCCTTTGTTATTAGGCGGCAGCTTGCGCCACCTGGTCTGCCGTGTCTAACTCGAAATTGAATTTAGGTAGGCCTCAATTGCTTCAATGCACTCTTGAATTTTAAATTCCAGAGCAGACTATGCACAATATGCGATATAAAATTAACACCGCTCCACTCAGCAGAGGAAAGAAGGGGACAACCGTACGGGAGAATAGTTTAATGCAGAAATATGTATTGACCACAGAGACAACCATAACAAAAATAAATGTTTTGCAGGCGTTCGTAAAATTGTGGACTCCATTTCACCGTAAAGGCAAGCAAAGGAAGAGCTAGGAGAGCGAGCTCGACGCTTCAAACGAACCCGTAGAGGCCCGTTCACATCTTGCAACCGAGTACGACCGAGAGAGACCAGACCGGTTTTTAAGCCTTTTGCGATCTCTTAGAACCAGCTCCGCTGTAGCGCATCCGGTCCTTAGAGAACGCAAAAGGCTTAAAAACCGGTCTGGTCTCTCTTGGTCGTACTCGGTCACAAGAGTGTGAACGGGCCTAATGCACGCACGCTCGTGAAGTGAAAGCGTTTTTCAAGACCACACGCTCGTAATTCCAGCGTCAGCTCGCTTGAATTTATGGGATACAAAAAATAGCTTTTTAGCGACGCAGCTGACGCTCAAGATACGCTCGAAACACACTCCACGTGGTTTCGCTTTAGCTGTCTCACCTTCGCGACAAAGAAAGACCGTCGAGAAATCCACAGGATGACAGCAACTATACGCCGAATCCGCCACCTTGTCTGACGTTGTGGCAGCTACCAATTCGTGCGTCTTGCCAAAGTCCCAGTCGTTTTAATTTTTTGAAAAGAATACGTTCGAAGCTACTAATAGTATTAGAAATATGTAAAAATAGTTTCTAAGACTAATAGTCTTAGAAACTATTTCTTAATGGTACAAATACAACGAATATGTAAATAATTAGGCACCACGGCGCCAGCTAGCGGGTGTGGTGAATCCTAAAAGCTGGGCCGCGATAGGGCTCCATGGCCACTCTTTACGTTCACTTATTACGCTACGACCGTGGTGTCAAGGATCATGTTTTTGTGCCACATGCAGAAAGACGGCAACGTAAAAAAGAAAAATCTCAAATGACAAGTGCCCGAGTGCTTATTCATGCAAGACTGTTCGCTTAAATTACGTCATGAGTCACCCGGACATTCATGCTTCGAATTCTGCATGCAGAGCTACTCCTTACGTTGTTTTTTACGCTTCATATGAAGCGTAAGCAATTTAAATAAAAATCGCTGCAATCATAAGCATAATCAATCGTTATTTGCACAGTTTAAGTGTTATCCTAGGGGGCATGCGAGGCGAAGCAGAAAGGCGGAAGCCCGTGCGGAAGTGTGTCTACTGGCCCACCTTGGTGGCCAAGCAGAATTCTTATTCAGCAGCAGCTCCATTCTACCTAGCATCCTTTGTGCCGAACTAAGTTCAGTCGAAGCAGCCCGACCGGCGGGGAGCCGACGAGCGATACGCGAAGACCAGTGACATACACTCGCCTCACAAAGATTGCTTCCTGCAGTGG
The DNA here is from genome assembly GCA_037355805.1 of Ixodes ricinus. Classification (NCBI taxonomy): domain Eukaryota; kingdom Metazoa; phylum Arthropoda; class Arachnida; order Ixodida; family Ixodidae; genus Ixodes; species Ixodes ricinus. The sequence goes on from JAZHYW010002590.1 coordinate 109,003, forward strand.
ACTTGCAATTTTAGTTTTATAATGGAAAGCCAAACACTCCTACGCTTCGCAGTACGTTCTTGCCCGACAAGAAGCAGAAGTCTTTTGCCGGTCTCGCGTTGCTGCAGAAGCTGGCCGGCCACAATATTGTGGCTCATGGCGGCGATCGGAAACAGTGACGATGATAATGACGACCAGTTTCACGTGACTGCTTTCGTCCAATGATGCCGCAGAAAATCGAAACCGACATGGCTAGAGTGAGGCTTTTGTCGGCAAAGCATTAGAATGGGAATGCGGTAACATAGTATTCAGCGACACTAGCCCATCCCCATGGAGATCCCCGATTCTACTTTCCCTATGGCTCACTCCTTCTGCCCCAGTTCTGCCCGTCGTCGTCAGCCTGCAGGGTCCGTTTAGAAGTAGTCCCTATATCAGCAGCGAGCCTTGGTGAGTACGCAAACGCACATTCTTTCAACTGGTCAGGTGTCCAGTTGTAACTGCCGTCAATTCTTTAACTAGAATATGAACACTAAAATCAATAATTAAGAATTAACACATTTTCGTTAACTAGTCAACTTACCATGGCGATTATCCCCTCACCAAATGCCCACCGAGCCTGATAAATGCACGGTGAAGATGGCACTCGTCTAGATTTCACCCCCTCTTGTAAAAAATCTGTTCGAACTGAAATTAAACACTATCAAAAAGTAGAGCACTGGAATGTGTACAACTATCGCATTTCTACATACAGAATTTAAAAATGATAACGCCCAAGACACAAGACTTCAGTAGCTCTTTATGTGCGCATCGTTAAAAACGTTAAAACCCAAAATGACAGAGCGTGCAAATAAAAGCTAGGAGCTTGCACTCCGGTAATAAAAGCACAGCGCCATGAGCATGAGCGATTTCAGATCGCATTTCTACGAGACCGCGGGGCTTGCGGACGGCCTTTAGCGGCAGCCGCCTTTGCGGGCTCTTCTTGGTCTGCTTCCGAGTCCGCTTCCTGCTCAAAATCCGCGGAAGGCGCCTTCTTCCTCCCGGCCCTCTGCTTTGTCTTCACGGGCGGAGGGCCTTCCTCTTTCTCGGCGGGCTTCTTGCGGGGCCTCCCTGCTTTCGCCTTCGGGGCTTTCACTGCTGCCACTGCGTCACGCCCTTCTTTCGCGTCACCCACGACCTGAGGGACGAGGGACTTGACCTTCTTCGGGGCCTTTGGTTTGGCGGGAGGCTTGGGGATCGCAGGAGCCTCGGACGCCGACGACCCTTCATCCTCGGGATCTTCGACCGGGGCATCCTTAGCCTTCCTGGCAGCAGGCTTCCTGGGTTTCTGCCCATGCTTTGGCTCGGCTGGAGCCAGCTTCACGCGGCCGGTGAGGCCCTCCTTGGTTTTGGTCGCGTTGGTGCGAACCAGCACGCCATCCTCGATGCCCTTCAGGAACGCCCGTCGGAAGCTGGGTTTGAAGCGCTTCTCGCCTTGTCCATATTTGCCTGAAAATTAAAGATGACGATCAGAAAGGTCATGAAATTCCACAAGAGCGCAAGTCGACTTCTTTACATAACCGTGGTTCTTACGACGTGTCTCCGACACGGGCAAGTTGTAAGAAGAATATTTAGGTGACGCAACTTTCGGTCTTCGTGGTAAAAGCGCGGAATTAATGTTCCGAGCTAGCCTCGAACCGGGACTGCACCAAATTAGAGGGTGCTGTGACAAAGTGGCCCAAAAACCGAAGACTAAGCGCCGCGCACGCTTCGGCGGGGTTGCTGCAGAAGCGTGCACGCGCTAGTGTTTCAGCACGCGGATGAGAGAGCAACAAACATACGATCACGACTGAATCAAACATCAAGACAAAAATCAGCAAAGCTGTGCTCATACTTCGATTAACATTGGCAGTAGAACCAACGATCGCCAGCGATAGGCGAACGCAGTAAAAGCACAACTGGTACGTCTGTCAAACCAGGCTCCGGTTCGATGCTCTCGCCACTTCTCTTGTACGAGGATTTTTTTTTTTTAAAGGCGCCAAAACGACGGGGCTTGCTTTTGCCGAACCTTATCTGGACGCTACGACGAATGCCATCACCGAAATGTGTTCGTATATATATATCTACGAAAAGGTATCCGCAAAAAGTTGGAAGACAAGGTAAATTTAGCCATTTTTACACGTCTTTACATCTAAGTGTACAACACACTGCTAAATAATTATTTGTGCAGTAGTGTCACAAGGTATGAGCAGAAAATACCATACTCACACACAGATAATACCAAGTCCCTGTAGGTCACCTGTCCTAGACCAGGAGTCGATGTACCGACCGGAAACCGTTTAGTGGGCTGAAGGGTACTTTACGTTGTACAGTGGCGAAAAAAATATTGGTTTCGAACTATTTAGACGATGCTCACAGTACCATTGAAAACTTTCTAATAGAAACCGATATTTAGACAAGTAACATGCTCCAAGAACGATGGCGGAACAATGACATTAAAACTCCCGATTTCGTTTCAGATGGAAACAGAAAAGAGCATCGTCATTTTGTTTACACTTGGTGGGCTCAACCGATTAGACTCGGAGGCAAGCGACCAAACACACAGGACAGGAAACAAGGCACGAGCAAAACGCAGTCGGAATGGCAACAGAAGACCAATGGATAGCCCCAATACGCCCGCCGTAATGCGTCCTCCTGTCCACATTTTTATAAATCTTAATGGCACGTTACACTTGGAGCTAGCGAAGTGCTGGTTACGTCATCGGTATTTTACACATTTTGTCTGAAGCTAGAGTTGTTCCCTCAGCGAAAGATTGTGACGCTAACGCTTGGTGCGGTCACAACGGACCATGTTCGGAAATTGCCGGTTCAGGGAGTTCTGGTTTCAGGGGTTCTGGTATGAAAATGCGCGAACACGTTTTCCCCTCGGCCTAGGAAGCTACACCATTCTGGTTTAACTGAGCTGCAGTGACCTAGATATGGCTTCCCCAAAACCCCTTGTGGGCCTCCTTCCGAATGCGCACACTGCTTCGTTCTCAGAATGCTCCAACCCATTTTCCGTTAGGTGGAGCCAGGGATTGAAAACGGTTTCGTGGACACTCTTTGAGTTCATTGTGTTTCCTCTTTGCCTTCAATATCTGTTGACAGTTTAAAGGTACAAGCGCTGCTCTTCGCCCTTGGCTGGGGAGACAAAATACTAGCTCTTGGTTCTTAATCAACAACAGAGGCTGCTGTCCTCCGATGTTTTTCCCGTGCATGCACGTTTGTCATTCACTCGCCTACTCATCAAATCTGGCTGCCTGATGAACTTCCAGTTCGGCTGTTAGGGATAAACAATGCCGGATTATGTGTAACGTTCGCCGAATCGCGGCAAGGCATATTACAAACTTTTTGCGGAATAAGTCATGAGCCGAGCATACCGCCGAACTCAAGCACGCCAGTTGCCTTCCCTTCATTACGCGAGTCCCCTTCTTCCTAATGCCTTTCGGTTACGTTATGTTGTACGAGGTTGGAGCGAAAAGTTTCCGGAATCGCCGTCAGGGAGCTTTTTTACCAAAATATTTCTATGTCGCTGCGTTGGCCATCCTTTTGTATGAAATGATCACAAGTGTCAGATTGAAATCTCAAAATGGCTGGCTTTCACAACCAGTCTAGTCGAGCGACCATGAACATTTTCAATGAATAAAAATAAAATTCGAGCACGTCTTGTTTTTTTTATTTGAAGGAAAAATTGTGACGGAGGTCAAATCCTGGTTGAATGCCGTTCTTGGGGAGTCATCACCTTCGTTTTTCACCGCGAGTTTTTGCGTTTCCGAATTCAAGCGTGGTCGTACGAACACAAATGATGAAACACGTTCAGGACGTCCAAAAACAGCTACCACACCAGAAATTGTGGGTAAAATCCATGACTTGGTTGTGGAAGACCTCCGCATAAAAGTGAGTCAAATTGAGGAAGCAGTGGGCATCTTTTCTGAACGAGTTGGTCATAATTCACAAAATGAATTAGGATTAAAAAATCTTTCCTGCAAGATCGGGGCCGCACATGGTCAATGCGGAGCAAAAACGCATTCGAGCCCGAAGTTCCAGGGACGGATCCAGAACTCCGTTTTATTTCTGTTTTTTTTTTTTTGGGGGGGGGGGGGGAAATTTTTGAGGATACTATTCACCCATTCTTTCCTCTGCAAGGGGATCCACCCATGTCAAATTGCCCTCCGAGAAGGGGGAGGGAGGGGGTCGACTTTCGGGGGGGGGGGGGGGCGGCCGCCCCCGTCGCCCCCCCCCCCTTGGATCCGTCACTGGCCCGAACGTCAGCCTACGGTTCGCAGTGTTTAAAGCAATGGAACGGATTCCAGCGACGATTTATAACTAGGGACGAGGCCTGGGTCCACCATTACAGGCCAGAAACAAAAAGTCGATCGAAACAATGGACTGCGCCCGGTGAATCGACTACGAGGAAGGCAAAGATCATTCAGTGGGTTGACAAGGTGATGTCATAAGTTTTTTCGGGACGCCAAAGGAATTTTGCTCATTATCTTGAAAAGCGAAAAACAGTTACTACATAACACTTCTGGTTAAGCTGAAACAATTAATTCAAGAAAAGCACCCGGGAATTGTCAAGAAAGAGGCGTTTCATCACGACAATGCACCCGCCCATTCAAGTGCATGTCGCTCAGCAAAAACTGACGGAACTGAAGTTCACCCATTTCGCATCCACCGTATTCACCTGATTTGGCTCCCTCGGACTTCCACCTACTCCCGAAGCTCTAGATCTTCCTGGGTGGAAAAAAATATGTATCGAATGAAGAGGTGATGGAGGCCGTGAACAGTTACTTTGGGATCTCGAAGAACGTCATTTCCGGGAGTGAATCGAAAAGCTGGAGAAACGTCATGGACCTATATAGTGGGTCGCGCTTCGGGGGGATTATGTCGAAAAACAGAGTATAACTTAAATTATATATATTGCTTTCTTTTCATTCCGGAAACTTCAAAATACCCTCGTATATCCTGAATTATTTCAAAATAAAATTCAATTGCGGCAGCTAGATCGTTTCTTGAAAGTCCGAAAGAACGCAGCAGAATGCGATTTTCAGCGAAGACGAGCACCCCCTTTTGTTTTTATTATTACAATAACAGCTTGCAACCTACTCGCCAAGTATCTTTGAATGTAATTCAATTACTTTGTCATAGTATATACTCTACTGTAGATTGTTCCTAGTAAAAGCAACTTGAATACTACTCTAAAAACATTTTCAAAGGGGTATATAGTATATTATCGTAAATACTTTTGTTGAGTATTTTGCACAACACTGCAGTCTGGGCACCCCTGCTCTAAGTCATAATCAAGACGTGGACATGTCAATCGTCGGTTCGAGGTCACGTGCTCATTCGTCAAAACACGAAAGACGAAACGTTTACCTGCCAGGATGATTACCCGTACAATCGGTGTACAAAAACAAAGCACCAGCGAATAGCTTCCACGTGGCGAAAAGCTTTCCAAAGAAAAGAACTTACCCACGATCCAGGCGAAGAGAGATTGCGGAGCGGACCCCTTCTTGTCACCTGAGAAGCAGCGAAACGAGGAACAATTTATACTTCAGTGTTGCATACTTTACCAGGCACGAAACAGATTACTGGTTTAATGTATTGCCTTGCGTGCAAAGTATTACGTCACTTCCCCTTTTGAAACTGATAAAACTGCGGGTTGGAGAGTGGGCGCTGAGAGTGTGCATCCTACTCCGATGTGTTTGACCCTCGCCTAGCACAACCCAAGCTTCAACGCTGCGCCGGTGGTGGGCTGGAAGTTCCGTCGAAGCCGCTCACGTTGGTTCGGCATGAGCCATGCGAGGAAGCTCGCCGTTCGCAGCAGAAGCAGGCTGCTTGCGCGCGCGCGCGTCCGTGGAGCATTATTGCAGCGTAATGCTCCTCCTAACTTGCGCAGTTGTGTTTCTTTTCTTAATATGCGTTGTCATTTGCTTGTGAACAACATAGCAGAAACTATGCGAAATTCGAGACAGGATAACAAGAGGGGACCCAGAGGCTGAGTGTAGTAGAGCTACTTGGCAAACTTATGTCTCAGCTCCCAGCGCTCGCTCTGTGTCCCCCTCTCTAGTCCGTTGTAACTCAAGAGGTAGAGAGAGGGTAAGACGGGCCGGGCAGGAGGAAGCAGGCGGAACGCGAAATAGAGGAGGTTTCCCTCTCTTCTCCAGCGTTCCGCCTGCTTCCTCGTCCCGTCTTACCCTCACCCTGCCTTCTTCAGTTGCAACGGACTGTAGTTCTTGTGTCTCGTGTGTGGCGCTGGGATTGCCAAAATGCAGGTCCACCGGGTCCCGCATTTACCGCACATTTTAACAAAATGCAATAACTTTATCATTGGCATTTTGCACGCAGCCAGAATCTCGTTCAGCGGGCTCATTAAGTGTTAACCCTGCGTCAGAAGGGTGAAATAGAAGCAAAAGCAGCTCGTTCGAGCACGGAAAACCCGCGGAGCTTGATTGACGATTTATCAGAACCACTCGGACGTCCTCGTGAAGGATTTAGATCGCATATGGCTCCTGCAAAATAGTTAAAAAACGGGGACGGGAAATGACGTGTTTATTGCCAGGAAGAATTTGTGCAATACTGCAACTCGGCAAAGGTTCACGCCTCATGCAGCGCCGGAGCAGTAGCTGTCTGGGCCGACTGGCTTTCGCTGTTGTATATCGCTAAGCTGGTCTTGGTGATTAGCCAATTGATACTTTGTGAAGTCGCTTTCAGCGTCTACAACGAAAGCCATCCGACGAGGTAGGACTAACACCATACGGGATACCAGGTCCGAAGCTCACAGCCGCTTCCACTCAGCCTCGGCCACCATAACAACGGGGTTAATAAAAAACTGCGCAGTCATGGGACCACGACGCTGTGGTAATGCTCCACGGACGCGCTCGCGCTTGAGGGGCGCGCGCGCAAGCAGCCAGCAGCGAGCAGCGAACCTCCTCGTACGGCTCATGCCGCGAGCCAACGAAACGGGCTGCGGCGGAACTTGCAGCACTCCACCGGCGTGGCACTCAAGCTTGCGTTGTGGAGGGTCAAATACACCGGCGTAGGACGCACACACTCACAGCGCCCTAGTCTCATTTTCGAAAAAGCTTCAGATAAATGGCAACCATGAATTTAAGACACAATATGGCCAAGTGTCGTTACTCTGAAGCGTAGCTTATTTAGTGGCACTAGCGCTAAGATGTACCCGTTGTCACGTGATCAAGTGGCTGCGTCAACACCCACCAGGCTTAACACCCGTACCACTTGATCACGTGACAACGGGTGCATCTTAGCGCTAGTGCCACTAAATAAGCTACGCTTCAGAGTAACGACACTTGGCCATATTGCGTCTTAAATTCATGGTTGCCAGTTATCTGAGCTTTTTCTGAAATCACAGGAAACGCTTATTCCGCCCTCACAAATGTTTAAACAGTTCCGGACAGAGCAAAGCAATATTACATGACCTTCCTAACACCAAATCTAATGTTGAAAAAGTCGCACTTTTGAATCAGGACGATTGGCAGTTACGTCTGCTCTCGCGTTAACTCTGCATACGAGCCAAAATGGCGGCGCCCACAACAATGTCGGTGAAACGGAGTGCCGATACTCTAAGCGCAGCTCATTTAGTGGCTCTACTTAGCGCATGAGGGGAGCGCGTTAAGGCAGGGGACACATGAGCGTCGAAAACGGACGCCGCACGGTAGTTTCCATAGCAACTTCCGCGGACGCTGTGACGTGGATTTATGCGAAGCCGCCACGTCATCATAGCGTCCGCGCAAGTTGCCGTGGAAACTGCCGTGTGGCGTCCGGTTTCATCGCTCACGTGTCCCCTAGCTTAGGGATAACTGAAGTGGCTGTAATTTGATTAAAACAGTTGATCCTCTTCATTCCGACGAATGCCATCACAAATATTCCAAGATTTAGGCTAGTTCATGCCCGTATTATATAAAATGGCCCATTTGCCGTTGCGTTGAAACCACGCCCCCCCCCCCCCTCCTCCTCCTCTCCGGCAGCGGGAGACGGGAATGAAAGGAGAAGGGAACGCATGGAGTCACGAAAGGTTCCTCGCGCATGCTTCTCGGCGGAGCCAGCGTCGTCGATACTGGGCTGTTTGTGATCCCTGCTTCTGAAAGATGCCAGCCATTGCTTCAAGTCAGGGAGCCTCGGGGGCTCGCTGCTCTCGGAGCTCAAATGTGCAATGTGCAAGCGGATATCTCCTCTCGGAGCTCAATGAATTTACAGAGAGCAAAAACAGCGCCCGCAGCAGCCGCAGTCTCGGCGACGCGTTCCGATAGACCCAAGTGATTACTGGAGCTTATGTTTTACAAGCTGATAAGCTCAAGTTTCTTGCAGATTAAATTGGAAAATGACATGACGGAGACACGCGTTCCCCAAAAACTATGCGCGGAAAGACGGCATCGAAGCACTTACCATGAAATTCGAGAGCTTCGCGGATCATGGCAAGGGTGTTGCTTGGTTTCCCCGGAAACTTGATGCGCCTCACGACGTCGCCTTCCTCGGAGGGATATTCCAGGCTCCTCCTCGAGACCGGTACGTTGGGCTGCTGGTAAATCTCCTGGTTGTCGGACAACTCTTCGGTGTCGGAGGAATCCTCTACGACTGCGGGGCGCCTTGACATTCTTTCTGTTTAGACTGGCCCTTATGCGGCCGTGGAACCGTAATAGTAAATCGAATCGGCGTTAGCGTTGAAGAGTGCCACGGACCGCTGTTGGAGCTTTCAAAATATTCCGAGAAGCGCGCCCGTCCAACTTCGAATAAGGAGGCACTTTACCAAGTCTGGCACTGACGGGACGGGCTCACGCAGGACGGTAGCTCACAACCGTCTGGCGGGATTCAGTCACTGCTTCTACACCAAGCCGCCGCCAATCCAGTGTCGCTACCTATGCCATCATGTGAGCCCTTTGTTCTTTATCTTCGTCTTCTGATTGGCTCTGGGTCGCACTCACTAAAACACGAGAAGATCGTGCACCAAAAACCGATAAGAAATATTTAAAAAAAATGTCAAAAAAGTTTGATGACTGAGTCAGCTGTGTTGACTGAAACAGTCAACAAATTGTTACGTGTCATTAACGACGCGTCGCGTTCTCAAAAAAAAATAAGTGCGGAAATAAAATAGAAATGATATCGCATTTCACGTTAGATTTAAAAGTGCTCGTCTTTCTGCCACTGCCGGGCTTGCACCGCGCAGCCTGCGCATGAAACAAAATTATTTGAATCCTGTTACCCGGCCATGATGATGATGTGACAAAGAAAAGGAAACAGAATCCCCCAAAATATGCTCCTGCTGCGAATGCGGGAAGGGATACCTCCGCTACGGTGGCTAGAAGTTTAGCCGGAGGGGTGGTTTTCCTCGGTTTGACCGGAGAGGCGCTCGCGTCTAGATTAACCCAGTTTTCAGTGAAAGAGGGATGGGCACTCCCCCGCTATTTCACGGTATAGTTAGGTTGAAATTAAGGGGTACCTCTGCAACATTCACTGCTTCGTGTAGCTGGAGAAGAAAATAGTGTAGGAAAGTAGCCAGACGAAACAAACGTCGACGCTCACTTTCTATCTAACAAGCTTAAGTGTAATGGCCTGTTTCTCTCGGCCAGGGGGGCGTGAGCGCGCCCGTTTAAGGTGTATCCACACGACGGACCAAAATGCTGTTTTGGTCCGCGGGCCGCGCATCACGTGATCTTACGTCACCGGTTTGCGAGGTCCGCCGGCGGTCCGCGGCCCGCGCTTCTGAGAAATGCCAAGCGACTTTTTTCGCCCGGACCTTGGCGGCGGACCGCGGCGTTTTTAGTATAATTGAAGCGCTAAGTCTGGCAACAAGCTGGCTGTTGACCACCAACTCTTGAAGACGAAGAAGACGAACCTTTTGTTGTGCGACGAAAAGAGTTGACTATGCAGACCAAGATCTTTCCTGCACATCCAGGGCTTCATCCAGCATGCCCTTTTCGGTTCACTTAAGTCCTCCTCGTCCTCAATAGTCAACGCCAGGGCCACCGCGGCCAAACGTCTCTTTCGTTCAACCTCCATCTTGGCTCCTTACAAATAGCCTCAAAGCAGCTCGCTCGCATGCGTTTGGCGGAGCTGTGAGGTCGAGGGTTAGACCGGCCCGTTCGCTCTGTCGTCTGCTCTTTTGGTCCGCCGTGTGGATGCTCATTGCAGCCGGGCGGCCCGCGGGCCGCGCATCACGTGATCAATCGGTCCGCGGCCCGGTCCGTCGTGTGGATACACCTTAAGACGCGCCCAGGCAACGCTTGCATCGAGCACAAAGCGCCACTGCGGCATCCGACCAGGCACGAGCCACGGCCATTTTTAAGTGTGCGTCAGCATCTATACTCACGCGCGGTAAGAGAGCACCTAAAAAGTTGCAAAAACATTTCTATATAAAGAACAAAAAAAAATGCAGCGCGCGCTGTTCTATCAGAATGATAAAATTGATTCTTTTTTGTCTTTATTTTGTTCTTGTCACTTTTTTTTTTACTTTTCACCCACCAATAAAATTCCGCCAACTTAACGCCCGCCAGAAGCGTAATAATAATAAAAAAACGCAATGACACGCGAACAATACGGCGCCCGAAAAATATTTTATTTTGCTCACAAAAGGCGCTGCTCAAACTTGAGAGCTGCAGTCCTAATTTGATAAACGAAACTTTACATTCATTGCGCAATATGCATGCTGTTTCAAATAACTTGCACCAAACTTTAAAAAAAATTGCAGCAATGAAATCGACTGTACTTTGTCAGCGAAAGTGCACGAATTTTCCTTGCGTGCCTAGTTATTTATTTAATTAAGGCTAATTAGTTACCTATTGAATTATTCGTTTAAAAGGCCACTGACAACCCCAAGATCGATAGATATATATTTACTATCTCAAACGGTGTGGAAGCGCGTGGCCAACCACTATAAAAAAATATTCGCGAAAAAAAGTTTTGACGCGCGAAAGAGCCATAAAAAATTTCTTAGCTCCTTTTAGCTTCTTTTTTAGGTACATAATTGGAGAAGGAATTTTTGAAAACGTTGTGAGGTGTCGCAAGTTGAATGTCTGTAATAATTATTCTTGTCATTTATAAAATGCCTTTTTCACGACGACACTGCTGACTTCGAAAAATAAAGATGTAAATGACGAAACATTGGCCGTCTCCTAGCCCGGGTGATATGAGACCGTGACCGCTGTGACCGCGGGGCATGCCCTTAAAAGCGTGCTTCAAAGGCTCCGGTAGTGCGGTACATGGCGCACGGTAACGGTTAGCTAAAAGTCCCCAATATGGTGGCACCCGGCAGCTATGTTGAAGGCGTTGAGAGGGTTGCGCGCGAGAGGAAAATCATCAACGGCTCAAACGTGTTTTTTTTTTTTTTTTGTGCCGGATACTTTTTTGGATTTGGAGTGAGAAATTGTCGAGCGGTCAAAAGGTTTCGGTTTTGTGCCGTACAAAACGCCTTATCGAGAGCAGAATGATCCCGATGGAGACATCACTGAGGCATTGGTTCTTTCACCCGCTCAAGATTCGTGGCGCTTCGACAATACAGACTGGTAAGATCATGAAGCATGAGCGTGTATCGAGTAGTCAGAGCTCATCCATTTGTACACTCATTTGTTTCCTTAATTTGGTGTGCCGTGCTACCTAGCTTCGTACCCGATGGGTGCCGCGGCACTCATCGGGTATTTTTAATTAAATAAATAACTAGGCGCGCAAGGAAAACTCATCCACCGAGGCCTCATCTCTCTTCACCATCGCGATGGCGCAGAGAGATGAGGCCTAGGCGCATTTGCATGCAGCGCTGTCACAGGTTTGCTTTTTAATCTCTGCTTAAACACAAAGGACTGCCGACCAGGCGATAGGTGCACGCCTCGGTGGATTCTTGCCAATGGAGGGGAGACCCCACAGCTTTGCAACGAAACAAGTTTAATACAACTACAACTAAAACAAAAAAAAACAACAAAGCAATACAAAAAGAGAAAAAAAAACAGTTAGCAAATGCCGAGCTGCGAAAACAACTGGACTCGAACATACTTTACCTGGCCGGTGCACGGGCGGCGAGGAAAAACAACTCAACACAAAGCGAATTACTCAAAAACCAAAGTCTACAGCTTAGTATATATGCATTAAACACTTCTTACGCGGGAGCTTTCCAGAACATGGAAAAAATAACCACTTAGGAGCTTAAATGTTATCAAATAATGAAATCGGACACCCGTGAGAATAAAAAAACTACGGAAATACCGCTGCCTTAATTACTGTAAAAAAATATGCGAGTGGCGAGGAAATCTCGTCTCACAGTGTCTGGGATTGACGGACTTGCGAGGCGCTGTCCGAAGAGGGAAGGAATGATCCCGGTGGTACCACGGCGGGTTGGGCGGCTTGAAGTGGCCGCACACACACACACACACCCACACCCACACCCCCACCCACCCACACCACCCACACGCACGCACGCACGCACGCAGGCAGGCACGCACGCACGCACGCACGCACGCACGCACGCACGCACGCACGCACGCACGCACGCACGCACACTTCGTCGTCCAAGTCTCCCCCAGTCCGGACTTTGCCCTCTACCGTTGAGCTCCACGGACTCGACGCTAGGATTCTCCGTCTGTTGCTTCCGAGTTTCCCGCTCACACTGCTCGCCTTTGGCCCAAAGAGTGCCCCTCAACGGGCCTCCGCATTCCCCCATGCAGGCGTGCGAAAAGCAAGAAGAAACCAACCCTCAGGACGCTGGCCCGCTCGTCCCTTCATCCTCCCCTAAATGCAACATCGCTTCGTTTTTAGGGAAGCTGGGTCCCAGCCCCGACACCCCGCGAATTTCTTGGAAGGACGCGTCAGGCTGGGAGAATGGATAATGTAACACAGCCGGATTTTGTGACACTGCCCCTCACTTAAGAAGATTCACCCGTGAATATTTAAAGCCAACTCTTCACAAAAACTCGGCGACCAAGAACAAACACACACAAAAAAAGGTCAAGAATACCTACACAAAGCAAAGTAACCTGCGCTCCGTATGAGATATAGTCTTGCACATTCGACAGAGGGACGTTTTCATATTCGGAGGATACAAAGTACGGAGTAAACACAACATACATATACTGGCTTAAGAAAGAGAAGCAATGCCTCATTAGTGAGGCGGACTTACAAGCGGCTTAGGAAATCAGCCCCCACATTTTCGCTGCCCTTGATTTGTTCGTTCGTGAAAGGAAATTCCTGCAACAGGAGGCTCCACCTCAGCACTCTACTGTTCAGATGCTTCGCCTGATGGATGTACTTCAGAGGCTGGTGGTCGGTTTGTACGAGGAATTTTCTACCGTAAAGGTATAGACTGAATTTCTGCACTACCCAGACCAATACCAAGCACTCCCTTTCGATGGTGCTGTAGGCGGCCTCACGAGAGAGCAGCTTCCGGCTCGCGTAAGCTACAGGATGTAAGCGGCTATCATGCTGCTACATTATCATAGTTCCGAGACTCGTGTCGGAAGCATCGGTACTGAAGTCGAAGTCTTTTCCAAAATCTGGGAGTCTCAGGATCGGCGGATTAGCGATCTGTTCTTTCAGCTCGTCGAACACCGACTGATGGGCAGTCTTCCACTCAACCTGATTCCTTTCCTTTTTCTTCGTGAGGTCCGTTAGCGGCCCACTGATCTTTGCGTAGTTGGGAATAAAATCCCGGTAGTACCCCGTCAGCCCGAGGAACGCCCGCACCTAGCGCTTGGTGGTCGGCACACTCGCCTTCTCGACTTTGTCGAGCGTCTTTCCGAGGGAGGCCAACTGTCCCTTTCCGATGCGGTGACCCAGAAAGTCAATTTGTTCCATCCCAAACTCGCACTTGGTTGGGCGAATGGTCAGTCCCGCCGCTTGGATACGGCCGAACAGCGTCTGCAGTGCACTGAGGTGTTGTTCCCAGCTGTCGGTAGCCACCAACACATCGTCGTAGTAATGAGCCACGTCTGGGATTCCATCCACCACCTTCTGCATCAGTTTGGCAAATACCTCCGGAGCGGTCTTGACCCCATTCGGCATGTACCGAAAATGGTACAGTCCCGAAGTCGTGGAAAATGCGGTCTTGGGCTGGGAATCGTCGCTGAGTGGGATCTGCCAGTAGCCCTTCACGAAATCCATCTTTGAGAAGTAGCGTTTGTTTCCGACGGCGGAAAAAACGACGTCGACTCGTGGCATGGGTTCGGAGTCAGGTAACTAAGACGCCGTTTAGACGTCTGAAATCGACGCACAGCCGATTTGTCTCGTCCTGCTTCTTGACGAGCAGGACGGGTGCGTTGTACGCAGAGCTGGAGTTTTCTATTATTCCGAGCCTCAGCATTTCCTGCACCTCTTCCTCAACCTTCGTTTGGGTCGCAAATGGTAGTGGGTATTGTCGCACGTAGTTGGGGGCATCAGTAGTCTGTTTCAGCTCGCACTGTATCGATGCGGTTTTTCCCGGAATGTCGGAGAAGATGTCCTCGTGGCTGCGCATTACGCGGTCGAGCTGCGACTTTTGCTCAGCACTAAGCCTCGATGAAACTCTCGCGTCTCCGGGGCATTCCTCTCTATGGAATGCTGGTAGAGGAACCGGCTGGTCGTCTTCGGTTTACGTCAGCGAGAGAACCGCGCAGGCCTGTCGCTCGTCTTCCTTCTCGATTCCCCGCTCCTCGTATTTCTTTAGTAGGTTAGCGTGGAACAATTTCAGGCCGGTCGCTGTCTGGACCTCGTCGACCTCTCATTTTCTCGTAACGGGAGGAAGGGCCTCTTCCACTGCAGCAGAAGCTTGTTGTTGACCGTGGGGAGCAGTAGGAGCACCTTCTCTCCCGGCTGGAAACTCCGCTCCTTGGTTTTCCGGTTGTAATACCGAGCGCAACGAGCTCCCGACCTCGGGAGTTCCTCGTGGGCGATTTTGCAACTCTCCTCGAGGACGGTTTCTGGGGTCGAGCACGTGGTCATAGGTGGTCCGGAGCTCTGCGTCGAGCTCGGCGTTGGTCCACACCTCCCTCAGAATGGCTAGCGGGCCCCGGACGTGGCGACCGTACACCCGCCGGCGATATGAAGGTGAACGCCGGGAGTTTTATCAGGTCGTTTCCACACGAACGGTTCGCCCTCGAACGCATCGGCGACGCCACTGCGCATGCGCGCCCGAGTCGTTCGGGGCGTCGGGAGAGCTCATGTCGTTCGTTTCTCTCATTCCGGCCGCTGGAGTCGTCACCGCAACGCAGCCAGCACCGTTCACGACTCGGGTAAAAAAAGATGGCGGTTGGTTCGGCGACCGCCTTCGCCGACCTAGCCGAGCGTTAGGCTTAGGACAGCGGGAGGCGATTTGCCGTCCTGTTAGTCTGCTTCATTTGAGAGGTTGAACCAATTCATTTCGAGGACTGCTCACGATGGTAAGCGATTGTGAATGCTGTAAACTGCGCATGCTAGTAAATTTTTGCGATCTGCGGGCAGACTAGCTGCTGTGGCGACCGCGAGCAGACGAAATGATTTGGTTCGACGGCACACAACGTGAACGATCGTTCAAGTTCAAGATGACGGAGACACACCACATACCTTTACGGTCGTTCAGATACTTTTTACTCTATCTAGCTTCGCAGTTCTTGAAATTCCGACCGGCAAATGTTACGTCGGCCGTCTTGTTTACATCAGTCGTACGCCGGAAACACGAGCCGCCACCACGGTGTCCGCCACCGTCGCCACGGATTTACACGTTGCAGAATATTTCACATGTTTACTAGAAGATGGCGCCACCGTGAAACACGATCATCATCATCGTTTACACACTCGCGCCACTTTCACGATTTGCTAAAGTATGTCCAATTTGACGTACGGTTTCACGGAACGGACCAGCTGTACCGTTCGTGATTTCGGAACCGATGTGCTGAAACAAATGACCGCATCTCCACGTGGTGAATGGTGTTGATTGGGGCGAAGCTCTGGTGGTGCTGATGATACTGATTTTATTGTTCATAGGTAGCGCTGATGGTGCTGATATTTTTTTATTGCTCATAGGCACTGCTGAGTTACGGGTTGCGTTTCGACTTCATTATTACTGCTTTATGGTCGGTGAAATGCAGACCCATGCATGCAAAGTTTAACGCGATTATATACGCATTTGACAGCAGCGCCCTCTCCTGTATAGACGTTGAGCGGCTACATGCAGCGTTTCATAGCTGAGCACAAGCTGCACGCCGATAATAGCTGGTGACGGGGCAAAGGGGTCACCCGCGTCACCCGCGATCATTACGACGTGGTTACCTGTTGCCGGAAAAATCCTGAAGAAGCGTTACGCGGTATCACCGCTATCACTGCAATCGTTGTAACTTCGATGGCTTCATTGATTCGTGCTTCTGTGATCCGAACAGAAGTTCTTTGCAATAACGACGAACGGCGACGAAGCATAACACAGTTCACAGCCAGAATGTAATATCACGCGTATCACGCAGTACATTTACCAGGCACGTAGCCAGGATTTCGTTTCGGGGGGGGGGGGGGGGCGCCCATGACAAAATGCTGTATGAGGGGGAGGGGGAGAGGAGGCCCCAGCAAAATGAAAGATTTCGGGGGGGGACCCGGCCACCCCCTTTCCGGCTACGTGCCTGACATTTACCATAGTTGGGAAATCTGATTACCATCAGCGGTAGCAGAACATCCCAAGTCACGAAAAATTCGCCCGGAACCATGTGAATGTCGAAGGAAAATAAATTGTGTCCACTCAATCGATTCTAGGTTCCCTAGGTGACAGGTAGCAACTCTCGGTGGATTATTTTTGCACTGTGACAAACTCCAGCGTTCCACTTTTGACCCTTCAGAGTCTAGACCAACGGTACTTTAGGCTGACACGAGGCATAGTTTCTTAAAAAGCGCACTCTGTTTAATTACTTTTTTAAACAGAAATCTAATTCACAAAATCATAGCACGACTTTTCAGACTGATCGTGATCTTTCTTATGATTGAATGAATAGGTAAATCAATACAAGCTGCACCTTTTTAACAGCCACCTACCCTTGAACTTATGCGGCCTGTTTTGGTTTGCTATAGTAATTTCTTTCCCCCTAAAACCGCTGCAATTATCACCGGGCAGGGAAATCATCGGCAGTCGGTCCTGTTTATGAGGATGATTACGATTGTTTTGTAGGTACTTTGCTTGAATCGAGTCAACGCGCTGGTGGCGTCATCGTGCCAACTTCTGAATTGGTTGTCTTCTTCGAATTCGAATACTTTCTAGCTTGCAAAACTAGCTGACACCAGTTACAAACTAGCAGGAGATCGGTGACCGAGTGGGCCAGCGCACACTAGAGCCACTGCAAATGGCAGCGTAGCTGCCAGAGTAGCGACACGACGCAAAATTATCTAGATCACGACGTCAGAAGCGCCGATAGTGATCTCCATTTTGGGCCTGGGAGGTTGCCATGGTAACCGTGCTGCTAGCGACGCCGAACGGCAACGTTTTCTAGTACCGCATGGCGGTACGGCACGGGCCTAACGGTGCCTGTCTCTTCTGTGAAGTGAGACGATTTGCAGCCCGGGGACTGTCGGGCGACGAGAGCTGCTAAGTATCGAAGGTGTACGGACAAGGCGAGTGGGTTTTCGCGCCGCGGGATGGCGGCCGCTTCGTGGGACGTACGTAGCGTCCTTGTACTCGGCTCGCGAACAAAATCTGATTATGCCGGCCACGACAGGACGATTGCCTCGGGACATGACTGGTGCTCGACTGCCCCATAGTAAGCAAATGTATGCTTAGCATCATACTTCTTCAAGACCCAATCATCCATTCAAGATAAGATTATCTTACCGACTGGCGAGGAGCGACGTCGATGACAGTCTCGCCCTCGTTTGGGCGATGAACAGTCAACGGGGTTAAAACAAGAAGGACAGCATGGTGGTCTCCAGAGGATTGGTAACGCCATCAAAAGAGACGGACGCCGGATATGAGGTGTTCTTGCCGACAGTGCAAGTGGTCGTCCGGAAGTTTACCGGCATGCAAAAAGTCAATATTTTTACTTGGTGTAGCACACATGTCCGCGTTAAAGGGGCCCAAAATGATTTTTTTTAAATTATTCTTCCTTAGCTGTAATCCTCAACTCAAAAGCGAACTGTGTAAATCACGCGGTCGTGACATGCTAGGGCGCCGGTGCGATGACCCCAAGCCTCCACCGTGCTTTTAAGCACACCGTAGAACTTGGCATTCCAAGTGATGATGAGTTCCGTCAGTGCACTCATTGGCCACGAACGCGAATTCAAATATTCGTCGACGAATTGAATGTTGACGAGCGCATACGTCCGAGTGACGCAGTTTTCGTGTCCAATGCGTGAGCTGGGCTTGGCTGACGTCATTTTGGCGCTTTGTAGGTATTGCAAAGAGTATATTTAGAACCCTACACACATGATGATAACATCATAGCACACGGACATTAATGAGCACAAGACGGGCCCAGCTATAGAAAACAAACATTACACTCGTAAAAAATATTTATGTCTGTAACTTGGTAATTCCAAAGACGAACACACCTCTGAGCATCTACGTGTTGATGCATTGTTTTATAGCGGGTCATTTCTTATACGTCATTTGAGCAAACGCCAGCTTGTCACCTGAAAAAGAAACCAAAAACCACTGCGATCAAATGCAAGCTACTGCAACGAAAGCACGTTATATCAAAATCTTCAGAACTGCCAATTCGTAAAATCGTCGATTAGTACAAAAGGTTAAAGATCGCAGGCGCTTCCTCTCTAAAAGTTGCTGTGATCATTCGGTGACCCAGGGCTGAAACAACTTCTCCTAGCCCTACACGCGACGTATAAATTTCGTTTCGATTCTCAGAAATTCAAACTTTCAAAGGAAGCTAGAAAAATGCGAAACCTTTCTCCTAAAAGCTATATCGTAAAACCGTTGATTACTGCAAAACGTAAAGACCGCAGGAGCTTCCTCGCTAAAAGTTAACTGTGATAATGTGGTTACCTAGGGCTGAAACAACTTCCCCAAGGCCCAACATGCGACGCATACATTTCGCATCGATTTTCAGACACTCCAACGTTTAAACAAATCCAAGAGTATGCGAAAAGTGCATGCTAAAAGTCTTATCGATCCTCGAACACATCCGGGAATCCGAGCACCGCTACAGCGATATGACTGATGCTGTCGCACAGGTGCTATTATTAGGGAGACCAGATGTCCCGTTTTGACCGGGACAGTCCTGTTTTTGAGGTCCTCTCCTGCCGTCCCGTCTTTTCGTCCCAATAAAGAATCATGTCCCGTTTTCGAGACATGATTCTTTTTTCCCCATATAAGTGCGCAGACTTTGACAACCGAGTCTTGCGGGATAAAATCCTTTTTAGAAAACTTCAGTCGTCGGTAAAATAGGCCCATACCAATGAAGGACCCAAAGCAGGACCTTCCAAATGAGTGCGTGAAACTGAACTGTGAGTGTGACTGGGCCTAGGGCTTAGTGCAATATAGTAACATTTCGAAATAAGAGCAATGATTTCAGTAAAATGTTTTCGCTCACTCTGAATATTAGTAGTTCCTCCCTCCCCCCCCTCGCCTCCCGCTGGGATGTCCCGTTTTGTACCTTGAAAAATATGGTCACCCTAGCTAATATCCAGAGCGATCTTGCACAGCAAAGGTATAGAATCTCATTCTTTCAGATCTTCACGTTATACCTGCATCAGAGAGCACGAAGAAGTCCGAAAGCGTCGGCAAGCAGCGGTACATTACGACTACCGCGCACCGAACAAACTCGCATCCACCAGCTCTGGGCGCTGCCATCTTACCGGTGACATCACGGCTCTTGCGAGGTCACGTGACGAGTAGTCGCTCGGTTGCTATGGGCACCGTGCCAGCTCGGGTCTTTGCTATGGTACCGCGTATGACCAATCGCGGTGAGAGGCGGCACAGGAAAAAGCGTGGCGCTGATCTGGCAGCTACGCTGCCATATACAGTGGCTCTAGCCCACACCACCTCGGAGCACGTGGATCGAAAGCTCGCGCTGCAGAGCCCAGGGATCCTGGGTTCAATCCCCACCCCTGCCCGTTTCGGCCTGCATGAGCATCGTACCGCGTGCGGTCGTGTATCACTACTGCGTCGTGCACGTTAAAGACCCCAAGCTAAGAACCTAACGATTAATTTGTTTTTTTGTTTGTCCAGCTAGCAAAACATTTGCGGAAAGATACTTAAAAGATAGTATGGTTAAAATGTGAGTTTTCCACGTGCAAGTGCCGGATTTTCCGGTGCATTTTACATCGACAACTTAGATCGATCCGGAAAAAAAGATTAGCCTAAAAACAAAAATATAAAAATTCTACCGAAAACACGGGGCACAGGCTTGGTAGTAAGCACTATCAAAACGCTTCCTTTTTTTTTTTTTTGCATGTAACCCTACCGCGTGGGCTTAATGAATCAAAAGCACTTTAAAAATATCGTAAAAATATGTTTAGCGTGCTATGGTGCTTATCTAGGTGAGTGGACATGTCTCTTGCGAATTATAAAAGAAACACTAGCCTTCATCAAAAGTTGAAATAAAGACGCTAATTTTTCTATGGGCAGAGAAGGAATTAAGCATTTTTCGTTTAAGGGCATTTGAGCAAAACAAAGTATGAAAGCGAGGTCAGAAGGATTTCCCTCCTTCCGCGTCTTTGTTTAGCTCAAACAGCTAAAGAGCCAACAAGTTTTTTTCTTTTTTTTCTCAGAGGCATAAAAAAGTCTTAACTAACTCTCTGTCAATAGGAAAATAGGCGAATTTAGTTCTAACGTTTTGATTGACGCCAGTGTTTTCTTACATAATCTAAAAAAAAAATATATGTCACGCTTTCTTAAAGTGTTTTCAATCCATTGGGCCCACGCGGTATGCAAAATATACACATACTGTGAATTACAGTGTGCGGATATAATGATGTTCTTAGCGGGACGATTCACAAGATGTTAACTCCCCCTACTGCTACGATTCACACCAAGTGTTTGACATTAGTACACCTGCTAAGCGATGACAAAAGTAGTACACGTAGCGATGCGTTAATTTTAGAGCGGACGCCCTTTGTCAAGTCTAGCAACTAAAGTTTCCTATAAAAATAATATTTCTGATAACGGCCAATCTGAAGAGGTAAGTGAATTCGGGAATTAATGTCATTTTAGGCGCGACAAGTGTGCAGTTCAAAATCAGACACAGTTTAGGAGAACTGTTTTTGCAACGTGAACTGGACTGCCGTCGTTCATTGCAGTAGCCTTGTATTAAACGTGGATGCTGACAAGGATGCACTGCAAGACACCGTTGTGTATTCGAGGGTGCACAAATGAACTAATACCGAAAATTACTAGACTTGGCGTTCTAAAGACCCAGTCACGGGTGCTGTGAATTAATGCATTGGGGTGATCCTATGCGTAGCAGGGGAGGGCTTCTCAGCTTAGGTTTATTTTCCCTATCTGGATCCAGGCATCTTAAACTAGGTTCCCCACTCT
Source organism: Ixodes ricinus (assembly GCA_037355805.1). NCBI lineage: Eukaryota > Metazoa > Arthropoda > Arachnida > Ixodida > Ixodidae > Ixodes > Ixodes ricinus. Next base: position 130,415 of record JAZHYW010002590.1, read on the forward strand.
AAAGGAATTGTTGTTGTTGTTGTTTTTGCGTGAATTTATTGATTTTTTTACGACGAACTCGAGGAGAACTGGCCCACGCGGTACTGGCCACGGGCCTGGCGGTCATCCTCCTCGTACACACTGCCTTCATCCCTACTGCCATCAGTTCACGATTTATTCACTTTGCAAAGTGTCAGTATCTGTAGCGGCTAGTCAATTTCATCAATGGTGCTGTTTCACGCATTTGCGTCGAGTGCGACTTTAAAGGTTCAAATATAGTTTCACGCAGCGCGGGCGCTATCGCAGCGCATAGAGATGGTAATTAATCACAGATCTGAAATATCGTGCTCTAAGGCCACTGAATGGCGCGCGTGATGGGCAACGCTGCGCTCGACATTGGGAACTTTTAGCAAACCGTTACCGTGTTCCGCGTACCGGACTACCGGAGCCTTTGTAGCATGCTTTTAAGCGCGCGCCCCGCGGTCACGTTCTCACCCGGGTGAACACTTGCTTCAAAGGCTCCGGAAGTGCGGTACCCGGAACACGGTAACGGTTTGCTAAAAGTCTGTATCGAAGAGCCTTTACGACGAAACTTTCGGTACGAGTAGGTACGAGACGCTATGGCGGGTTGCTACGACATCAGATGCACTGCGCCAGGGTAACGCCAAGGCACCCAAAACGAAACTGAATCTGATTTCGTACATGGAGTTACAATAATAGCTCGATGATCTCGCATCAATCTTCTGAATGAAAGTACAATGAATATAAACACGTACTTTATTGCTAATAATCGTCTGACACAAAATAAAATAAAACCTTACTTAAAAAAAAAAAGATCGAGATGCTTTTATGGAGGCGTACAAGGAAGTAGGGATGTCGCGAATTTTTCGCGAATCATCAGACGATAAGAAACGAATGCGCCGCTTAAGGCTGTTTTGTTCCGACAGAGTGTGACCGCTCGGACGGCAGATTCCAGGCCCTCGGCGCTTGGCGTAAGGATTATGTCGATCGTTCCGCTAGTCGCACTCTTCCACCATCATTTTGGATGAGCGTGATTGAAACATCACGTGTACCATATTTTCAGTTACCGAGAGTAACTCCGATGCACTTATCAGGTTTGTTTCTCGCGACTACCGCCAGGGCATTATTTCCGGCTTCTGGTTGGTCACATTCGAATTTCTGAAGACGCCCTGGAACACGCCCAGCCCGATTTCGGACCAATGGCGCCTCCTCATTTGTCTCCTATACTTCCCAACGAATGGCCAAACTCTCTACATATACGGCTCTTGGCAGGCTAACAGGCGCACCAGCGCACGGGGTTTCGCCTTTCTGTCCTAGCCTCGCAGGTCACCCGGGGTAACGTTTCCCCTGCAAATAAAGATTATTATTATTATTAATTCTACTATGTGTTCCACAAATGTACTGGCCTGTACGTTTTTCCCGTCCACACATTCATTGTATTTGTGACAGTTTATACATTCTGAAGTGCTTATTGCCTTTCCAGCGTAGGCAGCTGGGCAGTCCAGGCACTGGTCTGGGGGCTGAGGCTTTGAGATTTTGCTTTTCTTGCCTGGTCTGTCCTTGGGCAGAAAAACTCAGTGACTGATGGCATCTATAGAATGCAAAACATCTCTTTTACGGGTGCATAAAGTTTGTCCTCTGCCAATGAATGATCTCTCTGCTATTTTATCGATGTCAACGGGTCACCCCTTCAAAGTTCTGGTGTTCTGTGTCGTGCTCTTCAATGGTTCAGGTTAGTTCCCCATCATGCTGCCCTCACGCCTAGAATGTTCTTTTTGTCCAAGTGATATGGGTGACATGTATGGCCAGGCACCTAGGCTTCTTCGAAGGAAGTTCTGCTTTTCCTTTCCTTTGGTATGCATGCCATCCAGTACATACTTAAGTTTGCCTCTTCTGTTTTTGTTGCTATATAACCACAACTAACACCATATATCTCAAAATTTAAACATTTGCCCATGGCTTGCCAAGACAAACTTTAAGTATTTTTCTGACGATAATTTACATGTTTCCTCTTTGAGGCATCCCTTTGGCGGTTGTCAAAAGGGCACATATAACTGGTAACCTTTTTTTATTCTTACAGGCGAGAAACTTGATAAACCATGGCCAACTTTCTGGTGTACATTCCGTCAAATAAAAGGTCTTCAAGGAAATATAAAAATTCTAATTGATTTACGTTCATGATACCCACGTAATAACGGTCCTCGGGATGCATTACGATCTTTTGTCAAGAAAAGCAGACATTGACAATTTTGTGAAGGAGGCCCATAGGATTCAATGCAAAATCGTGTAGAGCCGCGGAATACAAACTATACACGCCCAAATATTTAATCATTGCTTATTGTTATTTTATTACTGTCACCTCAAATATTCCCGGGAAACATTACGATGTTTATTGTTGTTCAATAGAAATTCAAATTTTAGTACATGCGCCGAGGCGTTGATGTCCACGAAAGTTGGGGATGCATGATCCAGGGTGGAGCACTACAATCAGGAATTTCAAGGAGCCGGCCAACAGAAATACCCTCCAAACTGGGAATGCTCTTTATGGTTGCATTTTGATTTGACAAAATTAAATCGGCCGAAGGTGTGTTGTGCTGCGCTGTTTTTTAGACATCACTGGGTCTGTTGATTCACGGGCTCATAAGACCCGAGGGGAAACGTCTCCAGGAATGAGGGCTAACAACAGGAACCGAGGAGCTGGGGTTGCCGGAGTCGCCATTTCGGAAGGCGAGCGACAGCGGCTGTTTGGCTGGCTACGAACATTGATCCTCAGATCCTCTGGGTCGTTGAATTAGGTGAATGCACGCGTGTTAAGAAGATATGTTATTTATCCCACTGAGAATAACAAATTTATTTAAGCTTAAATAACGCTAGCTTCCCAGAGATTTTTTTAAAAATCGGATCTACTTTGCAGGACGGATGAATTTGTGCGACGGCATGTGACCAATAAGCATGCAACGGGAGGGACACACCCACTTTGTTGTTGACGTGAAAACCGGTATGGTTTTTCGTGCTCACCTATCAATGACAGTCGAGCAGCTTAGCACAAGGACATTCACCCGAAATATATTTTGGTCGCGTGATTATCCGGAGAGAGAATGGAAACCCTGATGACCACGGCAAGCAACAATTTTGGGATGTGATGTTTTGATAACGCACTTCATCAGATCCATGTTTAGATCGCATTTAGAATGCGCATTCATTGTGCATATATTACAACGAAGTAGTGGGGCTTCGAGCGATAAACTGGTAACTGAAAGTGACACCCACCCGGCCGCCGCCATGTTTTACGTCTTGATTTTAACGGAGTACCATGCACAGATAATTTCTTATTGATTTTTAATAACACTATCTACGAGATAAGTTATGTTTAGTTTGTTTTAAGTCCAAAATGTGCTTTTACGACAAAAATTCGGGCAGCTTCGCAATGGCTCCGCTAGATGCCGTCAGCCGCGGGGCTGAATTTTTGGGTTTTTATCGGAGCTAGACACTGATCTCTGGGGCTAACAGTATCGAAAAATAGTTTATCATGTTTTTTACAGCGATCGCAATACAAATCTCGGCTTAGTTTTGCGTAAAAGACTCAGGATTCGGTAAGGTCACGTGTCTATACCCGTTTTCACCTCAAGAACCGTAGTAAAAAAGTCCGGCTCCTCGCGGAGCATTACTAATTTCCCCCTTCATGTTGATAATTAAGATATATGTAGGTGCAATTTAGATTAGACGTATGCTATCTTATCAAGACGTACACGTTCCAAACGCCAAAAGCATCGCTTTTTCCTCCGACAACCAAATCTCGTAAGAACTACTTCGCGCCGCGTATGAACAATGCGCAAAACTTGCTTTTTTCTTGAGGTGAAAATCAGTATAGTGGTCAAAATTGTACAACATGGCGGCAGCGCGGGGGGGGGGGGGGGGGGCTATTTTTGTCTGGTGAACGGGATACCAGCTTATGGCTCAAACCCCTCTACCTCGTTGATATATTATTACAGAAAACTTCCACTCCTGCTTAGGCTTTCAACTGAGAGCCGCCGTATCGGATAAATAAATAAAAAAAAGTAAAGAACAACAATAACAACAACAACAACAACGTTATCTGGGACTGTCTGAAGTTATTTCTAAAAGGAAAACGGGAAACCGCCATTTTTTTCTTTCGAAGCTTTGTTTCATTTAAAGATTTAAAGTACGAACGCAGCCGACGGTACACGATCCTCGGGAGCCAATCAAGCGGTGCCAAAGGTGCATCGTCACGGCGCTCATATCGTCTTTGCACGTTTGTAATCACTGACTCACAGTAAAGGCGCCGTGATTCGGCTCTTTTTTCTTTTTTCTGCGCGCGTTTGGTTTAGCAGGTGATAGCGGACCCACAAAGACGACGAACGCCGTGGCGATGCACCTTCGGCGCTGCTTGATTGGCTGAAGGATTAGTGGGTAGACCGAAAGCTATGCGGAGAGCAAGTCGTCCGCTTTTTGCGCACGTGTTGCGGTAGTCGTCAGAACTACGCCGAGCTCTTATTGGCTGATGGAAAAAAAACAAAAAAACTAGTGGGTAGACCTGAAGGTATCTAGCATTGAGGTCTACCCACTATCCTTTCAATCAAAACCAATAGGAGCTCGGCGCCGTTCTGACGTCACCGCCACCACCGTGAAAGATGCTGACAACTTACTCTCCGCATTACCTTGCGTAGCACCAACAGAGTCAGTCGTAGCTCATGATATAAGGTTAGCAATTAGCACAGCTTAAACACCGTTTTTTTTAAATAGAATATTGCGCGTGCGTAACGTCGTGTGCAGTGCCCCATGCACAGACATAATATGTTGGTCGAAGTGTTCTCTCTGCCTGACCATTCGTATAGTTGTGGACTTTATCTGTGTTTTGCAGGGAAGCTGAAGCGTGGTCATTTTTGTTAGAGTATACAACTTTCCTCGTTGAGAGTCTTGCTATGCAGCTATTCGAGCAATCTTTAAAAAAGTGACGATATTAAAAGGATATTTGTTCACTTCTTTATTTTTGACTGTTTTGCTTTGTTGGTTTTGATTCGGTAGTTATGAAATAACTCGGGCAAGCTTTTGCTTCAATTAACTATTAGCTAGAAACGTAATATTCATTACTAGTAGTGGAAGAAAAGAAGCCGAATTCTTGTTGAATTTAGTACCCAAAAGTACAGTTAGTTTGGTAACTGAAAAGGTAGGTACAGTAGGTAGTTCTACGGGTTCATTCACTATCAATGAAGAACTTTGGAATATCCACGTATTCATACTACTTTGCGGAGCGGGCCGACAGATCAAGGGAAGAAGGCAGTTCGGAGGAACGAAGAGCAGTCCTCTTAAAAAGCGAACTGTGTTGACGAACTGAGCTATACTCCGTCTCATCCTACGATGGACTAAAGGCCAAAGCCACAGGCCGCCAGGTCCAATCACGTTCCACGCTAAACTATGAAACACTTGGCATTGATTAGGTTTGGACGAATAATGGTCCGAATCGAAAAACGCTGCGTCATTTTTATAACTTCGACATTGCTAAGAGCCAGTATCAGTACGCCGCGGCTTTGTCTTCAATGTAAAATTGTTGAGTCACTCATTGCTGCTCCTGATCCGAACCACTGTCGGCCCATTCTCATCACTGATCCGAGACGCGGGCACCGATACGTGCTTCGAAGCGAAATACCACATAATGTCTAAGTGGCTCGTGATTGGATCCTGGTAGTTCGTAGCTTCTGCCTTTAGTCCATCGTAGGGTGAGACAGAAGTATAGAAAGACGCTCTGCTTTTCACACATTCACCTCACGTTGTTTTTTTTTTTTTTTTTTTTAATATACAAAAATATTGGAATTTTAACAGGTGGCGTTTTTCTGAAACGATACTGGTCTCAGAAGCTCTGATTGCCACTTTGAGGTGTGCGTGCATTAATGTGTGCGCATGAAATGGCATCGAGCCTATAGTAAATCATTTTCGTATTAGAAAACGATTTACTAAATCTTCAGGTCTTCATTTTTACTTAACGTATCTTACGAATGGCAATAACAACAATGACAAAATAAATAAGAGCGTTTTAGTTGCTCATAGTTCTAACAAAATTGCGTGATTGTTGATTTACGAAGACGAGTATTAGGAAGTAAGAGAGTAGTTAATTACATCCTAAGAAAGAGACGGCATGTTTAACTACCACTCGGTAGGTCACTTCACTGCTGCAGCTCACGTGAACTTGGACAACGTAGCTCACCTGACCTTGGACAAGATTGTCATTCCTGCGAGTTAAACAAGACACAAAGTCTCTACGACATTTTGCGCCTCCTCCATCGCAATAAAAGGTAATCAGATGAGCCAAAAAATAAAGTAGCAAAGAAGCCAGAGGGAAACCAAAATAGGAAAGCAAGCTGGCGTGGGGCGGCGCGCTTACGAACGAAAACGAAACTAAGCACGCGCCCCGTCGGCTCCGCCGCTTGCTCACGTGGAAACTCATACCAAGCGGATGCGCCTTCTCCAAACACCACAACATCAGTGGCGAAGGTGCACCAGCGGCACGCGCCCCGAAGGCCGACCCAGTACGAGTTGGCGGGGTGGCACTCGAAGGCTCTCAGAGGCTTCGGCACGGGCCCCGAGGTGGCGCTTTCTGCCGCGCGCGGCTCCGTCGGCGGCGTGCGTTCTCCGACGGAAAGCCGTCATCGCTGTTCGAATGCTCGTCCCGCACGGTCGGTTCGCGCGCGTGGTGCCGTCCGGCGATCGATAGGTTCCCACCTCTGGAGTGGACGGCAACGTGAGCAAAAACTTTTGGCCCCTTCTTGACGAAGCGCGTAGCCACTGTTCGGGACGGTCTCTGTAGAAGTGGCGGCAGTCGTCGGTGTTCTGGAAACGGCGGAGGAGCGCGCGTCGACTCGCACGGCTACTCCGCTCGCGAGCTTCATCCACCGCTTCTTAGCGTGAAGGACAGCGCAACATCCCGTACCTGGCGAGCGTCTTTCTACGGGGAAAGGTAAGCTCCCCTCGGCGTTGCTTTCATGCCATGTTCGAGTTGACTACAGAGCACCTGTTTTGTTGCGCGCGTTTGTTGAGTGTGTGTGTGGGAGGGAGGTCGGCTGTGACGTGAAAGTTGCGAAATTTTGTTATGGATAATTATTGTTGATGGGAGTTCAGCAGTGTCGGGCACTGGCGAACCCGTCGCTCTGGAAGAACAAGTTTCAAGAAACCCGGCGACTTGTTCTTGAAACTTCTTTCAAAGTGCCGAGTGGTGATGAGTCAAACTTCAACTCTCCGAAGTTTTAGATTTGTACGCGTAACCCAAAATATTTCGTCGTAAAAAAAAAAGAAGAAAAAACTAACAGGTTTGAAACTGTGTTCCTTGTTTCATGCTCGGTTGACTTAGTTGACGTCCCAATTGCTGCGCCAGTCTTGCATGAAAACACTTTCTTTGGAGTAGGTTGCTCGCGTGGCACTTCGAATGTAAAGGTATCTACCACTCGAACGGAGACAGCGGCACGTGCCGTTAGTTTTGCAAAACAACAACGGAAGACAAGGTCGAGCGCTGTGCCGCACGTCTCGACCAGTGTACACCGCGGCGGCAAACAGCACCGGCCAAGCATTGAACTCGGAGGCGGCGCGTATTCCGAACGGAACATACTCTCCGATTCATGCGACAAAGCTGCCTCTCTTAATTGCTACGCTAATTACGCTGTGGCTTTCACGCGTGACGCCGGTGAAGTCAAGCACGCCAAGGACGGCGCGAAAAAGTCACGTTCCCGAGCCGCGCGAGAGCCTCTGACGGCTTTCTGATGAGGTGTCAAGCGAAACAACAACAAAGCCCCGGTGCCGCGGTGAAAATAACAGACGGCTCTTCTCCTTTCTTGATTTCATGTCGGCGAGCGCCTCATGTCGGGGCGCGGACGCCTCCTAATCTCTCCGCCGACCCGCGATGAGTAAAGCCGCAATTGATTCGATGTACGGAGTCGGATCAAATGGCTGCCTGAACGAGCCTTCGCCGAGACTCCTAATCCCAATTTCAAAGCCCTTCTCGATTAAGTGTCAGCGACGCGTAAGCGAGAACCCCTTTACGTTCGGCTCGACTGAGTGCGTACGCTGAGCGGCTCATTTGCTAGGTCGCTGATAGGGTCTTCAGGTGAGAACGGAGAGCTGCGGTACTACCTGGGAAACGAAGCCCGGTTCGGCACTGTCCCTCGACCGAAATTTAGCGCTTTATCGCTTATCTTCAAAAAAACGTTCAATCTACAATGAACTGGTCGTCGTTTCTTTTCTTTTTTTTATCTTTATTTGTGCATTTAAAATGTATTGACTTGATCTGGAAAAGTCGGAATATTTTATCCATTATTATGGAAGTGCTCATTTTATTGTATAGTAACGAGCGTTTCTAGGTTGTATCTAGAGTATAACGGTCAGTTAAGTAGAATGATACAAATTTATAAAAGCTATAAAGATGGCCCTTCATACGCATGTTACATGAAATGCGAAACTTTGGTCATTGAGTGAAAACTGTCACGGCAATGGCAACCAATCCCCCCCCCATTTCCACCCAGTTACCGGTCCTTTATACTAAACGCTCAGATTTTTCCTGTGTCGCTTTATTTTGAACTACACTTCGTATTTATTGAGCTTAAAGAACAAAGCGCTGCTGGCTGATGACTACAGGATGTGTGTTCTGCGCGGGGCAAACTGAACACGTGAAATTTAGGAGTGCGATTTCCATTTACCCTACATCCTAAATCCAGAGACGCCTTCAGCAAGCTATTCTGTACGACTATTCCAATCAAAATCTAAAGACAGCCGGCCGAACATTCTGGCATCTTTATTTGCGCGTAAATTGCTCGGACCAACTAACCGCTCGGAGTAAGTTTCGCGTATAGATGATTTCACGCCTTCATGCGTCGTCTCCTAATCAGGAAGTAACTGGCGCAGGCAGACCGCGGAATGCCGTTTATTGAAATAAGCCGAAAAAAAGAAAAAAAGAAAGGAATACACTTTTTGACGTTAACGATGTTTGTTAGAGCAGAAGTAACGAGCTCAATTATCGTTAAAGCAAGCCTTCTGCAAGTCTAAAATGTACGTAAAAAAAGAAAAAGTCGTTTGCGGAGTACAGTGCGCCGCAATATGAAAGACCCACTCGGAGCGCGTGGCCTAGCGCTCCGGTGGGTCTTTCACATGTGCGGCGCACTCGTACATGTGGTAGCAGTGAATTTGCTGGGCATTTGGCGTGCTTCCCCGCGTCAGAACCTTTTTGTCTGGGTACTGACAGGGCGAGAATGATCGGCCTCCACGCGCTCGCTGCCGTCCACTGTGCTTTGGCTGTGTGTGCACGCTCGAAGCTCACGAGAGCCGAATCTTTCTCGAAGGTAGAAAGTTCGCGCTGGAGTAACTCAGGACCTCCCTGCCGTTCCCTTCCTGTCGGTGATTAAAGACGCTTCCAATGCCTTACAAAAATCACGGTCCACGAGTGCTAAGTCACAGTTCCAACCAGCGCTCGCTCGCGATTGCGGCCTGCCAGAAAGTGCGCGTGCATAACACACAAACACAGCAGCAATGAACGCGCCCTCACACGCTTTCATGGAAAGCTGCATAGGGAGTATTCAGGCACCATAGCTGCGTGCACTATACTGCGGCTAAGCCAGTGCTGACAAGGAGCGTTCGCCAGAATTGCTTTTGTACCTCCCAACTCCTGTTCATGTCAGGTACAGTACTACTAAGCTGCTTTCACCACGGCCTGTGCTGAGGCCATAAACACGTCAGACACAAAGTTGGAGCCCGGAGCCGCCGAAAGTTCGGCAGAGCGCGCCGATTGGACGCCGGCGTCAAAAGCGCCAAGTCATCGTCGCGATAGTCCAATCGGTGCGCTCCGTGAACTTCGGCTCCAACTTTGTGTTTGACGAGTTTGTAGAGCCCCTGATCACGACATGTGGATACTTACTGTAGATTCTTCGAATGCGTCTACGCTGCAAACGAAGTACGTGAAGGTAACTGTTAGGAAGAAAGAAAGAAAGAAACGAAAGAAGTGGGACTCGTATTGCAGAGGCCCGCACTTGTCGTATGTCGGTCGCTGTGCATATAGCGTGAAAAGCGCAAGTCACTCGGACTTTTCTGCTTATGATTCGTCCAGCGATGATAGGACGCGTTCAGAAACACGACGAACACCATATGATGCTGCGCTTTGGACGCTGTTTGGTTGATCCCGTCAGCTATCAATCGGAAACAGTTGTCATGGTCAACTTCTTTGGACATTCCGTGGAATAAGGAAGTTTTCATGGAAATTTAAAAATTCTAATAAATTTGCTTTGTGGGATATCCAGGCAACTACATTCCTGGACAGCATTACGATCTTTCGTCAAGAAAAGCAGAAATGGATAATTTTGTGAATGTCGCCCAGAGGAATCAATGCAAGAAAGGTTGGTTGTAGAGCCGTGGAATAAAAACTATACGCCTTCGAAAGTTTAATTACTGCTTATTGATATTCTATGACAGCCATATAAAATGTTGCCGGGGAACATTGCGATGCTTGCTGCTGTGCAGTTGAAATGCTAATTGTTGGTGCATGCGCCAAACGGTGTCCAAGAACGTTGGCGATGATGAACTACTTTACCTAGGCCAATCCTTTTTTTTTCTGTTCTGCCCAAGTTATTCGACTTTTTATTTATTTTTCTCGTTTCATTTCTACGCCAGACCGATACTATGAGCGCTGCAGTTTCAGTTCAGTGATGATTCCCAGTAACAGTAAATAAACGTTTTTCTCGTTATAGATAATAGAACGAACGCTGCATCTACACGTATACATATATGTCACAGAAACAAACACTGTAACGAATCTTGAAGAAAAAAAGAAAAAAAAGTGCGTAAAAATGTAGAAGTGGTACTTATATTCCTCTACGACGTGGATACCTGCACATAGACGGCCGGAAGCCAACCGCGAAATGAGAACACTTCCTGCCCCCTCCCCCCCCCCCCCTTTTTTTTTTGTCGTCGTGTTTGAGCCAGTAGAGCACATCGCACGCGTCTTCACTTGTCATGCTTTGCAGTGTTTTTCGTCATGCTTGTCGGACACGTTAGCGGGTACTCCGACATAGCTGCGAGTTCGGGTTACATAAAAGCAAAAGTTAAAACCCGACGTGTCAAGTTCGGAGGGCGAAGGGGGAAGGGTGTACATTCACGCACCGCCACGCTAGAAGATCTCACTCGAACACGGAGACACCTACTGCAAGCATCCGCAGGTCACGTTCGGGCAAAACTCGAACGGCGGTTGCTACGCCTGGTGTCCTGTGTGAAGAGGCAGAGAGCTATAGAAAAGCAAGTGAAACATTTTTAAAAAGCTGTTGAAGTACCTGTGCATTCCTCGTAACTACAGGTTGCACTGAATGGTCTCGAGTATGGTGCAAGCTTCAATTTAGTATCCACTAATTGTGCTCTTGAGAAGCCTCACAAAGGCGTTTTATTTATTGAAAGGAATAAATAAACAACCTCTTAAGTATTTATTTGATCGGTTTTTATTCGTTTTCACAAAACGGGATTGTATGCGTGAGCGTTTCCTTCACAATTGCGTGCGATATGTGCGATAAGTAGGCGTTTAATTCATTGTTGCGGGACTTGCTATAACAAAGGTATCCGTGTCACACTCAGTATACTAGAAACATGTCATTATTCGGCGCTATACTGAAGCTAATTCTTAGACACCACGTCCGCTAAACACATCTATCTATGTTGAAAGAACAAACCTGCAGCTTTGTACTTTCAACACAGATGGATGTTTTTATCGGATGACAATGAATCCCTGGTATAATTAAGTAAAACGACAATGGATCTTAGACGATCAAGACACCTTTATTAACTTCAATTGCCTCCTCACCTCAGTTACTCTTTTAGTCCGTTTTCTTTTGCTATGCGAGTAAATCGGGGCTTCGATTGAGCGTACACCATTGACATTTTTTATGCTTCATATTCTATCTATAGTCACCCAAAGTTTGTTTGTTTGTTTCTTATCGTTGAACAGATCTCAAACAACGTTGAGGTGGTTTAGAAAAGCTTTTTAATTGCGAGCTAAACAAAATAAATTAAAAAGCTGAGGGCTTCTTTGGCCGAATGACTGAGCTTGTCTAAACCACGATGATTTCTGAGACGGTTCACGTGAGCTTACACGTTCTAAAAACAAATTCCTGCGCTCGAAATGAGCGGCCGTCATCGTTTAAATTAAAACCACGAAAGAGCAATATTTGAAAAAAAAAAAAAAACATTCACCGTTTATTTTATACTTTTTACCGCTACTCTCGAAAACATACACACACACACAAAAAAAAGGTATGACAACAATTGTCACCGAAGAATTGTGAGAAATAATGATAACAATCCACGTGCTACGTGGACCCTCAATGTCTGCGATTTTCGTAAGGAGATTAACGAAATGTCGAAGACCTACTATTTTCTGGTAAAAAATAAAAATGCTACATCTACCTTGAGCGCGACGTCTTATCACTCTAAAAAAAGCCCGTGCGTCTACTTTCCCGCACAACACTCGGAGAGCCAATTACCGCAACTTACGGAGGCAAGTCAGTGAATGACGATGCCGAAACATATGTTTAGACTAAAAAACGCAGTCTGGGTTGGGACATCAAGCAATGCACGAGTGACGTTTTGCATCGTTTAATGTCAAAACTCAGACTGCGTTTTTTGGTCTAAACATAGGTTCCGGCATCGTCATTCGCTGAGCTGCCTCCGTAAGTTGCGGTGATAGGCTCTCCGAGTGTTGTGCCTAAAATTAGACGCACGGCTTTTTTTTTTTTAGGCTGCTGTCTTCCTGTATTATGATGATGCCTGCCCAGTCGCCGGTTCAAGGCGAGGTAAATCCCGGTTGTGACGTCACAAAAGGAAACCCTAAGAGGTCGCCACCGAAACATCTCGGCGCTTCACGTAAAGTCCCCGCCTTCCAAAGGCCGCAACGCTTCTTCCCTCGTATTATACCGCGTAGCAATGTTGTCGCGTGGATGCGGAACACATTGCGAATGTCCCCGTGCGTTTACCGACAGCCTTTAACCTACGTCACATCTGGATTGCGGGCGCACGTGTGCAGCGTCCCGTTTGTGTGTGTGTGTGTGTGTGTGCGTGCGTGCGTGTGTGTCGTGCGTGTGTGTGTGCGTGCGTGCGTGTCGTGTGTGTGTGTGTGTGTGCGTGCGTGTGAGTGTTTTTATGGGACGTTTAAGCAGGTGTTCTAGACAAGTTGTGCTCAGACGAGCGCCACAACAGCAGCGCGCGTACATGCCACGCAGCGGGATGGAGCCGTGAACCACGTACTTCAGGATCGTCAACGGGGCTCCCAGGTAATGTGCGGGGGAAGGGGGGGGGGGTCCTCGGCGAGTCGGTTCGACTACGGCCCAAGTTGCCGCAATACCGCGAGGCACGCTGATCGCGGCACGAACAGTATACTCCGACATATGCCGCTGAACGCTTTGATATGGGCTTCCGGAAATTACCGAGGTGCATGGCGGCGCCATTCGCTGCTTGTCAGCATCATCTTCCGCGACGATTTTGCACTCTGGAAGGACGGATGAAAGGATGGATCATAGAGATAGGAAGAAGAGCAGTCGACATACCGGCTCAAGTCAGCCAAACGAGAAAATCCCGAGTGAAGTCAGAAGTAGAGGTCGCGGTCTGTGGGAATGCCACCAAGGGCGACCAAAACCACAGCAAAACCGCCGTATACGCGCCAAACCATGCTGTCATTTCCGTCCCATAGCGTCATTTGGTTTTCGTCCTCCGAAACGGAAGTCTACCCCAGCTTCACCTCTAGTGGTGGCGTCATGTCGCCTCCAAAAGCTTCCTACCTCCATGTGCCGCAAAACAACGCCTCCTCATGGCGCTATTTATGGAAGTTTACCGCCGAAAGCACCAGGCAGCGCCGTCATTCGTCGTACGTCACAGCCATCTGGCACCACTTTCTTTTGGCGCCCTTGAAGTTGTTGCTACTTTGCCGCAACACGACGCAACCTGTGTCCTGAAAGCGGTGCTAGAGGCCTTTCCTCGAGAGGTTTTTAAATGTATCCCCGTCGTCGCTTTCATAAATTTAAGCTCTCAAGCTCATGTCCATAAGCTTTGATTTTATACACTTACTAGTCGCGCTAAAAATCGAAACAGATTTTGTATTTTATACACTTATACCTGAGCACCCGCGCGCAGTTCTATGGGTTTTATGTTCTCACGTGTTATGTGCCAGTCTTCAAGTGTGTCTCTGGCTTGGGACTTTTCAGTTCACAATCCTGGCTGGATAGGCGTTTTTTTAACAGTGTTCTGTCCGTTGCCGAAATAAATGAAAATCGGGATCGACCGTTACCTTCAGAGTTCTGTAATGCACGAAATACAGTGTTTAAGAAGCGATCGTTTTTAAGTTCTTCAGAAGACTATACACAGTCTAGTATAATATAGGCCACGTGTATCAACATACATCTAAAAAGAGGTCACGTGTCGTTAGGTCACGTGACGTCAATTTTCCCGCTAAATTTAGCTGCGAAACTGAATTAGTGTCTAGGTCACGTGGCATCGACCCCGCTAAATTTAGCAGGAAATGCACGGACGGATGGACGGACAAAATGTCGGTATTTTGGGGTATTTAAAAAGTATTTCGTGCTTTAAATATGCTATTATTCGTTAGATCGGCAAAAAATAACTCGGTACTGAATTTCGTTACATTCTGGCATATGCGCGAAATACCTTTATCGTTACCCACTTGTACGAACGAACGTTACATTAGCGCTAGTTAGTGCTTATACTTATTATATATACGTAGTAACTATATTATACATATATATATATATATATATATATGCAGTGATTCATAACGCGCCGCGAGAACCAACTCCTCGTTTGCACTGTTTACTGTTCCTTGTTTGACAAATTGGTTGCACATTTTCAGTCCCTTGAATCTGAGACAAAGTTGGTGCTTAATAAGGGAGTCGCTAGGTCAGAAAACAACGACCACCGGAGTGGGTCGGTCATCGTTTTCTTTCCTATAGCAACTGGGGACGAAGAGCTAAAATGTCTGGACGGCGAGAGACTGTTGTCTTTCGGAACTAATGCCACTTTCTAATGAGACGTTTGCGTTTGTGTCTTTATGGTACAGCGGCAGTATTCTTCAGGGAGGCTCAGAAATAGGGGTGTACACGGGTACTCCCTTGTCCCTTATGTAACTCCCCAAAACTACATTTCGTCGTTCTGTCCACCCACGTCGAGCTGGCGATACCAACTTTTACGAGCGGCTTGATAGTCGAGCAATACAACTTATTAGAATAACTAATGTACTCATTAAAGGCTACATTAAGACAATCAAGGTTTTTTTGGCCCTGCTGCAAAAGCTCAGTAATTTATTTTTTTGCAGTCTTTGATGAGCACATTTGCTATTTAGTACGTTATATGATATCCAAAAGCAATCAGGCCGCTTTTAAAAGTTGGTATCGCCAGCTCGACGTCAGTGGGCAGAACGACGAAATGGAGTTTCGGGGAGTTATATATCGGACACGGGGAGTACCCCTGAACACCCCTATTTCTTAGAGAGGATCGTTCTTCTCAGAAAAGCTTCGTTAACAGGGAAAAGAAAACAAAAATGCGTAGTTTGCTGGTTCCGCGTAGTGGTAACGTTGTGACCTTGGTCTAGGTTCACGTGCGGAAATGGTAAAACTACCTCAGTTAAAGCTTCTGATGTTGTATTTCATACATCGGCGTTGCTGACTTCCAAATGGCGACGTGACAATATTTTTTTTTTGTGTCGAAGGTAATGAGTGACGTTTATATATGGGAACGTATACCGCAAAAACAGTAACGAAAATATATTACTCTCCAATCATTTAAGAATCTAACGAGTACATCACGACCCCTAGTAATCGGAGAGCGCGACCGCGTGTTTTTTCGTTTTTGTTTTTCCGCGGAGTCCCGGGCTGAGGAGGTCAGTGAAGCTAATCGACGTCTCTCACATATAACTTTTTCTCTCTCGCTTGGTTTCTTTCTTTCTTCATATTGGAGGTAATTAATGCTGAGATAAGTGGGCCAAACAATATAATGAACATTAGATGATGTCGTGTTATCATTCCACGAATTCATCATCAACCACAAAATTGGAACGGGGGGGGGGGGGGCAATGGATATGCGCAGTGACTTCCGCCCTACACCAACGAGGGCTATAGCTCACGCTGAAAAGAGGGATCTCCTTGTTTCGCCGAGTTATCTCAATTGTAAGATGTCCTGGGCGTTCCTTTAAAGAAAAAACGATTATGTCGCCGACGTGGTGACAATGCCGCATGAGAACTCTTTACGCGCCGCGCGCGCTCTTCTTTGCTTTAAGTCGTACAAAGGGTATACGCCTGAATACGTTTCTTGCCGTCGCTTTTGCACGCGTTTTTTTAATACGCGCGCGACGGCTCCGGCCGTGGAGATCAGTCAGCTTAGATGGATCGTCTGGAATGTTTTCACGAGAACGCCGCTCATCATTTTGAGGATTCTTGGGTTTCTTTCGCCCTCGTTTGTTCTGCGTTTTTGTCGTTGCTGGGTAGACTCCCGAAGCTTGTGTTTGCAATGAAAAAAAAAATATTGCCAAAAAATAAAATAAAAAAATATAAAGGAGTGCCGCGCTTCAGCCTTGTCGCTCAAAAAAAAGAAAAAAAAAGAAACGCAGTGTGATCTCGTCTTTCAACACCAACAATATTCTTTTGAAAGCTGAACACTGTAATCGCGTCGGTTGAAAAGACTTCCTGAGTACACAGTCCGCGAACCAGTTTCGATCTAAAAGAAAGACGACGATCAATATTCTTCTTTTCGGAGAGTCGAGAGGTACAAAGACCGCCTCTAAGACGCGCATTTAACGCCGATAAACTGGAGTTTTCGAGTCTTTTGTGCTGTCTGTTTGCTCGTGAGACAACGCGTGATCTGCTCCGATGTTCCGCCGATCGCGTGTTTTTATCGTTCCGGTTATAAATTGTAGACGGCAACATTTGATTAGTGTCTCACTTTGAACAACCAAAATGCAGACGCTTTGCAACATGGTACGCAAGTATCAACATAAAGTGTAGCAACGGAGGTTCGCGAACACAACACCGAAAACATTATTAATTGCGTATTCTAGGATAAACTTGTTCGTGTCTTTTTTTCTCCAGGTCAAGTTTTGTTATTACCATCGGTAGAAGCTAAACATTTTGACTTACTTGAACCTATTGACCCTATGATATATGCGCTTTGCCTTCATAACACCTAATAGTTCACGAATTTTATTAATACGTTTTGTGTACTACTTTATTTTAGTTAGCCGGAAAAAAAAAACCACACGAATTTCTGACTCGTTTCCACTGCTGAACAGCATGAGAAAACCTCAGAGTAGATGAGCTTCGACTTTATTACTTGAGAGAAGACCTGTATTCAATTTGTGGGTCATTAAAGCTGCCCCTTGCTGCCTACCAAGCGCAAGAGAGGAGAAGAGTAAAAGTAAATACTATACTCTGTTTCACCTTATGATGTACCGCAGGAAAGGCTACAAGCGCGAGCTTCTTGCTCTAGGGCACATCTCGGCGACAGAAGCTCTCGTGCGTCAAGAGCAGCTCCCAACGCTACGAGCTCGCGCTTCTAGCCTTCTCTGCGGTACAACATAAGGTGAAACGGAGTATAGCAAAAGCAAAGCCATTGTCAGTGTCACGTGAGTCTTGCTTGCCTTTCAGCTGGCTTGAAGGTGCTAACGATGTCGCCACGACGCATTTGACACACACAACAGGTGGCAAAGAGGCTCGCCTCGTGTCTCGCGGCAATTGCTTCGCGATCTTGCGAAATAAAAGCAGTGTTTCTCATACCGAATTAGGGAGCAATAACCAAATTCAGGGGGCAAAAAAAAAACAAAATACTATAAAACGTTTATACTAATTCATTTCTTCTTCTTCTAATAGTGCTTCGGCTTCCTTTTAAAGGGGCTGTGCCACGACATTTGGTACGAACGTTTCTCACTTTACAGAAAATAGACAGGACGACGTAATCTAAATTGAATTGTGTTTGTTTTATAACGCTGTAAAATCTTTTGCGTGCTATATATTGATGTAAAGTACGTTGATGTAGTGGTTTTTGATGATGCCCGGAATGTTTGTAATTGAAACCATACCTTTAAATTTAATAATTAAAATTTTAATTCCTCAAAAATAATCGAAAATATATTTATACAGAACGTTATTCATACCCTTAGGTCCTTTTGCAAAAGACCAATAAAACATCAATGGCTTTCCTCTTTTTTTTTTGTGTGTGGAAGCGTAATTTTTGCTTGTGCCATTTGGCCCCGTTTCAAGAAATCCCTCCTGTATAATTGTGGCGCTAGAGGACGTGTCCAACTGCAAATCTCTAGGTTATTGCTACGCGATTGCTCTTTCTTTCACAATGGATACAGATAGGACACCATTGTTTTTATGGCTCGCTGCACTGCCAGAAAGAATGTGTGTGTGTGTGTGTGTGTGTGTGTGTGTGTGTGTGTGTGTGTGTGTGTGTGTGTGTGTGTGCGTGTGTGTGTGTGTACGTGTGTGTGTGTGTGTGTGTGTGTGTGTGTGTGTGTGTGTGTGTGTGTGTGTGTGTGTATAAAGTACTCTGAGTAAAGAAGATCGAAAGACCCACAACTTGACTTTGCAAACAGGGAGCAATAGATTGTTTTATGGGCCTGTTTGAAAGAGGCAGTAGTTGTCAAACAATTGGACTAATTGAGGCTAAAGTCACCGAGAGCTCAAGAAACGCACGGCGCGGTTTATTATGTTCACACGCCTCCCTTCATGATTGGTTCTTCGGCTTCTTTATTGGCTAATGCCGCAATCTAATTGGGGGCGGAGCGATAATGAAATACTTGGAAGTCACCATACCCAGCGTTCTTTAAGCTCTGTGACCATAGGAACAGTTCTGGAGCGATGGCACCACGGCCTGCGCTTCTCAGTGTGTCGGTTACTGGCGAAATGGTTGAAAAGACAAACGTGCCCCAAGTGTTCTCGGTGATCTTACAAACGGAGACGAATCTATCGCGCTTTACTGGAAACGAACACACTTTTTCTTCTTTTTTTCTTTGTTGAAAAGATCGAATTATCAAATTCCGTATCATTAAAGAAATGTTGCCATGGCGCCATGCTTCAAGACATCTCTTTTGAACTTCAAGGTTTATTTTTGTTGTTATTGTTTTTTTGTTTTGTTTTTTCACCGGCCGAAGCCCGACAGAAAGGTAGTAGCAAAAGGCTTTTTTTTTTTCTCATTGGGCCTCCCACGGTGTATAGTTAGTACGAATATATACATATACCGGGTGTTTGTGAGAAATCTGAACCCGGCTTTTCGCACCGCAAAAATAAACTAGACATCGCGGAGAGCTCAAACTCCGTCAGAACTTAGCCCCAGCCGTTTGAGCAAGATTCCAAAGTTTCAGCAACAACCGTTATCTTATTAAAAAGTTATAAGGGATTTTTTTTTTAAATTTTCAATGGGAAAATGGGGTTCATTTTCGCCCGTTTTCGGTTTCTGGTATTCTAGAGCTCCGTCGGCCGCCATTTTTCCATTGAAATGTTAAGAAAATCGCTTATAACTTTTGAATAACATAACGGTTGGTGCTAAACTTTGGCATCTTGCTTGAACGTCTGGGGCTACGTTTTCACTGAGTCGGAGTTCCCCACCATGTCTAATTTATTTTTGCGTTGCGAAAAGCCGGGTTCGGATTTCTCACAACCACCCGGTGTATATGTATATATGTGAGAGAGAGAGAGAGAGAGAGAGAGATAGGGAGAAGAGCACTATATCTATATTTTGAAACTTTCGTATGTACATATCTTTATAAAAAAAATTCACACATTGCTGACACGGTTCTATTACACATGGGTGAGGATCGTTTATCTCTCAATAACACAACAACAAAAAAAAAACGGCGGAATTTTATTAGGCTCTCATTCAGACGCGCCGCCCCTTCGTGTTCATTCCAGGGCTCTACAAGCTTTTGCTCTTAACGAACGAACACGCGGCGGAATCGTAACAGCGCCCTTGAGCCCTTGTGTCTGTCGCGCCGTCGAGGTGAACGGTGTCTCGCTTCAAAGCTGGAGCGCCGCGGTGGCGTCCTCAAGGTGGCCTTCCGCGAAAAAGGAAGGGGTGGTCAGGGTCGGAGGCGCACATCGTGGTGCAGAGCCGGGTGGCGTCAACCGGAAACCACTCATTCAGCGGACTCTAGGTCACGCCAAACTCTGCCAGTGGGGCGAGGGGACCTGCGGAGACCCCGTATGACAGGTCGGTCGCTCGGAAAGAGGTTCGCTTTCCGGGACTCCGGCAATCTGAGACGCCGCCGTGTCGAGCGTTCGAGGCCCCGCGGCATTATGCAGCTGTGGGACTGCCGGATTGGATTCCAAGTGCGCGGGCTGGTCTGCGTCGGCGGGAAGCGCGCCCGTGAGACAGGCGATGATGGACAAGCTCCAAGGGGGGGGGGGGGGGATGTATGACCGGCTCATCGAGGAACCCAATCTGTGGGTAAAGTCGAAGAGGGCTTTCATTCAATGCGACTTGCAATTGACCACCGGCACCCGATATTAAGGGCGCGAGGGCAGTGTGCATTAAAAAGCGACGAGCCCCCGCTTCCATGCAGTGGCACGTTGGGGGCACGGCTGGTGGTAAGCGGGTTGGGCGTTCTACTCGGTACTTGTGACATAACCCCGTGATTGCTTCGCAATGTCCCACACCTCTAGGTACGCCATAGAGTTTTAAAAAAAGGCGCTCGGACTGTTTACAATGAGCCCATACTTCCTGACGCATCATTGATACTTCCTTTCTCACCATCTAAACTTCTAAAGCACCCTCGCAGTTAAACGTACCGGCAAAAAAATAGAAAAAAAATACGTCTTTTTTTGCGTTCTTTTTATACTTTGCCAAGTCATGTGAACCAATAATGTTTTTGCCTTTACGAAATCATCAAAATATACAAAATTTAATTAGAAGGCAGTCATTGAAATAAAACATTTCGCACAGGCTACACAACATCCTTTGCGCGCGATATAACATGTTACATAACAAGCCAAATCAATACAGTGCGAGTTGCTTAAACTATACTTACTGGTAAAGTGAACAAATCACGTTAGAGCGAAATAAAATAGATCAGGTTTATTTAATTTAAATCATACTCATTTGATTTAAAACATTTATTTGATTCAAGATAGATTTATTTTATTTAATTTAGAAAAAGTTTAAATCACCGTAGCTAGAAAGTAGTGACTCTTTATCACTAGATGCATTTTTACACATGCCAGATTGATCAATCCGTCCGGTCTCACTAATAACAATGAGAAAGAACTACTCTAAACTTAAACTACAGCTAAAATAACACATTCTTATTGGGGTAATTCCCGCCATACTAGAACAAAAAGAGTTCGAGGGTTTACTTAGCAAAACTGCTTTATTTCCTTTTCTTTCGCGCTCCGATTCGCTTGCAAGAAGACATTACATTTCTAGTACACATTCTTGAATAACCGGAGACAACTGACGAAAAAGAAAAAGAAGGAAAGCACCTGTTACATAAGCCAGCTCGCCTGTCTACTCTATCTTCACATTTCTAGTTTTCGTTCCTTTCTTTCGCGTGCTGATTTGCTTGCCATAGGACCTTACGTAAATGACAAACAAAGTGGAAGGTAGAAAGAAAGCTCAATGCTCCGATTTGCTCAGAAGAAAACGGCTTCCTGCTCGTGTTCAGCATAACGTAAACCTTTCTAGCTCGACGATTCTTTTATTTCAGTGAATCATCGTAGTAAAACTAATTTAAATCACGACTTAAATAATTTTAATGTTCTCCGCCCCGCTTGGTGGCCACCTATAGCCTCCAGGAATTTTGAGAAAACATATATCTCGACAACAAATATAACTTGATCAGGGTTTTTTTTTCTTTTTTTTTTTCTTCTCTTGTTTGCGATGCGATACTGAGCCTGGGCACGGGAGATGTGAGGCTCAACGTCACATTCCAAATTTCGTTTTTATGACTTTTTATGTCAAAGCGTTTAGTATTTTCTTTTTTTCTTTTT
Organism: Ixodes ricinus; assembly: GCA_037355805.1. NCBI lineage: Eukaryota > Metazoa > Arthropoda > Arachnida > Ixodida > Ixodidae > Ixodes > Ixodes ricinus. The sequence goes on from JAZHYW010002590.1 coordinate 152,431, forward strand.
AGTGATGGTTATTGGAGCACTCTAGAGAAATATGACGCGGAGGTGTTTTCTTTTATTTTATATTTAGACTGAATGCAAGTCGGATGTTAAATCCATCCGCGTCGCTGTTACTATGCGCGGCTACGCGCTTTCGGAGTCGCGAGTTGCCAATAACGCGCGGTTACAACACTCTCTTACACGTCGTTTTACAACAGGTCATGCTCTTGTTTTCTCCCCTTTCCACCCTAATGAGAAAACTTCGCAGCAATCTCGAGAAAGTAGCGCGGCGCGGTTTCTGGTTGCAGCGACGAAAATGTCCTTCCCAACAATTACCAAAATGTGATGGATACAATTTCGTAACTAATCCACCGAGTCTCGGAATATGACGCAACAATCCGGCGGACGGAGCAGTCGGGAAACGGTCGACAAGCAACAGAGGAATGCGAGCTAATAAAAGAAGAGGCGGCCGTCCAGCCCGGGGCGCGAACACTGCGAGGTCAAAAGGACACGCGTCACTCACACCACTCGCTATACATGATGAGGGTTGGGGGGAAGGGGCGGGGGGGAGCACCCCCTCCCCCAACCCTCATCTAACCTTCTGTTTCCCCCAACCTTCTGTTTTCGTAAGTAGTCGCAGTTAATTCGTGCCTCTTATTGAGCTCCGCCGTCTATTCAGGAAGTGCGAGCGAGGCCATTAGCGCCACTCACAAAGTGCGATGGATCTCGAACATCAGCAGTCATGGCTCTTCAATACCCGTCTCCATTCTTTAGATCGTCGTTGTGCAACTGTGCATCGGGAATGGCGGCGGTTGCCTTGACGCCGGCCTTGTCGGACGGTATGTTGACGGATTCTCTGCTCGTGAGTCACGAGAAACTCGGTAGCCGCTCGCCCCAGTGTCACACTGCGTTTGAAGCAGAGCCCGTGCCGCGCACAGCCCAGGAGCCTACGCTTTCGGAGGTTCTCAATCAGCGAGCAACCGCTTCCCCGCATCGCGTCTGACCTCTCGGAACGGTTCATGTCGTTGCTCGAGAACGTTTGTAAAGCGTCGGCGCCCGTTTCTTCTACGGGGCATTTCTATAGAACTTACACAAACTATACGGTATGTTATATATAAAACGAAGAGGCGTGTTTTTCAAACATATTGCCGGAACAAAGTAATGTCAAAGTAGAACCCGCCTAAACGACTCGGGGGCGCTGACACAGTATTTAAACTGTGTCTATAAAGCTCGTATACGAGCTTTATAGACACAGTTAGTATACTAACAGTGTCATCTTCTAGATGAACGGCTATCGAAAGAAAGACTAATACCAATAAGCACAAAATCATCAAAATTGCCAAAACTGAGATTATGCGGACAAATAACGACATATGACAATAGCAGTGTTGTAGGCGTTAGCGAAAAAAAGTAACGAAATACGTTACTCGTGGCTTGCAAAATAAAGGAACTCATTACCGACCTACGTTACCTCAAAAAAAAAAGGAAAGGGAAAGAAGTGTTCCAGCTTCCCTTTAAGGGAAGCTGAAGAGGTTCTCGACAAAAGACCGAGTTGGTGAATCCTAGAGTATTCTTATCCCTTGAATCTGAATATCATGTTCGTTTTCTCCGAAGAAGTAACCAAACGCGAGAAAACACGAAAAACTTCCGACCAGTCGGTACGTCATAAAATGATCTTTCGGCCCCCAAGCGCGAGTCGCTCGCGCGGGCAGCGTGTGCAGTTGCGAGCTCGCCAGGTATATTTCCTCGCAGTGACGCCAGTCCCGACGTCTTTTCCTCACCTTTCTGAGAATAGCAAGAGTGCTCGAGCACAGCTTTGACAGGCGTCGAAGATGCGCGAGAGCGGAAATTCCATAAACTAATTTCATGACGTCACGTTCCGGGAACGAGAGCGCATTCAGTAATACTTTGTAAAAAAAAATTTTTTTTTTGGAACCTCCATGCATTAAGTTAAAAAGAATAATCTCCATATTCGTGATCCTCAAGCCAAATCCAGACGATTTAAGTGTTTTTACTCAAATACAGAACCCCTTCAGTTTCCCTTCAAGTCCGATAATGTGACCAATCAAACAGCGTCAAAAGCGCAAGTCATTGGTTTTTGTTTTTCTGTTTATGATTGGTTCAGCGATGATAGAACACGTACAGCAACAGGAGGAGCACCAAGGTGGTGCGCTTTTGACGCACTCCGATTGGTCCCATCAGCTAGTAGCGTCGGCTGCGTCTGGACTTAAGGTCAAACGAGGCATAGAAAGGATCAAATTGAAGCGTACTTTTTTCAAGTCTTGGGGAAAAGGTGTAACGAGTAACGTAACTACGTTACCCGTTACTTGAAATAAGTAACCAAAGTACTTTACCTTTTACTTTTTTAAAGTGTAACGAGTGCGTTACTACGCTACTGAAAAAAGTACCGCGTTACCGCTAACGCCGTTACATGTAACGTATTACAGCCAACACTGGACAAAAGCAAGCTCCCCTCGTCCATCTCTTTTGGCGGATATGAGTTTAATTCCTCAGAATTAATGACTTCCCTGCGAACGAGAGGGTAAAATAGAGGTAAATAGAATACTTACATTACTTTTGCACACGAAACTTTATACTAAAATAGAGGCCAATGGAAATGCGAAGGAAAGAGATGTGAGCTTCCCAAAAAGAAAAAAGAATATATATATATATACCGGGTGTTCATTCTTAATTCGAACAGATTTATTTTAAAAAAATCCGTAAAAGATGCACTGATACGGTTTGTGCAGGTGAGTTATATGGCCAGGGGTACATTATGTGGGTGGCTAATCGTTGCGATAAGTCGGCTAATTAATTAAAATTCGTTAATTAACCTTTTAATTAGTGGAAATAAACATATGGTTCCAATTGGAAACTTAGAGAGCGTCATCGAAAACCACTAAATCAACTCTTTTAGAACGACTTGAAGCTCGTGGGAAACTCGGGGGCGCGCCAAAGTTACCACTCGTGAAGCAGGCGCAAAGCTACAGTTGCGGAACGCGATAATGATCTAATCATCCGCGTTCCGCCACTGCTGGCTTTGCGCCTGCTTCACAAGTGGTAACTTTGGCGCGCCCCGAGTTTCCCACGAGCTTCAAGTCGTTCTAAAAAGAGTTGATTTAGTGGTTTTCGATGACGCTCTCTAAGTTTCCAATTGTAACCATATGTTTATTTCCACTAATTAAAAGGTTAATTAACGAATTTTAATTAATTAGCCGACTTATCGCAACGATTAGCCACCCACATAATGTACCCCTGGCCGTATAACTCACCTGCACAAACCGTATCAGTGCATCTTTTACGGATTTTTTTAAATAAATCTGTTCGAATTTAAAATGAACACCCGGAATATGTATATATATATATATATATATATATATATATATATATATATATATATATATATATATATATATATATATATATATATATATATATATATATATATATATATATATAGTGGCGAAGAAATTGATCCACAAAAAGGCATAATAAAATAATATAATAAGCTGACTGAAAATCTGAAACAATGAATGAGCACTCTTAACAAAAGCGAAACTAACGAGTGGAACCACATTCAAGTACGCTTCTCTCGAGCTATAGCTAAGGTTGATATCCAACAGAGTGAGCGCAGCGCAGTAGAACTAACCGAAACAGAAATCCGCCTTAAATGGAGCGATTCACTTTGTCTCAGTAAAAACAAAAAACTCGCGGAATACGAAAATAAAAAAAGCGACTGGGTGAGTTAAACGTTACAAAGACGAAAAAACTAGCACGTGACAACGTGGAAACATCTCGTGCCTCCAACACAATAGCTCACACCAACCATTTGAATCATATTCTATACTCTGTTTCACCTTATGATGTACAGCAGGAAAGGCTACAAGCGCGAGCTCCTTGCTTTGGGGCCCATCTAGGCGGCACAAGCTCTCGTGAATTAAGAGCAGCTGCTAACGCTATGAGCTCGCGCTTCTAACCTTCGCTGCGGTACAACATAAGGTGAAACGAACTATAGGGGAGTATTCACTGGCGGCCATAGCTGTGTGCGCGGCTGCTCGAGCGCGTGCTGATGGCGAGCTTCCACAGTTCTTTTGCAACCTGCATTCCGCACCATCAAGAGTGTCGGTCTTAGCAGCCTATTGATGTGAGCTCGTTCTGAGCATGCGCTCTCAACAGCACCCAAAAATATGATGTCCAGTGAATACTCTCTATTAGCGGCGAGATACGTTTCGGTGGCGCCCTCGTTCCGGTTACCTTTCGTGACGTCATACGTTGCGAACACCAAGTTCGATGGTGTTTGTAATGGGCATGGTGGAAGCCTGAGATCATAGCGCTCTCAAAGCAACGACTGCCAACACCGTCAAAATTGAAGTTCATTACATTCCTCTTATTTCCGACAATGAGACATCCTTTGCCGACGTCATAGTCAGCATTCGGCCAATCGTGGAAGGCCGACCACAGTGACGCTTTCGATCGCTCACGTCGCCAATAGCGGATGGCACCAACAATCTACACCTGGCACGTGCATCAAGCTCAAACCAGAAATAACTATACACACATACCGAATCGATTGAGCGAGCACCTCAAGGCCGGTTCAGACACTTGCGTTTGAATGCGTTTGACTGCGTTGCGGCGAGAACCGAAAGCGAGTCACCGGCCCATCAGTGCTTCGTATGAAGCGTGGAATCCAATTCAAGGAATCTTCTTGGCACGCGATATAAGCAGCAGGGATGTCCTGGTGTCTCGCTGCCGCAACGCAGTCAAACGCAGTCAAACGCAACTGTGTGAACCGGGCTTAAAGGCACGTTTATACTCCAACGTAACGTCGACGGGCGCGGCGTAGCGTAGCGCGCGCAGATATTGATTGGCCACAGCTCTCGAGTTCCTGGTTGCCGGCCAATGAAAGGCGCGCGTTCTGCGCTACGCCAGCGTTCCCTGCGCTCAACGTCGGAGTATATACAGCCCTTAACTCCAGCACACGTCAAAAACAACTGAACGTATTTAATTTGTCCAACGTCAACTTATCGGCCATGGAACTGTCCTTATATTCGAGGGACCTCAGTTTTTGCCCCATGCAGTGGCGTCAAATTGGGGGGGGGGGGGGGGCGGACGGCACGCCGGGTGCAGCGCTCGGGGGGTGTCGCGGCGGGATACGGAGAGCGGCGGGGGGGGGGGGTGTCGCGGCGGGTTGCCGCCCCTGGTGCCGCTGACCCTCGTGACGCCACTGGCCCCATGTATGGAGAATTTAATGAATTTCAAGTTTTTAAGGACTTAGATAATTTTGCAAGAAACCTGAGACTTAAAGAGTACTTCTGTGACCACCCTAAGAAAACCGAAAACGAATCCCGAATGCCTCCGACATATCCTGGACTCCTAACGCACAGCGCAAGAAGTAACTTATACATTGAATTAGTTCAACGAGATGTAGTACAGAGCTTCAATCGGCCTAAGAAATTACGCTACAATCTCACTTCTGACGAACGTCAGAAGTGAGATTGTAGATTGAGAGATTGAGATGCGAGCGCTTAACTCGAAAGCGATAATACCATCAAACCGGCGGATAAAGGAGGAGCGATAGTTATTCAAAATAAACAAGATTACTTGAATGAGGAATTCAGACAACTTAACGAAAAATATTTTTATACAGAGCTTCAGGAAGATCATACTGAAAGCTACACCAAATTAATGAAAGAAATTTATAACAAACCTTCTCAAAAACAAAGAAATTTAGACGGACATGTACAAAGCAATAAAGCCCGCCTATCCAAAACCTGGGCGTTTCTACACGCTGCCCAAAATTTATAAGCCAGGAAATCCGGGCCGACCAATTGTGTCAGGGATAGACATCGTTACAGAACGAATTTCAAATTTGGTTAACTTTCGCATAATGAACCTTTCACCCGAAGTTCCTTCTTTCATCAAGGACATAAATCACTTCCTCCGCGAAATATCAAAACTAATTATTCCGACGAATGCTTTCTTGGTCACCATGGACGTCACGTCGCTATACACAAACGTTCCTCACCAGGACGGTATCGATGCTGTAGTCAGTGCTTATAAGAAACGTCCACCAAAAAATGATGTAAACGATATGATCACATCCTTGCAACACTACTTAGATTAGTTCTGGAACATAAAAACTTCGAGTTTGAAGGGAAGCACTTTTTTCAGATACAGGGCACAGCAATGGGCGCAAAGATGGCCCCAAACTATGCCAATCTTTTCATGCAGATCTAGAGTACCGCTATATTATCTATTTCACCGGGAACCTGACTTTCTTTAGAGCTACAGGTTCGTGTTGGCAGCTATGCGGAAGACGCCCCGTACTTCTCTGTGCCCGTGCCGGACGAAACCGCGCAGCAAGAAAACGGGAAAATACTTCAAGCAATCTAATAATGCGTTTTAAACAAAACAAAACACGAAAAATACCAAAATGTACCGAGCTACGCCCACTAGCGCATCATAACGCAGTGGAAACGGCGTCAATTTTTCCCCCACATTGGCGGCAAGAATTGCTGACACAGGCCTGATATAGATAAAGATCATATTGAACATTTCTGAGACTAAGGAACGCAAAGAAAAAAAAACAAGACAGATAATTATAAGGACGAAAGACTTTCGGAGAGGCTCTATGTGCAGTCCCTCTAGTTGTTTGGGACACTGTTTGTGCTCCTGCCCAATTTTTTGTGTGCCGAACTAAGTGGCCCAGGAGTTGCAATGGCACCGAAAATCCTGTTGTTGTAAGCGAAATTCTGCTGAACTCACAAGCGTTGGGAGATTGTCGAGGAGACCGTCTCAAATGAGATCTTTGCTCGTTACACTTTGAGCAAGCCGTTCCAGGATCCCAAGTCGCTACGCGGAAGCGTCTTGGGCCCATCTCGAGACCGAAAACATTGATCATGAATGAGGTGGAACTTGAAATAAATAAACAAACATAACTGAACTTGATCTCTTTGCTAAGCCGGCTGAAGTTAATACCACAGAAGAAAACAAGAACAGGAGAAGAAAAGAAAACTGAAAGGTTAACCGAGGCTTCGACTGACTACTCTCAGCTGGGGAAAAACATGAAAGAAGGGGAAAAAAGTAGTGGAAACATAATTCACTTGCTAGCACCCGCGTTAACATGGTAAGCGAAATCCACTATGTATATATTGCCGCCCGCGCAGGAGGCAGCGCGGCCGTGTCCTAACGGTTATCATGCTTGCCTCCACGCGATGAGCCAGGGTTCGATTCCCGGGAGTTACGCGTCCTTCTATTTATTCTTGCTGTTTAACTGTTCTGGTGAATTTGGGAACTCCGTTGCTTGTTCGAGATACGAATGTTCTAGTCGCCGAACCTTCCAGGTCGATTGTTCCAGAAGCCAGCGCGTGTACTCCGCGTGGCGATCTGCAGTCAGTCTCGCTCCGGCGTTCGACTCCGCTGTCACGCCGACTTCGACACCCGCGACGCTCTGCTTTCTTCTGTTCCCGTTTTATTTTTGGGCACAAGTTCGCCCCATTAAACGTTTAGTTCCTTCAGTTCTTATCGCCTCATCAACTGTCATTCGTGACAATATTACATAAAACGAGGATGATTGGATTACCATACGCGTTTTCACACTGTTAGCTTTGCGCCTGCTCCACGGGTGGTAACTTTGGTGCACCCCGAGCTTCCACGTGCTTTAAATGTTTCTAGAATTTACTGATTTTGTGCTTTTCGATGACGCTCTAATTAAAACCATGTGTTCATTTTCACTAATTAAAATGTTAATCGAGAGATTTTAGTTAATTATTCATCTGGTCGTTAGGATTAGCCCCTCTAATATGTCGCCCTGGCAGTATTACTCACCTGCATAAACGGTATTAGTGTACCTTGTCCGGTTGTGGTTTTTTTTTAATAAATCTGTTCGAATTAAAAATCAAAACAGCCTGTGTAATGAGTATATATCTTGTGTCGAACAAATCTTCAGACCGCGTTGCACGAAATGAACGAATCACAGGAGTGCGCAGTTGTTCAGTGTGTTTTATGTTTTAGTTACTTTTTATATACCGAGAGTGTCACGTGAAAATTGCCTAGAAACGCCACCTTTTGCAGGTAAACCGTATACGTACGCAGAAGCCTGATGCCAAAACAAAGTTAAGACAACCGTGTATGAGTAAGTCACAAAACAAACAGGAATGAGATTAATAGCAGTGAGCTCTATCCCAGCGACACGAAAACGTGGAAATACAGAGGAAAGGCAAATTCGGCGTCCTTTACAAACACCCGTGATTTATTCGTGAAGGGTTTACTGCTTAGGCTATAGTACTATTCATCCCTGGATATTTTCACCGAACAAGAGCAATCATTATACTAACACCAAACATATACTTCATCTTGGTAAAATTAGCACAAAGACGAGGGGGGAATAACGTAGACACAGGATAGAGCGCTATACTTACAACTGGCCTTTATTACTAAGTGAGAAAGAGAAGAAGTAGTGAGTGAATGAATCTTTTTTAGATATTTTGAAGTTCAGCCTGTCAGCCACCGTTGTCACGTTCAACGATGCATCGTTCAAACAAACGAAAGGAATATGCATAGAGTCGTGCGTGGCGCCCGTCCTCTGCGACATTTTCTGACCAAATGTCACAGGGCCATAGCCAACACGATCTCGGGCGCCGATGTCTCCCACATTTTCCGCTACGTAGACGATTGCCTTGTCCTCCTTAAAAGACGACCTGTTGACAACGAAAAGCAGATAATCAGCCACACACGATCTTCCTTCTTATAACAAGCAGAGGGTCTCAACTTCACCGATATGAGTCACCGGAGAATTCCACCCTCCAGTTTTGGGATCTGAGTTTATTGTTCCTGAACGATCACACCCGCTGGATGTATTCCCCGCGCGAAAAGACTTTTACCATATGATTCAGAAAAGACTTTGACCATATGATTCAGCTCATTCTAAACTCATCAGGAGCAGCAATCGTCACTAGTTGCTTCAGCACGGCACTAAAAAGTAATGTCAACATTTGCCGGGAAGAATTTTGAAGCTCAAGTACAACGACTGAAGTGTTAAGAACGTCTCCGATTCTATCCAATTTGATATTGCTGAACGGCTGCTCACATTACAAAGAAAATAACGAAAAAAGGAAAAGAGACGGCGTCCTGCCATTGCGCCGTACAGACATCGATTGTCGACATAATCTCAAGAGATTAGCCTTAAAATACGATGTCTTGGTAGCACTATCTCCACCCGATAAACTCAGGAGACTTTGCTCGAACATAAACAACAAAAAGAAGAAAATGTTGGATGTAAAGTATATCATCAACACAAGTATGTCGACTGCTTCAAGTGAGTAGTCTATGAAATACCGTTTGCACGTGGAAAGGTCTATGTGGCGCAGTCGGGTCGTTGCATCAACCATAGATTGAGAGAGAATTAAACCTCGCGCTGAAGGCTTCACCTGCGGGACATCTAGCGGTGCACGTGTGGGACTGCCAATGCGCCCCATTGTTCAACAGCACTAAAGTCTTAAAGCATTTCAAAGAAAAAAGAAGTAAGGAAATCTACGAGGCGCACATGATTATGAAAAAAGGAGGCGTATGCATCAGGTGCTCCCTCAGTGGCCCTATGGGAGAAGGAACGGCAGTACCTCGATCTGTGTCTCTGACGTATGAGTCTGGCGGCGTGTTGGGTGCGGCCCAGGCGACAGAAAGTAAGAACTGCGGCATGGTCACCGGAAAAAGTGTTAGACATTCAGAACATGAACCACGGTTGTCACAGTGTCCTGGATGTCGCTGTCGTTTTAGATAGTGTGGGTGCGGCCGACGCAGATGTGTAACCCAGCTATCAAGCGTATACTCAATCTCACAAATGTCTGCAGTGAAGACAAACCCACAGGCGCGTGAGCATAGCTCAGGAGAAGGTTTTTGTTTGTACGAGAACTCGTTCATAATGCCCGTGTCCCACTAGAGCGACAGACAGAAACAAACGACAGTGGCAAGCCTCAAACCAGAGTCTTTCGCGATTTGAGGGGCTTTGTAGGATAAAGGAGGCTATGCTCAAACACGAGCATCATGCACGCGAGGGTATCTTTGGCAGACTTGCAATCGCTCGTGCTTACTTCACGAGCACCGAACGACTAAACGCCTGCCAAATGTGCCATCGCGAGCACGCTGCATGGGTTTGAGGCTTGTCGCTTTCTTTGTTTATGTCTGTCGCTCTAGTGGGACACGGGCATAAGAGGCACCGTCCAGCATCCATCGTGCCCATGCCTTTGTCTGCACTGCAGATGTTTGTGAGATGATGTATAGAACTATACCCCTTCTTTTCCTTAGCTTTCTTTTCCATCGTTATTTGTCTCTCTCGATCTGTCCTGTCCCTCCTTTTACCATCAATTTTTTATGTATTTTTATTCGTGTGTCTTCCTCCTTTAACAGTCAGTACTTCTCTGTCCTTCGTCTCGCTTAGTAATAAACGCCAGTTGTAAGTTGCATTCTATCCTGTCTCTACGTTCTCCCTCCCTTGTCTTGCGCTAATTTTAACAAAAATGCATAACCAACTAGCCCACCAGATGATTTTAATATATATTCACCTTCACGATCATAAACATATCTGCAGCTGTAGACGACAGTTACATATTTTGGGGTATTGCTTGATCAGCATGTGACTTGGATCGAACAGTGACAATACATTACCGAAAAACTGCTAGTGGTGTCCGCGTACCTATGTAAACTAAGAAGTACATGTGGTGTAAACCTGAGACCGACTATTTTCAGATAATTAAGAGAATCGATTATGTGATAGGAAATTACGGTATACAAAAAGTGTTCAGGTTAAAAACAACAACAGAGGATTGATAGAATTATTTAACATATTGTAAATGACATTTCTTACGGCTCAGTTTACAAGAGCTTAGAACGTGAAAAAAAGAAAGACGATAATCGCTGTATACATACCATATTTGAATCAATTTTATAAGTACGTGACATTAACTAACAATCACCTAAAAACAAATTTATATCATAAATAATAAAAGAGGCCTGTAACGGAGAGATATAAATAATTAATAAAATATTAACTAATTACGGTTAAAAAAGACGGCACTAGATACCCTTATTATTTACCACTTTACCAGAGTCTTAGTTTAATTTATCATCCACTTGAGAGGCCAAAAAGAATGTACGTGAAGAGTGTTATATGTTCTCACAATATTCATTAAGTAAATTCATTATAGCAATTTTGTTATATCATGGTGGAGTGAAAGCTCGCGCGGCAGAACCCAGGTATCCTGAGTTCAATCCCCACCCCTGCCCGTTTCGATCTGGGTGAGCATCGTATCGGCGTGCGGTCGTGTATCACTACTGCGTGGTGCACGTTAAAGACCCCAGGCTAGCGGTTGTACTACACTGGCTAAATTGCTAATCTACAGCTGAGAGCCAAGTCGCTCGTTGAGGCAGACTAAGTTCAGGCTGTATAAACATACACACACCCCAATTTGCTATGTCATGATTTGTTTTGCTTATAGCTTGTTTACTTACAGTATTGTATAATGATGTATAGTGTTTTGTTGGCTGCTTAATCCCAATAAAAAGCATTTTTGCTTCCGTGGGCCAGCGAGTTTTTATATGTATTTTCATGTCAAATGAAACATCATCATTATCACCACCACCACCATCATCAAAATAATCATCATCCCCATCATCTTCACCATCATCCCGTGGGAAAACGTACTAAGTGACAGAAACCCTCCGTTCAGCGGCGCCGCGAAGTCTCAGGTCTACGAAGTCGGCGTCTAAGGTTTACTCAGGCTTCCGTTTAATTATATTTCAGTATTTTGGTGTACGAATGAACATTATTCCTCATTTTTAGCCATCGAACAATATCCCTTGAAGTAAACTATCGTGCTGGTTGGTTTTATTGGGCAAAATTAAAAAGTTAGCGAAAGGTGAGCTCACCGTGAACGGCGGATTAGCTGTCGGTGGTGTTAGTTTTCAAATATTCCGGTTTTTGTTATTTTACCAAACATGACAGAAAGCAAGAAAGAGACGTGAAAATTGTGAGAGTCAGTTTTTGAAGGCACGAGTGTTTATTTTTTTCCCCTCGGATATCTAAACCTCTTTCCTCGCTTTAAGAAATGCCTGCGCGTCTACTTACCTCAAAGCACTCAGAGCCAATCTCTGCAATCTACGAAATGAGCTCAGCGAATGATGAGGCGGAACATATATTTAGGCCTAAAAATGAAGTCTGTGCTGTGGCATTACGTAATGCAATGCGTCGTGCTTGCATTGTGTAATGCCACAACGCACACTTAATTTTTAGGTCTAAACGGAGGTTCCGCGTCATCATTCGCTGAGCTCATTTCGTAGATCGCTGAGATTGGCTCTTCGAGTGCTTTGCGGGTAAGTAAACGCGCAGGTCTACCTTAAAGTGCTTCATAAAAAAAAAGGAAAAAAAAGCGAGTATGAATAAATGTTGTGGTATAATCATCTACGCAGGAAAGGCACGATGGGGGTACCACACAATAAAATCTGGAAATGTCACGACTTTTTTTTTTCTTGCTTCGGTAGCTTGTTATCCGAAGATTATTACTTACGGTCCCGGAAGCCTCCCTCTTTAAACAACGTTTGTAAAAGCCCAGTAATTCCGAAATGATTGAGCTAATCCGGTGGTTCCTAGTTTCTACTGTACAAACTAGTATGGAGGTTTTCAGCAAGGACCGATTCGTAGAACCGAACAATAGTCAATACTGTGGGACTATACTTTTAGTCGTCAAAAAAACTGGCGGAGGTACGTCGGTTCACCTCGGCAGCCTGCATTTCAACCGGTGCATTGCACCATGCAACAGGAACCAGAAGGAGATGCTGATACAGGCGAACATGAAATATATAAGGAAAAAAAAATAAACGAAAGAACAGATCACAAGAAAAATCCGTTCTGCAGCTGGGGTGTTTGGTGTACTACTGCGTTTCTCCCAATCCTCTTTTTTTTTTTGTACTCTAGAGCACAAGATTTGTTTGTTTGTGTATGCACTTAACCTTTCCGGCCAGGCGTCCTAAATGAGGACACTAATTGGGTCGTTAAGCTCAACCAACGGGGCCACTAAAGTCTGGATTGATTGAGGAAAATAAAAATCGATCTGCTTCGAGGCCTCATCATGCGCACAAACGACCGCGGAATCGAAGTAAGCGGCGATGTCTCTTGACTCGGATCTGTGCTCGCATCAGTCGGAACGGTGCCGATTGCCATCTTAATAAGGGCGCGATCGCCGCGAAGTGGTGCTCGATCATTTTATGCTCGAATGTTTCACAAAGCGCTCGCCACCTCCGACAAGACGCTCGTAGAGGAACACAATAGACCATTTGCTGTCTTACCCAAGCATCAAGGAGAATGCAGGGATTGGTGTTCCACGCGCTGCACGCGCACGCCTTCCCCGTATAAAAGATTCGAAGTAAATAACCAAAATAAAGCGTTGACGAACGCGCGTGCAAGATGCCATTTGTTTTAGGTTTTTGCTTTAAAAATTTTACTACCGCTGAGGCCAGCACGTGCGGCGCGTGGAACACCAATCCCTGCATCCTCCTTGATGCTTGGGTAATATAGCAATAGGTCTATTGAGCAGTCCCGGGTTAATCCACAGTATAGAGTAACACCGATACCTGCGACAGGTAACAGCAAAGTCACTCGCTGTAGATGAGCAATTTAGCGGTTGCACTGCACTGGCTAAATTGCTCATCTACAGCAAGTGACTCGTCGCAACTTTAAATGGCTGACCAACTACACGCTGTATAAATATCCCCACAACCCAATTTTTTTTTTTTTTTTTTAACGGCAAAGTCGTCGGGCGTCGGGTTTCTGGGGGTGCCTGAACAAAAGCGTTCGGAACAAAATGGACATCCGTTTTGTTCCGAACGCTTTTGGCTTGTTCCATTTTTGCTCCAAACGCTTTTGTTTCTTTTTTGTTCCGGAGCGCGTGAAAGCGCGTCTTTCGGCACGAGCTCTTGGCATTGACAGTGTAAAGCCCGGTTCACACAGTTGCGTTTGACTGCGTTTGACTGCGTTGCGGCAGTGAGAAACCAGGACATCCCTGCTGCTTATATCGCGTGCCAAGATGATTCCTTGAATTGGATTCCACGCTTCATACGAAGCACAGATGTGCCGGTGACTCGCTTTCGGTTCTCGCCGCAACGCAGTCAAACGCACTCAAACGCAAGTGTCTGAACCGGCCTTTACGGCGGCATTTTGTTATCGGCGATTTCTCTGTATTTTTCCAGAGAGCGCGCGCAGTGGATCGCGTACTAACAAAAAGCCTATATATATATATATATATATATATATATATATATATATATATATATATATATATATATATATATATATATATATATATATATATATATATATAAGGCTTTTTGCGTATCTCTGTGGTAACGACCCCGCGTCGCACGCAGAGTAACCCAGGTTCGATTCCCACGGAAGCTGCGGCAGGCGATCTTTTTCGAGGATTTGGCAACCTCGACGACGGACATCCGACGCCCTACCACGCCAACCACAACCTCATCAACATCTACAACATTGAGAACGGACGTCATTTCCAGGGGTGAGAAAACCCACAACAACTATCACTGTAAAAATAAAAATTAAAAGTAAAGGAAGCTTTTGGAGAATTCTTTTTCCACCCGGAAGACCATCGATTACAGGAGCGATTTTGTGAATGTTCTGCTATGAGCTGCGACGAGAAAAAAACATCATCGTCCGCTTTGTTCGGTGAAATAAGAGGAACCAGAACCTGGAAGAGGCGGTGAATTTGAATGAATCTGAGCTATACATTCCTTGGCTCTGCTACGTATACACTATGAGACACTGTTAGCGCGCACACGTCATCTGCATATATATATATATATATATATATATATATATATATATATATATATTGTTAGGTGCGAGCTTTTTGTTTCGGAAGGGGGGTATTGACGGACACAAAAGTTTAGCGCTTAGGTTGGAGCTCCGAAAGGGTATTTTCAATCACGCCCCTAGTTTTGATGACGGCGTTTCGATTCGAAGAGTAAAAAAACAGGAAAAACGTGGCGGCAACGCCTGCGCGTCAACAGCGTCACGCAGTGAAGGGCACGAGGCGCTATAAACGTAAACGATGAAAGCGACCGGGCACCGCGCAGAAACGAAAGGTGACCGCCTTTTCGTCTAAGTTAGCCACTCAATAATGCAAAAAAAAAACAAAAAAAACGTGATTACGGGCAACGCTGCGGGTTTTTACCCAACCACAGCAAACGGCAGTCCCCATCCCTATCTTCAACGAGTTTCATTTCATCTCTCAAGTCTTTAAGACATCTGAACAAAACACTCAGTACATATAAATACAAAATTAATCAAAAACTGGAAAAAAACGAACGTGACGATTATTTTGACCATTATGTCTGAAGTTTCATATGCACCATGCTATAAAATCTCGGTGGGTAATAATCAAGTTCCCAATTTTGAAAACTAAGAACACAAAAGCCTAGTGATAATTAAAAAGACTAGGTCTGTTGCGTCGCTTTTCAAGCGTAATTTGCGATTTACGAGGAATTTAATAAAGTTGACGTTAATGTGAAGGAGTGTAACACTTAAAATACGTATTCAGAACCTTGACTGGCACCATTTATAGATACTTTTACGATAAAGTTTCTGGTGTTTAGATACCTGAGAATGTATTGCGTACTATGAATTTATACCCTTTCCTTGCGGGCCCTTAAAAGGCGTTTGAAATCAAATGTCATTCACCTCAATGATGTTGACATCGTGCCCCAGGACAGCTGAAGATGACATTAACTCCAAATTATAATATAAATAATGGGAAGAACATAAAACACAAGGACGTCTTGTCCGTCCTTGTGTTTTATGTTCTTCCCATTCTTTATGGATGGATGGATGGATGGATGGATGGATGGATGGATGGATGGATGGATGGATTGAAGGTAATGGCTATACCCTTGGTAACGGGCGGCAGCTTGCGCCACCTAGCCTAACTTTTCGTCATCCCTTCTATTTTAAAATTTGTATAAAATTTGTTCTAACCCCCCCCCCCTTTTTTTAAGCGTTTCGATTGCTTATTTTTATCTGTATTTTACCCCTACTTAGATCTTTTCCACCAACCTTCCAATCTCCTCCTAGTTACCGCAACTCTTTCCCTATCCATTCGTCCATCCATGTCTGCAAATCCCAGTGTATTATATTATCCTTACCAGCACGCTCTCCATTGCAAGTATTCCAAATGGCATTTTGTCCCGACAGAGTTTGCGAAACTCCTTCATGCTCTTTCAATAGACCCTTTTCTTTGCAAACGCCACCAGGCGGTGCTGCTGTCTTTGACGTTCCAGGGAACTTGCGCTTCATAAAATGAATGAACAAAGCGTCAATGAAATACTTAACCACGAAATCTCCCAGTGAATGCCAAACAAACTAAGAAGCGCGAGATCTGTTAAATTTGTTCTAATATTCTTGTAAACCAAATTGTCTCCTCTAAGACCTTAAATTGTGCAACCAAAGGCCCTCGCTAAATCTTCAATTTTGTTTTCAGTGTAGCAGTTATGCTTTCTGGCTCTGGTGACATAAGCAAGCTCGACAGGCTTGCAAAAACGGAGAGACCAGAGGTCGCATGGAACGCGAGCAGCGGTTCATGTTTGTAAACAGCAAGAGGGTCTCTACCTTTCGATTCTATAGTGTAATTTCGTAAAGAGAGAGAGAGAGAGATAGAGAGGAGATAATTCCTATACGAGTCGTCGTTCGTTCGTAAAGGACAGCATGAAAAAGTATGTATCTCGATTGTCGAGAAAAATTCGTTTTTCTTTATCCTTCTACATGGCCTGCACTGACATCAGATCAGCGGCCAGGGCTTACCTGCAAAGTGCATGTCTTCTGCAGCGCATGTTTCGCACTACCGAATTAGTTTTTATCAGCAAGAACAAGTAGGAAGGACCACCAGCATATTGCGATGATGTCACTTGCAAGCCGTGTGTACAATGTTTAACGCATATTCGACGTATTTCTTCCCGACATGAATAGTATTAGGATGGTGCAGAAATATCCCTGGCCAATCCTCTCCTTGGGTATGCGCCAGCAACTCAAGGACAACAACAACGGCGAATGTTTTGCCGCAATGTCAAGATTGGGCGTGTACTCCAGCAAAAAGGACGCTTCAAATTAGATGAATTATGCAGGGGTTACCTGGGGGCTTACTGTTCGTTCTGCTGAGATATATGGAGGCTTCCATTTCACATTTCGGTGCATCGCCGCCGGCGTGTAGAAGGTATGAGCCACTTGCCTTCTGCGACGACGCGGCTCTCCTGAACCGTAATAACTGATATTACTGCGATTATTAATTCAGGAATGGTTTAAGTGTTCCTTCCGGTAACAGATGAATATATATTATGTTTTTGTCCACCAATGTCTGTATCGATAAATTACAATTTAGATTATCTAAGTACCGGTTGAAAATGCCGTTTGGCGGCAGAAACTTGAAGGATATTTACGAATATGAAAGGAGCTTTAAATATTTTTAGATTTTTAGATATATATTTTTGCTGTATACGGTAACGAAATATCGGTGCAGTAATCTGTTGTCCCTGCCTGCTGGAGTGGCCGTTTTTTTCACGACCGTTCATCTCATGTCAGTACTGGTGCCCATGGGATCTCCATAATTTAGTAGAAACTTTAAATAACCTATAACCTTTCCGTATCCTTTGTTCTTTCTAAATCTTATTTGGGAAAGTTAGTTTAATATTTGGCTAAAGGACTGCGCCGCGCAAGTAGGAAAAAGACGATCGAAGGCAAACATACAAAAAGACTGGATCTTGCTTCCAACTGACTTAAATCAGTTTGAAGTTAGCTTCATTTCTTTTTGTGTGGGTGTCTGTTTTTGTCCTCGTATTATTTGCTCATTATAGTACCACTATTTCTTCTACCATTATAATTCGTACTATAAGCATTTCACTTATCAAACTAGACAGATTCCAGTCGGCAGAAAGGGTGCCTTGTACCGACTTTGTTTGTCACAATGCTTGTATTAAACATTTTAAATGTGTTTTTAGATGACGATGTTTAATGGTCTTTATTTTTTTCTCATGGACTATTTACAATAAGAAAAAATTGCGAAGATATATTGTATCTTTACGAGCAAACGACCTTTTATTGGACTGTTAGTTACTATAGGAATATTATCATAAAAGTACCAAAACACGTTACTCGATACGGTTCGCAAAAAGTAACAAAGCCGTTATTTCGTTACGGAAAAAGTAGCGAGTCACAATTATCACGTTACCTACATTAAATCTGGGTGTAAAACTCACTTCTCCTATGTTTTGCATGTTGTTTTTGTTCCGTTATCGCGCTCGTGACCCTTCATTTGTTTTTAATAGTTTAAAAAATACATATTCTGTTCAAATTCCGTTGCTCCCTTGATATGGCGAGTTTGTGTGTGCCGTCCTGTCTCTATCCGATAGGGGGCTGGCACCTCGTCAAATGCCTGCGATTTTTTCTTCCAGCAACAACTACTGCTTGCGTTACACAAAAAAAAACTCAGTAAATTCAGAAAAAAAAACAAAAAAACACCGGGTGAAGCGGAAAAAGAAACATCGGTTGCCGTTTCTCCGCTCCTCATCGCGCTCCTTCTTTGGCGCTTGGGGCATTATTCCGCCACACTTCTTTTACCTCCTCAGCGGAGATGAATGAAGGAGAACTGGGTGCGAACAGTGCCACGCCCGCCTTCCTGGTGGGGCCCAAGCTGCTCGGTTGGGTCAAGGGCGCGAGAGAAGGCGCTCCGCTATAAATCTCGGCTCATCTGACTTCCTTATCGACCTGAGCCCTTTAATGAGCCGCGAAACGGCGAGACATCGTGGGCGTTTACGAGATGTCGCTAAACGTTCTCAAAGCCCGGGTCCAGCACTAGAAGGGAGCGCCCGGCAGGGATGAAAGCTATAAATTGTCGCGACCCGTAAAACGTTTCTTGGAAAGGAGACTTCGAAAAGCTTGACTGCACCTTGAAAAGCTGCAGTCAAGGAACAGCCGAGGAAAGGCAGGGCGCGGCAAGTCCCGCGCATCTACTTAGTACTCCGCAGCCAATCAGATTGCGGCATCGGCCGATAATAACGCCGAAGAGCCAATCACGAAGCAAGACGCATGTAAACAGAATCTGCCACCCCTTGCGTTTCGTAGGTCGTCAGTGGCTATATAGTGATGAGCGCGACGCATTTCCCGAGTTGTTTGTTAAGATGAAGGTCAATTTCGTGAACTTGTATACCTTCTTGCCGACGTACGTATGTTAAAAGAGTCGCTGCGGGCTTTCGTTCGAGCTGGTTTCGTGGTACTTGGTATGGTTTCTGTTTTCAGCCGCGGGAATTGCCGTCGGCAGATGACATATCTGGCAGTGTTTCCCCCGAGCAGACGGTTAGGACGATACGTTCCCTGGATTCTTCATAAATGCCACCGAGTGCAACGTGTTTGTTCTCAAGGGAGATTAAGTCACCCAGGACTCAAACACTGAAATGCATCCTCGTTATTACGTGACAATTAACCGCGGCAGTGGAGAGGCGGTCACCGAAACAACTCGACGCTAATATACACTAATTGATTTAACGAACTCGTTTATTTCAGTTGGCTTAAACTAGGTCATACCTAAAATATCGACTTTCCCTCCATCCATTGTCGACCGATAGCATTTAGACCCGCTCGGATTATTTAAATTGCGACAACGAGTCGTGGTCCCGCAGTCTCTGACGTTATTGTGGCATATTAGCTATTAAACTTCGCCTAGCGTCATTATCCGACATAAAATGTTAGGCAGCCAATCAAATCAAGTGACTCGCAAACTTCGTCGGACATGGGTCTCTTCACCTCTGACATTTGGCAAAACTGCAGATGTGGTCAATAGCATAATATCGTTCGAAGCACGAGAACTAAGTTTTAAAGACATATTTCGCGATGCGGACGGTCGCAATTCTGCATTTGTGGGAGAACCGTTGCCTTTTCTGCGTGTCTAGGCTTTCTTAGGTCGTTTTATTTCTCTGTCTTGTGCTTTACAACCACGCGTGTCCGCCGTCTTTTCAAAAAAGGCCACTGGGCGTCCGCTTGACGTGACATGCCCCGTTTCGTTTCGGTCCGATACGCGCTGGACTCGAGCGAACTTTTTTATTCGCGGGCACAAAGCGCATGCACTTTGCTGACATTTTATTGGAGGGGCTGAGATAGATGGGGTTCGTTTTAGTTTTCCTAATGCGGAGTTATAGTAGGAACAGTCTTGTCCTCCATATCCAGGAGCATCACTGAAATATAAATCCACCATGTTATGATGGGCTTTTGCAGGCTGCTCGTCTCTTGGTTAAAATGAACTGGTCGATCTGGCTAACTGCATCGTCCACAAACGTTGACGTGATATCAAATCTAAAACTGTAATTTTAGCGTGGGAATAGGCTATGCTCCCGAGTTTATCTCATGAAGGTGTGTTCGTCTTGTTTCTGCACGCATTCTATCATCGCCGAACCAATCATAAACGAAAAAGACATGTTGACTTCCGTTTTTGGCGCTGCTTGATTGGTACCATTAGCCGTAGCCTCGGCTGCGTCTGGACATAAGCTGAAGCAAAAAATAGTTAGAAATGATTTCTTAACTACGGCAGGGTGAGCACTTTCTTGTGCGTAAGAATATTTATAAGAAGCGTTGTATCAGTTTCAAACGAGGAACTCCTCAGACATAGCTCTTGCGGCTGTCCATGTTCTCACGAAACCGCAATATCACACACTCTCAAAGATTTTTCCTGCTATTTTTAGACGTTGTTTCGGTCAATACATGAAGGTTTACGGAAAATCATTTGGTCCTCTTGTTCCGGCTTTGATCTTCCGGAATCATTTTTTATTCGCTGCACAGTTAAATCGATTTTCGTGGAGTGCCTCATCTACAGAGTGCGGCCGTAAGGACTCACACATTTGGAGCGCCTTGCGAAATTCGAATTCAAAACGTACATACCTAAAATTGGGCACCCGAACGTCGTTTCGCAAGAAATGTTATGTATATATATATATATATATATATTTTTTTTTTCAGAGCTCTAAGTTAGAGGTGGTTAAATTTTAAAAAAAGAGCAAAAACGGGGGTCGTGTATTTTTATGTTCAATACCAGCCTGTGTTTCGTCTGCACACTGGTTTGTGAGCTTGCTCCCAGGTGGTCATTGTTCATATACTTCGTTAGAAGTATTGATTATCGCAATTATCTTGCTCATCGCCAGCCTCTAATATTGGTTCTAGCGTTTTTTGTTTTTTTTTTCCGTCCAGGAAGCCATTCGGGAGCAAGCTCATAAACCAGTGTGCAGACGAAAAACAGGCTGGTATAGGACATAAATTATACACAACCTCCGTTTTTTTATAATTTTATTATCTTAGAATTGAGCTCTTAAATATATATATAGAACTTCTGGCGAAACTACGTTCGGATGCCCAATTTCAGGTATTTACGTTTGGAACTCGAATTTTGCTGGCGTGCCAAATGTTTTACACCTTACGGTCGCTCCCTGTATACAAAATAATTTAGTTACCGGTGTGACGCCGAAAGGCCCGACTCGTCAAATTTCTGACGCTATTCTTACTTCAACATACTGAAAACTTAATTTTAGTTCCTATGAAAAAATAAAAAAAGGCGTTTCGAGAATTGAGACTACCGATTCAACGACTAAGAAAACACTTCTCTCGTTTTAACGAAATGACGGCCGCCAGTTCTCCAAATCAAATTTTCAGGCGACGAAAAAAAGAGCGGCACTCAACGGCGGCTCTAACACAATTAGACGACTCTCACGTTGCTCGCGTATGTTCACTGCAGCGTAGGTCATTTGGAAGACGCAAGCCTTCATACAATTGTCGCAAAGTAGGCTGATCAAACCTCCTTCCAGTAGTCAACACTTCCAGAGACGCCGTGAAGCGGACTGAAATCCGTCGTCCCGCCAGCAATCTGACATGTCGGCTCGTTGAAACCAACCGCTTGCGTCCTACCGCACACATGAATGGGCGCGCACGCTTTCGAGTGCCTGTTCCTTTGTTGCACCATCTTGCATGTTGCCACCTCTGTGTAGAAGGTGTCGGTTTGGTGAATGAGCAGCGTCAGCTGACACTTGCCTCAACTCTTGTAGCGATAGAGCGTGCTGGGAGTTCACGTACGCGTACGTTTTCAAGTAACACACAGGATGGAAGCCATCTGGCCCCTAAACAGATGTAGAATATGTGTCTTCAGAGGAAGACCACGATGGGCCTCACTTGAGTGACCCATTTTCTGCTGCTTGAGTTTCTTCACGTTAATGACGACACCTCTTTCCTGCACACACTCAACCCTTATACGAGCTTTCTACAGTGTACTTATATATTCGCAATGCTTAATTAAGTCCGGGTTTTGATCAGCATGAGGCATAACAGCGTTCGACTTGCCTGATGCTCTCTCGAAGTGATGTGTGTACTCTTTGCTAGGTCTAGCCCATCAGACGGGCTGGGCTATATCAGTCCTTTCTAGCCGCCTCTTTTTCAAAAGTGCGTCAAGACGCATTTGTGTTACCTTGCCTTTTAACGTATTGTTCCTATTTGTATATATTTAGCTGTCTTGTTATGTTGTACTGTTATACGGTTATAATCGTATAATGGTGTACAGTTGTATCATTATACCTTTATACCGTTATACCGTTATACTGTTCCTGTGGAATCGCGCCCCCAGCTGCTCATGCAAAAGCCGCGATGGTAGCCATGGAACCGACTATAAAACATCGGTATTATTCTAACCCGTATACGATAATGGCTCCAAAAGATGATCTCGTTACCCAAAATTTACGACGACCAAAATTGGAGGATATACATAGAACATTCTGTTGATGTTTGGGTACCACGAATTATGACCGGGTTATTTTTTTATGGCCTTCGATAACGGATGATGCAAGGGGTAATTGTCAACCATGGCACGAGAAGGCCAGCGTCCCACATATTTGTTCGCTCTGCGGCTGCGAGTGTGTACAATGAACGGTCAAACATATTTGAGAAGTATTTAGTTGAGAGTTGACACCGAGCCAGAGCAATTTCAGGTAGGATTTGTTGTAACTGACATAATTATAACGTATGAGCGCTAAGATGCACCTGAACTCGGAACGACCGCAGTAAACAAGCGCACTAACAACCGCGGTTGTTTTTATGGCGGTATGTACCAGTTCGCGTGGAGTGAATGCAATATGACTTCTATAGAAACGATTCTTCCTAACACACACTATAACTTAAAAAAATATTCGCATCAAATTATTTTCTAATTGAACACGGAGAGTCTAAATCTCCGTTTGAAACATAAAAAGTATTATTGTCTTGTGTACGTTAAGCTTTGGGCTTTCAGATTTGGGACCACGCAAACTCTAGATCCTATCTTTTCGCATTTAGTTTGAACCACCGCGAGTCGCGAATTCTAAATCAAGCGGCGGAAAAAAAACATGCTTTTTCTGTTTCACAAATTTCTATTGCCCAAAACATATTACGGATTGTTGTTGCGATCAAATTGAGGGACAAAGTCGCAAAGGCAACTTACAGAAAATTCTCGTGTCGAGTTATTAAGCACACCAGTCATCTCTCCCGTCGATGGCAGCAAGCAATACGCCTGGATATTTGCCACACACAAACCAAAAACACGCCAGTGAACAGAAATCAATTCAGAAGATAAATGGTGTTGTCCCATAAGTTGTAGTCTGAGTCGACGCCTCGCTGGTGCATTCAAGGAGCTCGGCGGCGCTCAGCACGGGTTCTCGTCATCCGAAACAAGTCGTTCTAAACCACATTCGGCTCGCCGCCAGTAAAACGCACAATTGCTTCCTATTAGTATTATACCCTTATGCAGCATTTGAAAAAAAGAAAACCCGCTACATTGCAGGATTTTTAACGCACCCATATATCCTCGATAACATGACCATTAACTAGTCCAGACAACTTGTCTTACGCGACAAAGTCATGAATCAAGGCTGTCTCGACAGCGAATGTTATCTTCCGTTACTGCACTATAAGGGACGCATTGAATGAAAGATTGTGACAGAAACGGACTCCGACAAGGGGCCAGCCAGAACGAGGTGACCCCGGGCTCCCCTTTATATAGTAAAGAGGCACATATAAAGTGACACGCATTGATCATTGGTCCGAACAATCCGATTTTTGTATTTCGCACCAAGAGCGCTACGTTCTATTTATCATTCCACTGCTTACAAATCCCCAGCCCAGCGCGCAATCTCCGCAGTCCAGCACGCGCATGTTTCGTCGCTATCATGCGTTCATCCTCAACCCATTGATGCCAAGACTGATCAGGAGAAACAACTCAAGAATGATTTAATTTCTTCCACACCATGTGCGTCTCAATAAATTTAGCGCCCTCTATCGCAAGGGCGAGGATACCTGCGCTTAGCAGTGAAGATTTTGAATTGCATCTTCGAAAGAGATCACTTGTCCTTTTAAAGCCAAACTGACAGGGAATGTGAAGTATGATGGCGTGCACCAATGATCTCGAAACTCCGAGAAGAACAAGATGCGCAAATATTGCAAATCCAGTTACAAGTGTCCGTACTGTGCGAAATGCGAAGTGCACCTGTGCCTTCTCCCAGGTAGTAACTGCTTTCGGTCGTTGCACGTAAAATAATGCTGTCTACAATATTTGACAGCAATATTTTTGACAGCAACGAGAAACAGAAATTACGAAGAGAGGTAATGTTTTTCTGAGACCAGATTTATTTTGTTCTGTGTGTTGTAGAACCACGTGAGGATTTCTAGGTCTGCCGTACTTCAAGTAAAGTTTTGGCCATCAGAGGGTTCATCTGAGAATGCAGCCAAAGCTACAAGTGCGAACGAGCCCGCGCTCCTGGCTTAGAGACATGCATTTCTAGCGCGAGCTCTCCTGTGGAAGAACACCTTCTGGGCAGCGAGCGAGTCTGAGCTCTCGTGCTTGTGGCATTGGATGCAGTCTCAGCTTAAGGGTGAACGAAGTATACGGAGAGCAAATCACGCGCCATACGCGTGAACAAAGGTACCGGCTAGGAACACTTTATTGGAACCGTCCATATTTATTCGTGTGATACGCCTTGTTCCATGACTGTATGTGCTGGGCGCGATATAAATACGCCTTGAAAACACTGCGTCTTTTGCGGTGCGGCGACTCTCAAGATGCAGGCGAAATGCTGAACATCGAATATTGAGCGATCTCGAAACCGAGTCGATTTTTTCTTAGCTTGGGCTTTTTTTCTTTATGTCCCTATTACAATTGCTGGCAGCGAAAGACGCTTTTCCGCCTCGTCTCTTCAAATTCGAGCATTATAGGGCGTTATGATTGTACAATTAACGACCTGTACTCCATGTCGGACTCGGCACAACCACGCCTTAGAGTCCGCTTGTTTCATGATATGTTAGACACTCGCATGTGTGGCAGAGCTTGTTCGCGACGAGTTTGACCAGCAACCATGCAACGAGCTATTTCAATAACGTGGCTAGCTGGCCGGTCATTCGCTAGGCGTTCCGAATTTGCCTGCTAGTAGCCTTTAATTCTTCCTAACGGCTGATCGTCATACCTATAGCGAGCTAGGTCACCCCACAATAATTAATTGAGGACGATCCAGTTTTCCTTATTTATTTTTTATTTGTTTATTTATTTGACATACTATTAGTTTAAGTTAAGGACTTCAGTATGAGTGGTAACTACTGGGTGATTCAAGGAAAGGCAAGGCTCTTTAAATCGACCGCAAAATTCGGTTTCTTAACCTATCGCGCTACGACTTTGTGCAGCGTTGCCCACAGATGGTGCATTTTTTTGGTCAAATTTTCAAAGAGCGAACTTATCTGAGGAAAAAGTAAAGAGAGAAAAAGGCTTAGGTCCTATGGAAACGCAGCGACGCCACCGGTCTTCAAACAACACGGCGCTGTTTCGCACGGGAGACAAGAGATATCGCAACGAACGCCGCCACCGAACGAGCATACGGCGCCGAGAGCCGGCGTCTTTAGCAGACGATCTTTCCGACTCAAAAGCGGAGCGCGTTCCGCAGGTGGCGACAATCGCAGAAACAAAGATAGGCGCGGTAACAACAAGGAACTGCAAAGCAGACGACATCGGTACCCCGAAAAAAACAGTCAAAATATCCCGACAAACCATTTTTCTAATCGATTAAGTGTCCATTCAATATGTTTTCTCGGTAAGGATGATAAAATAATGCATTGGCAACTGATATCAGAAAAGCTCGCGCCGCTTTTGAGTCGAAAAGATCGTGTGCTAAAGACGCCGGACTCTCGGCGACGTATGCTCGTTCGTTGGCGGCAGTTGGCGTCGCGACCGCTTGCGCCATCTCTTGTCTCCAGTGCGAAACGGCGCCGTGTTGTTTGAAGACCGGTGGCGTCGCTGCGTTTCCATAGGAGCTAAGCCTTTTTCTTTCTTTACTTCTTCCTCGGGTAAATTCGCTTTTTGCAAATTTTACAAAACAAAGAAAATGCACCATTTGTGGGCAACGCTGCACAAAATCGTAGCGGGATAGGTTAACAAACCGAATTTTGCGGTCGATTTAAAGAGCCTGGCCTCTCCTTGAATCACCCTGTACATATACATTTTGAAAAGCAAGAAAGCAAGAAAAAAAAGCAATCGAAGCACATGCAGAAACGCCGGTACACAAAATACAAAGAATATAAACAATAAGCGGCATCCTATGCACATACGAGTACATAGGTATATTGGCGTATACGGATAGTTATGTTGTGTCTAAATAAGATGAAAACAACTCTGAATCATGGAGTAAAACAATATTATCCCGTAGTACATTCCATTTTCGCACTGTGCGTGGGAAAGGAAAACTTAAAACAATCTTCATAAAACGAGAATTCATGCAAGTAACGAGCGTGCTTGTTCCGAGTGATACGCGGCTTAGATATTATCACGTAAGTTGATGGGTCTATGAGTAGTGACTTAGAAAGAATAATGAAAATAAACTTCAAGCGCTTGTTTTTTTTTTTTTGTTTTGACTCAAGGGAGGGAAGATCAGATAGAGCGTACAGCTCTGTTGATTAATATAACCTACGATACTTCGGAAAAATAAAGCGTAAGGCTGATCGTTGCACGCGTTCGAGATCATGCATGGATAAGGTTTTTTTTTTCGTGTGCGGGTCCCATACTTCAGACGCATACTCTAACCGAGGGCTATCAGCATTTTCTGAGCGAGCAGTTTTGTTTCAACGGTGGCCAATCTTAAAGACCTCCGTATACGAAGGCCAGTCTTGTATTAGACTTTTTAACGATATTGGTTACATGCGGGTTCCATCGAAGATGACTTGTAGTAACGCCAAGGTAATTTGTAACTATCAACTCTTTCTAAAAGGACACCATCAAAAGAGTAAGGGTATATTAGTGGTTTTAGCTTGTGTGCGATAGACATACAGACCGTTTTTCCTATATTAAGAGAAATTTACCATTTCCTGCACCATTCCTCAATTTTATATAGAGACGCGCTTACATTTATTTGGTCAGACGCAGTTATGTCATTAATGTACAAAATACAATCCTTTGCAAAGAACCTAGAGTAGGGGCCCCAGAACCGAGCCTGAAGGTACCCCAGATTGAACGGCAGAAAGGTCCAAGTAGCGATCTTCAATACTTAGAAACTGCTTTCTATCGAAAAGAAGCGCCTCGATCCATCCAAACTGCGCTTGATTCTTTAACATAGAACACGCGTTGAATGGACCTTTTTCACATACCGACGGCACCAGGTGGTGGCTGCACGAACTAAAGATCGAGGAAGGGACCTACCTGCGCTACCAGTCGATAATGGGAGCTACGCTACCAGTTTCTTCGTTCTCTGAGCAGCAGGGCGTGCCCAACGCGCCGTCCAAGTGGGGCATCCGTGGCGTCCACTTAAACGTCGTGTTATTCTTTCCGTCCGCTTTCTTTTTTGCGTAACACAATTATATGTATGCTGCAATTATGTTTTCTACTCGCTGATCCACAGCCTCCATCCGAATTTCCTCGATTTTTCGTGCACACTTCCGCCGCTTGGCATCGGGCGCTCGCGCGTGCGCAGAACGCTTCTCGGAAAAGGTCCATTATAAATTTTGTTGCAAGCGAGCAAGCTAAAACAATATCTGGGTGGATTTTGGCACTGAGGTAAAATAAGTCTGTCGTATGTCAAAACAGTCTTGACTTGTTTTTATGAAAATAAGGCATATCAAGGTTACTTACCCTGCCGATATGCAGGTTTGTATGAAGTAAGAAAAAGTGTGTGTGTGGGGGGGGGGGGAATAAGCAAGCAATGAACTAATGTAGGGCAAGTTCGTTTGTAATCGTAATCGGGTCAGTTTTTATGTTACATAACGATTTTTTGTTTCGTATACATAAATATTGGCGATTACTTGGCAACAGGTATTAAAAAACTAATCTCCGAAATATTAAAATAAAGATAACTGGAGAAGATAACTGGAGAGATTCGGGATTCCTTTTCACAAATAGACAGATCTCACTAAGCGTTCCGCTCATGCGTGACGCCGCCATAACTTTAGTTCACAGGAGGTCGACGGCAGTGCACGTTAGGGCTCGTGCCGTCTCGTGCTCTATACACACACGCAGAGCTCCAGCGGGGTTGTCGCACGCGCAGAAAGACTCAAGTTCCCTCGCTGCATTGCGTCAGCTGTGGCGGAGTTAAACTGGCTGGTGACTGTGGTGAGATCGGACTATATTGTACGCTGTGTTATCAAAGTCATAGACGCGAGAGCCAAGCTCTACCAAATACTTTTCTTGCACGGGGAGTAGCGCGAGGAAATAACACCCTAAAGCCATGAGCACACGCGTCCGTGCCTTGCACGACATCCGCTCATTCGAAAAGTGCCATAAAGCGAAAGCAACAAGGACAACTACACTTCCTGATAAACACGGAGCTTAGCCGAAATTCCCTGGCTAACCAGTGCCGACTGCGTTTCAACTTTCAACTAACGTTCACTCTAACCAGTCATAATTAGAAGCGAGAGCTCAGGAGAACATTCTGTTCTACCCCAAACTTAGTTCAAAGAGGAAAAAACAAAAAAAAAAACAAAAAAACCTTTCACCACCGAGTGCGTATAGGGCGAAAAACGCAGCAAAACCCTCGTACCAATAAAAAGAATCCCGTTTGACCTCTAGCGCACTTTGAAAGGAGCGCTAGGAAGCATTCATTTTCCCCTCGGCACTGGCCTTGGATGCACTTGTTGTTTGACTCCTCGCGGACCAGCCTTCGTGGAACCGAAGACGTAATAGCGGTCTTTTCTTCGCGGGTCGCGTGGAATTCAAACGAACAGTAAAATGCACGTGCTGTTCGCCTTTGTTATACTTCGTTTCAGCTTAAGTCCAGGCGCAGCCGATGCTACGAGCGCGAGCATGTGGCCCTGAACAGTGCTTGTACTGCACGAGCGCGCGTGCTTGACGGGGACGCTGAAATCCCGGAGCTCGCGCCTGTAGCATATAGTTCTCTATGGTCCATTGTTCACCGCAAGTCGCGCCAAATTTCGTTTCTTCGTGTTTTTTTTTTTTGTGTGTGTTTGTGTTTTATCTGTGATTATCGCGACAAATGCAGAAGAATATCCCGAGGCTCGGCCTCAATGCAGGAGAAGCTCGGGCACATCGTTTGTCAACTGTTCCGCGAAGGACGGACAAAAAAAAAAAAAAAAAAAGTGATAAAAGGATGCGGATGAAAAGCAATCGAACTCGCTAAAAGAAAGGTGATATGATTATAACTCACGCCCCTATTAACATTTTGCGACTCTTAGCTTGTGTTATAGTTTTGCACTGCTGCGCAGTTGCATGTTAATTCCGGGAATTAGTCGATAGACCTACCGAATAGTCGAATATTCAATTAATGCATTAATCGGTGGCTAATTTTATAACCGATTAACGGGTAAACAAGGTCGGCCGATTTGGTTGCCCCAGGCAGTATCAGCACCGCTGTCAATTTCAACATTAGGAATTTAATCACGGGGAGAATTCTTCTCTAGGATGCCATTTCTTCGAAGTACAACCTGAAAGTACTTGTATTCTTGAACTAAAGGAATATAAACAAAAGTTGCGTATATAGTGTCTTTACTATAAAATAAAATAAGAAAAAAAAGGGGGGGGTGCAAGACGCATAAATATAGTCACTCATGGAGGGAAATAGTCATCGTCTTGCAGGGATGTGGAGACAAAGAAGAGTGGGTGTAGGAATTAGGAGGTGATGAGGGCGATGTAGTAGTATATACATGAGTCACATAAGTGGTGGGGGCGATAGGTCGTGACCCCCGCCGATCTAAATCTCGGCCCAAGCGCGCCTTCCTTGGAAGGGTCCCGAGTTCACCCAACCAAGGCTCCATCGAGCGCACAAGGCCCGGCCCGGACGCGTATTTGTAAAAGTTGGGTGATACACAGCATGGCAACGCCGCTCGCGCCGGAGGGCAGAAACGAACTGGTGAAGATTAGACATAGCGCAACACCGAGACTGCAGGTAAGCTAAGGACACCACATACACGAAATGTTTCTAAAACCTTTTCTTACAATCTTTTCGTATATGTGTCGTCCTTTGCTTACCTGCAGACTCGGGGTTCTGTTCTGCATAAAAACGAAGTGCGTTTAATATGACATGGACGGGAAGGTAAACTGATTTTACACCAAATAATCGAAGCCTGCCTTAGACGGTTATGACCAGTGATGGTAAGTATTGCGACAAAGGTGCTGTATCATTAAATTTTATTTCCGCATTAGATATACCCAGGTTGTCTGTATTAATCCTCAACCCTTCATAGGGGCACGCCAGATGCCGTTGGGTCACCTATAATTATTTTTACCTGTGTTACGAATACGAACATCGACGTAGTGTCGAAAGAAGCGTCGCTAGTTATCTGTTCTCACGTTTACCTTTCGCAGGGTCTATGTGCTCATCTACCTCTTGCTGAATCCCTAGGGATCACTTCGTTGTCCCTCAACATGAGCATGATCTTCGCTCAGGTTTAAATTAAATAACGTCTTACATCATTCCCTACAAAACTGACACGAAAAAAAAAAAAGAGCACATCTTAAACAAAACATTTCTCCTTGAATCTCAAAGTGAAGTCAGTCGGTGAATGAGTTCCGCCAAATCTTTGTGTGTTTGAGCACATGACATTGTAACATGTAGGCGATCGGAAGCTCTCACTAAGAAAGTTTACTTCGCAACATAAACAAGCCTTACATATACAGAAGTGGTATCCGGCAAAATGAGCAATTGAAGGAAGTGGATGTGAAAAGAAAGCACCGATTAAGAACGTTCAAGACGCGAACCACGCTGATTTATTTTTGCTGCCTGCGATCTTATACTTGTCAGAAGTTTCATTGTGAGTTGCGTGTCAAGTATGTATAGCACGCTGGCGGCGCCACTTCGTGGAAAATGGCTGTCCGCAGCGACATTGGCAAACATCAGCGATGCGAAGACGACCGCGTGTCGGCTTCTTCAGAGCAGTCGCACGGAGGCCCTTTCCGAGAGTGGGAAACCTTGTCGTGGACCGAACAAAAGGAGCGGGAAAGAATCGTCGTACTGTTTGCCGTCCGTTTCAAACGCGAGGACTGAAAGGTGGACGCTGTCTCGCCTAACCGAATCCCAAAGCAGTAAAGAGTCAAACGCTTCGGCCCATGTACGTCTCTGTATAGAGGGGAATTGTGTCGGAAGTCGGCGGATGCATTCGAATGGTCCTTCTCTTTCGTTTTTTTTTCTTCTTTTAAATCAACGCGGAGAAAATTAGACCACTATATAACTATTTCAGGAGACACGGTAGGGGCCAACGCGTACCGAGATTTGCTTTTGTCCCCTCATATACTAGCTTGTTCGGCACTCTTTGCCTTATCGTTAGAATGTGACTAGCGAAGTAAATTTGTGTCTTATTGACACTGAAAACCCCAGTCGAACCGGTCAAATCGCCGAGTATTCCCTCCTGTAGGCGACTTAGAGCCATCATCATCATCTCGCTAGTTCTCCAGTTTACGGTAAAAGTGACGCGTTGCTTTCTCCTATTTTACGCCATTTTATTTTTAAAAAAGAGTAAATAAAACCATGAACGAAGTCAAGGACCAACACACCGTGTGAGGTCACGGGGAGTTGGCAGAACAAACTCGACATTTCAAGATTGTATAAATTCCGTGAGTTTGTCCCGAGTACATCATTTTGGTTTGTATTTATATATTTTTGTATAATCCTGTCGACCCCCCTCCCCCTTCCTTTGCCTTTATGTAATTCCCTTAACGGGCCCTTAAGGAGAAATAAATTAAATGAAATTAAATGAGACAAACGACCAGAAACCAAGATGCGCTCCGAGGAGAGCACCGTTATTGCTCCAGTAAATTATATGCGATCAAGGCAACCAAAAACACTGCGCTGCGAGAGACCGAAATAAATCGGCGACACCATAAAAAAAAAACAGGGAAAGGGCATTAGGGCCATGCCCAGTAGAGCGGCGCACGCTGCAAGACAAATCGCTCTGTCCCGAGTCGCCATCTGTACTGTCGAAAGTGTCCGACGAATCATGCCGTCGACTACGAAGAGCGGTTTTTGATTAATGCCTTCCCCTGCTGCCTCGTACCTAGGGATATATTTTGCTTTTGTTTCACAGAGTTATACAGACTTGACACAAGCGACGTCTAGAAAGGGAGAGGGAACGGAGGCAGATGCGACGACACGCGCTTCCATCCGAAAACGGAGAAACATTCGGTGCAAGGGATTACCGAGAAGGAGGAAGACATAACTGGCGAGAGCTCCGTGCCAGCCACCACGTCTCAGCTCGCGTGCATGGAGAGTCGCGTTAATCCCGAACGCCGAGTAGGAGTAGGTAAAATATGGCGTATACGCGGGCATGCAGACACCGCGGACTTTAACTAACAAATGTCTAACGTCCCCTGTCTCCCTTAAGCCTTTCATTTATCAAGGATACAGCGCACGTACGATTATTCATTAAAGTGTGAAAGGCTTCCGAGTTGCAGGCAGACACTCCCCAGTCTCGGGGGTGTAGTCAATCATAATGCCGGAGCAGTGCGGTTCGCGATTCGGCTGACGAAGTGCTCGTGGGCGGCGCGACCTCTGCCCGATTGTACGTTGTGCGCGAGACGTGGGCCAGCGAAGATGTGTGGTCGCGACGACCTGGCAACGAGACTGTCAACCCCGGTTTTGGGCTCGGCGGTGACAAGAGCCGTGGGACATGCGCCACCGGTAACTCGGCCTGGCAAATGTAAGACAAATGCAGTCCGATGAACGGCGCATGTATAAGGCCACGCCCAACGTGCAGCATCGCGGATGGGAAGTGAAGTGGTAATCGGGGCCGAGAGCGATGGATTACGAGCTTAGTGTCTTAGGAAAGAGCCCGACGTTCTAGCGCTGGTCTACCGTTTTGTGAACTGAACGCGTAAGGCGCAGAGATTTGCTTTCGCAACCGACATTTCGAGGGGATCGACGCGGCTGTAATCGGAAGGACAAATATAACGCAGCGCTTGCGTGGGTTTTGGGACGCAGCCTCGGGGTTTTCCGGATAAGGAACAAGTAGACGCGGTGCGAGACAAAGAGAGCAAAAGACGCGCATTGGCTAGGAGACTTGTACGCAGGGAGGCAGTCACGCCGAAATTCGTATGAGTAACACAGCTTTGCCCGAGCGGTACGTGTTCGCGCGTAGTTTCGGCGTTTTGGTAAATTGCCCTCTGCTTAATTAGTTCTCAGAACGCTCAACGTCGCTCGGTAAGACATTGCGCCATTATGCATTATTTCGGAGGGGGGGACGCGTGTAGGTGGAAGCGGGCGCGTGTATGACTGATGGTTTAGAAATCGCGCAAAGGAAAACAAATAGAAAGCTAGACACCGAGTGAAAGAAACAGGGCTCGGATGCGTTTCCCACGGAGAACGGGTATAGCATCGATACTGGACGGGGTTCAGGTTCCCTCAGCGCCAATAACAGAATTGCAGAGGCAGCGGCCAGTTCACATTAACGGGGTAGTGCACTCGCGGAAACGGTGATGATGTTGGGTTTCGTCATCGGTCGAGTGCAACTGGCTCCCGCGTTACACCCGGCGATCCCGTGAGAGCGCTAATGTGTATTTCGCAAAGCCTGTTATGACGATCTGTTCAGCAGCGGACTGTCCTCGCTGCCGAGATGGCACTCGAAACACTTTGTACCACTATTCCTGGACAGCACGCAATGTTAAACATCCCACGAAAGTTTGTTGAAATTTGCGACACTCATAAAGTGTGCGACAAATATTTAAAGAACCAACGTTTTGTTTAATTGCGAGGAGTGCTATATAGGTATTACTTGGCCCCAGTGATGCAAAACTGAACGTAGCTTCTGCAACGGTGTTTCCATTGCCCGATAGCAACATTACACTATCCGGCAGAGGGAAATGCAGAAATACACTAAAAAGTATTTGGAAATACAAATACTGGGATGCAAAGCAAAGACAATGAATAAACAAAAACTTAAATACATTAAAAAAAAGTACCGTGATATGATGAGGAAAGAATACATTTGAAATATGTTAAAACATTTCGAGGTAAAATGCAGAAGTATATATTCCTAGGGCAGAAATACAGAGACTGAAACAAATTTGAAACCAGCAAATGCGTACTCGATGAAACCTGCATTTTGACGTTGACGTTTTTACCGTCCGTACTAAATTTCCCGCAAAACAAATATCTCTCGTTTTGCGTAGTGGCAAGGGAAGCAACTGGTCTTTAATAGGTTGAAAAAACACTTCCCACCATAAAATTGCCGCGTTTTTTTAAAATATATTTTATTATTTTTAAGGCAAAATTACGTGGACATGTAAATAACTTCCGTGTCCTCCAAAAAAAAAAAAAAAAACTCGAGGCGTACTATATGTTTTTCTTTTATCCGGGAGTTTCTTCCAGCAGGGACCTTCCAAAGCCACGGGGGAATGAACCGATGTTCTATTATCTGTTGGTTGAAAGTTCGGCCGAGCCTTCAACTTTTGAAAGCTACATAAACATTTGTTATCTTTGCAGAATGGTCTGAGACAAGAAGTTCTAAAAGAGCTTTGGTCTGCACCATAGGGGAGGAAGAGAGGTGTCGGAACAAGGTCAGAAAGGGGACTGAAATTCCACTCGGCCTTCACGCATTTCCCGGCAGGGGGCACTGTCGGGCCGCGGCTCCGCGCTCAAAAGCTGTCGCACGACTCGCGGTCTTGAAAACGTGCGCTCGGGTAATGACGGTTTCTCGAGCTCCTGTCATGCTGCGCCATCTCATGGCGCGTTTCTCAGAAATGGGAACGAACCTTCGACACACTTGCTCCGTGGCGAGGTGGCGCCGTTCGGACACCTCTCTGTTCTTCCATCGTGGGCTGCACCTAGGTCGGCACATAAATAAATCCTCAGCGGCCCCTTCACATCATCCACCGGCCGTATCGAGCAAAAAAAAAAAAAAAAGAAGGTCACTTCGAACTTTTGGTTGGAAGACAACGATTGCCTCAAAATTGTGACGAGGAACATCGGTGTATTGCTGGTATCGCGATAACAGCGATACACTAAAAAATATATTTCGATACAGATATTGAAAATACATTTGAATAATTGTGTCACGATACGTAAATGTAAATACATAATGTAGTTCTGAAAGACTATAGCGATACTGCCCACCCCTGGTCCAGCACTGTCCACTGCGTAACGTTTCTACGAAATGGATTGGTCGTCTCGAAGATTTTTAAGCGAAGATGTACACAACGCCCGGTGATTTCGTGCTTCACTATTTGTGCTTTGCAGCCTATGTCATCCAACCAGTTTTGTGACATGGCGTTAAAACGCAGGTACTCTTGAGGTAAACAGCTATACATCACTTCACCAACCGTTATTGCGGAAGTAATATACACGACAGAAACTCTAAACACACAGTGTTTTCCAAGACGAACGCCGCCACACGGGTATTGCTTTTTTTTCTTCAGGTTTTTGTTTTATAATGGCTACTCTTCTAACTATGTGGTCATGTGATGCATTACTTGTTATCTCGGGGATTATTTTTGTTTTGTTTTTGTTAGTGAAAAAAACAAACACATCAAAGCAGGAGATCATATAAATCCATATTCGACTATGCGAACCTCAATTGTTGTATAGGATGCGAAGCGACGTCGGATAAAATATTTCTTGCTTCGCTTGGAAATGTCATCCTTGCTCTCGGACCATTATAATGGACTGGAGACTTCATATTACTTTTCTTCAATCTTCATCGCCTCTGCTGATATGCTAATATGAAAGCGTATTTTAGACAGCGTAATAGAAACTGCCAGTTCTATTTTGCATAGCGGCAGAAAATGCTACGAACATATAAAAATACAGATATTCGGGTTGCTCAATGTAGCGCTTTTTCAATGCTAAGCGGGATGAATAAGCTTCCATATTTTCCAGTGATTGATGAATTCGCGTCTGACAGGGTCTAAATATTACTCCCGTTTAGGCGCATTTGCCTTTGGCTGTCGGCGGCCTCCGACAGGAAGCCTTCGTCTCATGCTCACGAGAGAAAGACGTTCAGCTGTCCTCTCCTCGTTTTAACGATTAAACTTACGTAGTCTTTCTTATTTTTATACCTGTATTTCCTATTGATTTCGCTTTTCAACAATAAAAACTACACTCACATTCTGCTCGTTCTGGTTGTGTATTAAAAATAGGTTATGCCGTCACGAAGTTGCACTCATCTTTTATTTATGCGAATTGAAATCCTGAAATTTTTTGAGACTCATGGGCCTAGCTCAGAAGATATATGTTGCCAGACCGAGATGTCTGGATTGAAGTGCGCCTCCAGCTTTGCACTTGGAAGCCTCAAAAACGTTCTGGTGAATTATAAACTAGAAATTATTTCTGGCTGGCTTTCGCACACCTACGCCCTTTCGCGGTAAATGGCGAAAACTTCTATGAACCCAAGCGAGGCCGGAGTTTACGGCAGCCATATCGGCTTGCACACCTATTCTCCTTCTCGAAAACATACACCAAGCAGTTTTACGCGCCTCGGGTTATATAAGTCCTCCCCAAATAACTAAGAGAGAGAGAGAGAGAGAAAGAAGAAAAAAAAATCAGCAAGGGCAGTGCGCGTTTTACGGCGAACTATCAATCTGTCTTTTATGAAGGCCGGTGGAGCGCCGAAATGCGAAACACCAGCGATGCCATCGAAGAATCGACGAACATTCGTGTTTCCTTTCTCTTCCGTCAGCCTCTCTCCGTCTCTGTACTCTGTACTCCGTGCCCCCATTCACGCGGGACGCCCGTTTTAATATGCCTCGGCTAATGCCCCAAAAGGCCCCGAGGATCTGACGGTTGCACGTACGGCGCCATGAAAACCCATATGAGCATCTGGAACAGCGGCGGCGGCGGCGAGTCCCTTTCACGGCTCCTCGCGAGCCTATAATACGGTACCAGGGTTCGTAAGCTCATAATGCCCGAGATAAATGCCCTTCACCGTACCGGTACGCCCCTTGTATTGAGGGGAGGGGCACTAGAAACCCCATCAGAATGGACGGCTGTCGTTGACAGAACCCGGAGAAGTCTGGGGCGCCTCGGACGGCAGCGCTCTTTATGGGCGACCCGCCAAGCGGCGCCATCAATTAAAGAGGGCGCGATTCAACGAATGCCCCCCCCCCCCCCATTCCCAATTAGCAGGCTACGTCCAGGAAGGAGCCGGACAGCGACGAGAGTTTGGGGCCGCCGCCGCACGTCGATTTCTTTTCTGTTCCGTCCGTAATCAGGTCGCAAAGTTAGCCCGACCTTGGGCATTCCGAGACCCTTGTTCTGCTTGTTTCGCGGGAGCCTCCGGTTCGAATTCCGCTACTGGAGCGCGGACACGGTTCTTCTTTTCTCGTCCTAGGTAGGACGGCCGTTTAATTACGAAACCCGACGAAGAACGGCAGCGCGACGCAGCCGGTCCTGCGAACGTTTTAATGGGCATACCAGGAGCAGCCTGGCCCGTCAGAGAACCCGCCAAGAGCTGTCCGGCCATGTGCTCGAGTTACTCGAAGCGGCATGCGGCGTGTTGTTGTGTATGCCGCGCGGAGGGAGGCTTATTAAGCGGAAAGTGCGAGCGTGCGCAGTGCACATGTGTCCCGACCAACCGACCCCATTAATGCAAAACTGTAATAAAAAAAATAAAAAAAATAAAAAACGCGCACAGCGGCGAGTAGAACATACACCACTTCAGGTTGCGATGAGACAGCAGCGGATGCTGCGATGAAACATCAGCGGACGCTGTTTCGAGGCATCCAATCGTTTGAGAAGTCGGAGGAGTAAGCGCTATTAGGGATCTGGTTGCGGAGTTACTAGCGGTGGGCCTACTGCCCACCGCTAGCTTTGCGCCTGCTGCTCGAGTGGTAACTCTGGTGCACCCCCGCGTTTCCCACCTGCTTAAAGTCGTTCTCAAATTGACGGATTTAGCGCTTTTCGATGATGCTCAGCAAGTTTCTCATGGAAACCATATGTTTATTTTCACTAATTAAAAATATAATTAACGAATTTTAGATAATAACTCGGCACAATGTGGCGGTTATTCGCTCTTCTAATCTCCTCCGAACTCGACAAACACCTAGCGAAGGGGACATTCAGCTAGCAGTTTTCAATCTTGGCGACCGCGAGCAGGCGAAATGATGTGGTTCTGCGGCACACAACGTGAACGATTGTTCAAGTTCAAGAGGATTGAAACACGTCGCCTTCCTTCAGGGCTCTTAAAATTCCGACCGGTAAATGCTACCTCGGCCGTCTTGTTTACAACAGTGTGCGCCGTGAGACGAGAGCGACAGACTTGCTCGCTGCAAAACGTTTGATGTTTAATACACGATGGCGCTGCCGATCAAACGCAATCATCATCATCGGTTAAACTGTTGCGCCACTTTTACGATTCGCTAAAACGCGTTAAATTTTACATACGGTTCCACGGAACGGAGCAGCTGCACCGTTTATGATTTCGGAACGGTGTGCTCCAAAAACGACTTGCTAAAAGTCCCTACTGGCGACGTGTGCGACCGAAAGCGTCGCTGGGGTCGACATTCCATGAATAGCCAAACGCTCACTGGTCGCGTCTTTAGTTAATTATATTTTGTTCGCGGTGTTGGCTCAAGGTTGCAATGAGTCCAACGTTCCACCGTGATTTTTACACACACCAATGAACTTTTCTTTCGCAACTGGTGAGAAGGAGGTGAAATTACATACAGCGCGTGATGTTACGGCTATAGGGAAATTCTGGTTGGGGACGTAACGGGTGAGAATTCCTCCACAATATCTCGGCGCTAATAGCAGTACTACAGTCACATACCCCAGGTTAAGAATACGCCGTATGTTCAGCCTTCAAAGCAAGCTTTCTTTCTTATGTAATACTTCGGCCTCATGAGCGCGCGCCCAGCCATGATAGGGTTTCTTTCCCCGCAAAAATAAACTACGCATCGCACAACGCCTATTCTCTGCCCAAATGTCGCGGTAGCGATCCGAACCAAATACCAAAGTTTGAAAACTAACAGTCATCTCAGTCAAAAGTTAGTAGTGACTTTTCTAAAAAACCTTGATGGGAAAATGGGGCCCGTTTTTGGTAACTGGCGCAATTCAGCTCCATGTATTCAAGAGCCCCCATTTCCCCATTAAAATCTGAGAAAATCACACAACTTTTCAATAAGATAGCGGTTATGGCTCTGAAACGTTGGCATCTGGTTCGAACCACTAGCGCTATCTTCTGGGAGGAGAATGTGTGTTCGGCGATGCATAGATTACTTTTCTGCTGAAAAATAAAACTTACCATTTTCTGGGGAACACCTTGTACTACTATTATTTATTATTCTTCTACTTCTTCTTTATCATCATCATCATCTACCTCTACTTCTACTTCATCATCATCTTCTTCATCTACTGCTACTACTGCTACTACTACTACTACTACTACTACTACTTCTTCTTCTTGAAATAAAGAAGCATATCCGTGGCACAAAAAAAGAAATCAGAAACTTTCATAGGGGCTTATCGGTGAATGCGAGATGGCGAGCCCTTCCTTAAGCTTCTTTCTTTAGGCGTAATCTGGAAAATCGGAAGGAAATAAATTTAAAAAAAATGTGAGAAACAACGACCGCATGTTCTTGCCGTAACGTGTGGGACACGCGGGAACAAGAAACCGTGAAACCGTTCGGGGTTGTCTCATATTCGGACGAAGTGCCTTAAAAAAACCTGAAATTAAAAAAAAAGCTTTTTTTTCAAACTGTGTGGGTGAGACACGCGTGTTAAAAAAAAATTTTGCGCGGAAAATTTTTTTTAGAGTAATACTTAAGGCGAGAGTTTTATTTGAAATTCTGCACGCAAAGTCCATGACGTCACGGAATGCTCATTCGCTCAACGGGATGGTAATTCGCTCTTTCCACCTCAACGTGAAGGCGAAGCCGATCCACGACTCCTCCGCGCGCCCGAAATTCCGAGAGAGAAAACAAGTGGAAAGGAGGTGACTACCAACTAAATCGCGTCTCGCACCGTCAATATTGCTCCAATTTTGTTGTTTTTTTCGTGTAAAATAAATTTTCTGACACGCGTGTCATCACCACACTGTTTAAAAAAACATTGTTTTTCTTTTCAGGGGCCCTTTAAAGTCGTCATTCCAGTAGTGACCAAGTACTACCGTTTCCATGAACAGAGACTGGAAGTTGCGCATAGGTTATATGTGAAACTTATCCATACCAAAGGTATGAAAATTGGAGCAAACATTGCGCACCATTCCTTTTAAGATATCATTTACTTCTGCCCGCCATATTCCAGTGCATTTGCCAAAACTTGCTGTGCCATTGCGGAGAGTACCACACGAATTAGTGTACTTTGAGCTTTCAGATATTTGACGGCAGGAATGTCTTGATGCATTAATCAAGAAGCCCATTTTAGCTGAGGACAGATATCTGTGAGGTGTGAGTTCCAGGTTGCAATGACAAATGACGTCTCTAGGCCACAGAGTATAAACACACTTTTTTCTTTTTACTTTTGGATAAGAAAAAGCATTCGGCAGTGTCCGCTTTCTCAAGATTGTTGCCCACAAAAGAAAGGTCCATCTGATGCACTGAGGTGCA
Organism: Ixodes ricinus; assembly: GCA_037355805.1. Taxonomy (NCBI): domain Eukaryota; kingdom Metazoa; phylum Arthropoda; class Arachnida; order Ixodida; family Ixodidae; genus Ixodes; species Ixodes ricinus. Next base: position 193,470 of record JAZHYW010002590.1, read on the forward strand.
TTGTCATAATGTTTTAGGGGAAGACTTCAAGGCGGAGAAGATTTACGTAAAAATGAATTTACTTCCCCCTGCAAAGGAACGCAACACGCGCCCTCTAGGAGACTGGTTTCTCGCTGAATTTCAGGTGGAAGTTCAGAAATTGATTTCCACCCACATTAGGGACTTCCCTAAAATAATTATACCAATCATTAACGCCTTATCTCACCCTTGCGATCTTTATGATCGGGACTGGTGGCAACTGTAACATCCGTTTGCTCTACTAAAGTTTGTATGTCGCAATTCGGACCATAGTGGCCCTAGCCATGGCATAGTCTCGGAGTTAGGAACATAAGTAACGAGCATGCGCCAACTTGCCGAGTACGACACACGAATGCGAGAAGCGATCGATTTTACCATCCGTCGTTGAGGAACTGTCATACTGACCGAAATATGGTTACGGCGACTCAAGCTCGGCTGTTGACCACTTCGTAAAAATCAAGCGCCAACATAGCCGCCATAAACATATTAAGCCGGGGTCGCACTGCTTATACATCATACAAAAGACAGTCTGCAAACGTCAGTCGCCGCTTGATATCTGTGGTTCGAATGCCACGTGCCAAGTGTTCTCCTTGAACTCGTTGCCATGCGGCATTCGAAGCACAGATCTCGTGATGACTTGCGTTCGAATCTGTTTGCAGACTCTCTTTTGTATGATGCATAACCTGTGTGACCCCGGCTTTATGGTGCAAGTTTTCCTCTCTCATTACCTGTCCCACTTTCACCAATGCTCGAAAGGCCTTTTTGGCCCAAAGGTTCGCTTGTACAGTCTATTTGCTTTCCTGCGAATTCGAGAAAGCTCGAATTGCTTTATGCTAGACTGATCCCCCCGCTGACAGAAGACAACACAAAGCAGAGATATGTTTGTTTTTCGCAAGCAGACTTATATAATAAAAATTGCAGGCAAGTTAAAGATATATATATATATATATATATATATATATATATATATATATATATATATATATGTATATATAGTGTGTGTGTGTGTGAGAGAGAGAGAGAGAGAGCGATTAAAGTTACTTTTATATTGTTCGAAACATATTCGAGCTAATTTTCTTTTAAATCAATGCACAAACATTTAATTTTTCATAAAATATGTTCGTTCCTCATCGAACCTCAATAAGTACTAACACTTAACAAATGCACAAGCGCGTCTTATAAGAGTACACAATAATATCAGTATATCTTTCCACGTTAGGGCACGTAAAAAGCTCTTTTCTCAATTAAAGAGATATCAGGTGCCCTACCTCATATAGCATATACCACCCGGTGGTAAAGATTTCCTTTGGCGGAACCATCCGAGTATAGAATCACACTGGCGCTATTAAAAGCTAGCTGCTCATCATCCGTTCTTCTTCCCTTGTCTCCAGCAGTGTGCGTATATCTCCATTATGCTCACATGAAAACACCTTGCCATCGTAAGCTACACTACCGAAGAGAGTCTTTCGTACCTTTAGTGCAGTACACCGTTCACCAACAGGCCTCCTGCGATGATATTCGGCTAGTTTCTTCCGAAGGCAGCCTAACGCACGCTGCCATCAGGAAAACTCAAAGAGCTGCCAAGACCTGCTGCATGCCCGCCATCGCCCCAGATGCCAGAAACAGAAAGTGCGTTGGCGCAACCACACGGCGGAGCGTTTCGCTGCAATCACGAACCAGAAGATACGCGCGACAAGCTTTTCTTTCCTCTCCCCGCGCTCCATCCCTTCGACGGCACGATCGAGTCGGGCAATGACATTTTGTCCACTAATACTTGGATAACGAATCGCGCAGCACAATCGTTCCTTTCTTTGTTTAGTCTTGCTTCTCGCTTTCTCCGCGAGGACAAGAAGAAATAGAACGTGACGAGTTCGCAGAGGCCTCGGCTACGGCGATAGACGCTCTTGTTCGTATTTTTCTTGCACCCATGCGCTCCAGTGATCGGCATGTGTTCAATTGGGCGATGACAAGCAACGTGACTTCCCTGCGGAGAGGTTCTTCTGCATGAGTGGCGAAAAAAGGGGCGAGGGGGCCGCTGGACAACCGCCGAGACAAGACGATCTGCCTCATCGGCCACTTTCTTCCGGCTACACTCGCTCACAGATGTTTTGTCAACTACGGTGGTACCACTTGCTAGGTAGCGAAGGGTACGCTGAAGAGGATAGGAAAGGAGAGGGCGACAAGCCTCAACAGGAGACTTTGTTTTTAGACCTGATGATCATCAACCTGCCCTAAGTGCAGAACCACTGAATCGAAACTTAAAATATAATGAAAACATCATGAAATAACTCGAACAGGATCAGCTATACCAGTAATTAATAACCGAATGCTTGTATTTTGGGCGCATGGTTATGTTTTTCGGCCTGAATGCCGGGAGTTTGACGAGGGCTTCAAAATCAGCCATCGAAGAGCGCGATGCATCTTGGGAGATCCGGCTCACTCTTGACGTCATCGTGTCAGGCAGGACCAAGCGTACCATGGTTATGAGCTTTGCCACTTGAAGGCGTCAACGTGTTGCAATCTGGCTTAGTTGAAGTCAACATTTCTAATATACAACGAGGTAGAGGGCTTTAGAGCGATAAACTGGCAGCTGAAAGTGATCCCCAATTAGCCGCCGCCATGTTGCGCATTTTCGGAAACTAGACACGTGACCTTATAGTTTTACGTCTAGATTTTAACGAAGTACCACGCACACATAATTGCTTACTGACCTTTAATAACAGTACCGAAGAGATAAGTTATGTTTCGTTTGTTTAAGTCAAAAATATGATTTACTCGGCAGCTTCGCAATGGTTCCGCTAGATGCCGTCAGCCGCGGTGCTGTATTTTTTTTATCGGAGCTAGACACTGGTCTCTGGGGCTAACAGTATCGAATCGATAGTTTATCATCTTTTTTACAGCGATCGAAATACAAATCTCGGCTCAGTATTGCTTAGAAGCCTCAGGATTTGGTACGGCCACGTGTCTAGTGGTCAGAATCGTACAACATGGCGGCAGCCAAGTGGGGATCACTTTTGCCTGGTGAACGGGATACCAGTTTGTCGCTCTAAGCCCCTCTACCTCGTTGCTGAAACATTAAGTTAGGAAACTCGTCCTTGAAACCTGGGTTGCTGGCGTCCACCGAGGCCGAGCTAAATAAGATAACAGCTCCACCCTTTAGCGACGAGTTGAAACATGAAAGTTGCTTTATATGGCTACTGCTGGTCACTGAATGTTGTCGGAGTACCGAAACTCCCAGGCTCGAGGTGCCAAAATGACGGCTCGATCTTTTTCTTTACTGTGGTCACCATGAGCTTTTACAGGGCATGTGTTTGCGTAAAAACAAAGGGAGAAACCTTTTTTGGGGGAACTTTATTGGAGTTTAGAGCAAAATGACAGGCGCGTGATGTTTTCTAAAATCTTTAGTTTACAAAGTTTTGCGGCACAATAAATATTGTTTTATACAACCATGTCTCACCGGTGATTTCAGGTAGCGCGTCCCGACCTGGCCGCGTCCTAACATCGGTAGTAATACGCGCCTTGTCCGCTTGGGAAATGATGGATGGCATCCCCTGAGACCCCTTCCACCGTATATGTTTCGGCGCCAAAATGGTCGATTAAAGCCAAAATAGAAGTGTCACAGCGGACTATACTCTCCCAGAGCCCTTTATACAGGGAGAGTTTGGCACTCTTTGAAGATGCCGACGATCCAGCAACAGCTGGAAGTACGGCAACCAGGAGGCGGCACCTTGCCTCCGCCATTTTGTGTTATAGAATTTCGAACCCACTCTGTATTAGACACGCACGGTATGCTGTGACCCACCACTGTAATAATAGTGTTTATCGCTAATGTAGATGTTTTTGGCGTAGTCAGAAGCTCAAACTTACTTATCTGCTACGACCTCTTAAAATTATGAGCTTAAACTCATTCCTCTTTTGTGAAAAATTGAATTTTGAATACTTTGAATATTAGGTTTCAAAAATTACCAGCACTAAAATTCAGTGCCGTGACGGGCGCCATCTAGGAGAGGCGCTGCGAACCCTTGCACTCAATCGCCTAATTTGTTTTGTTCGAGAAAGCCTTATTTTGTTTAAAACAAAAATAAATAAAGCTTATTTGTAAGTTAAGTTTTTAGGTGTTCAATAAAGGATGGCCAGTGCTTTAATATAGTGACCAATCGCAGGCATAATAAAATGTCAGAATACAATAAATTATGTTTATAAAACAACTACTAACCGCACATTTGGACTGGCGCACATAAGTAGAGTGGCCAAAAGCAAAATCCTTCATTTTGTGTTATCGTAAAGTCTGCTTGTTCTAGCAGGCGACAGGTTCCGCCCATCGGCCAAACTTTCCCAGTATATTATAGGGCTCTGTCCGAACCAATACAAGCAGCCGTGCAGTTCCTCGAGTGGCCGCTGCCTAAGAAAATGGCGGCGTTGCAATCGCGATTAGTTCGGTTTTCGAGTACGGATCGGTGCCACTTTTTCAGAGCAGGCTCTGTGGCAGTTTCCCAACTGATTTGTTCTAGTAACGTTGGTCGAAGGACCCGAGGACTGTTCCATATCACAGGGGAATTGCGGAGCCGGCGGAGCTGCCTCGTGTGTGATGGCCGACCAACGCGACGAGAGCGGCCGAGAGGAAGTGTTGGCGGCAACAGGCTACGAGTAGCGGCGTTACCATTATCACGTTACTTTTTCCGGTATACTAGTAACGTACTCGTTACATTTTCAAAATGGTAACGGGTAACGTACTTACTTCAAGTAACGTGTAACGTAGTTCCGTTGCTCGTTACATATTCTTCCCAAGACTAAAAATATATATATATACCGTACTTACTCGAGTAATAGCCACACTGTTTATGAAGAAAACCTGAGGGTTCGCTTTTCCGCGGTGCACGCAGATTGCCAATCACCTCGATCGACAGCATGATTCCAGCTGTTTACAGGACAGGGATAACGTCTTCGTGCGAAGATACCATTGTGAAGATTGCATTTGTATGGAGAATCGTGTTCTCGACCTGGCTATTCGCTATGTTATTTATGCGCAACGCGGTGATTGGCTGTATATGTGATCTGTGGGAAAGTAGACGCAAGGGCCTTGTTCATAAATAGTGCGGCTATTACTCGAGTAAATATGGTACAATTTTTTTTAAGATGCCTAGTTATTTTTATGTATATTTAGTTTTTATTCCTTATTTTTTGCGTTCTTCTTTGCATTTTGTTTCGTGAGTACAGACAAAACCGTAAAAAAGTAATTATGTTAAATTTCTGAATTGACATAATGTTTCTTAATATACAGCGCTTACGCATACCTGCGCGTTACTTTTTAACGGTGACGGTGACGCGTTCCTTTTATTTTGAAATAACGTAAGTCTGGAACGCGTTCCTTTTATTTGCCATTACCGAGTAACGATTTCGTTACTCGGTCCGTTGATATGTGGCGCCTTACGCACTTTTTACGAACAGATCTTCCTCCATGCACTTATATGCGGATGTCTGTGTAATTTATCGGGAAGTTCATGATGTTGACGATAAACGCCTTTTGCAATCTGATTTAAATAATATTACTCTTTCGTGGAAAAAAATGGCGTATGGAACTAACCCCTGAAAAATGCAAACTAATGCGGGTGTCCCTGCAAGGCGCGCGCCCTTCAGGACATTCAACATGAATCCGTAAACTCATACCGTTATCTATGCGTTACTATATCATAGACTTTAACCTGGAAACCTCATCTATATAATAATCGCCAACGCTAACAGCATACTAGGATACCTACGATGGAACTTCACAACGGCTCCAGTTAATTTCCTTATCGGAATGCGCGGCAGCAAGGACGTGTGCGGTAGCTACTCCGCCCCGTTTTATGGGCGACAGCAGTTTATCTGTTGTTCTGGCAGCTGTAAAAGGCGTTTCCACTGTAAGTGCGTGAGTGTCGTTGAAGCGGACTATGATCTACTCATGGTAGATGGAATTAGCACATACAAGTGCACGTCTTGCACAAAACGTGGTATCGACAGCGACGACTCCGTGGCAGCTCATGACAGCGGAGGTGCGACAGCTATGGTTAAAGCTCCCGATGACAGCAACAAAAGCATTGCGGAAAATTGTGAGTTTGACCTTCAGGGCATGACACCGTCGCTCGTCAAGATTCTTCAGCAAATGGCAAGAAAACTGGACGTTTTAATGGCCGAAACTAAGTGCCTGAGGGCAGCGACCAACGCCATTCGCTCTGAAGTCGTCGCTCTACGTCAGCAAGTCGCACTGCAGGACGATTTGAAGTCCGAAAATTGCGCCCTTCGCGTCCAGATTGCTCACCTGAATGAAAACGTGGCCCTGAGTCCGCCCGTGCAACGTCTGCAAGAGGGAGGCAACCGACTGAAAGCTACGCGTCAGCCGCCGCCAACTCTTCAACATTGCAGAAGACCGTCGCCGCTACCAGAGCATGGACTAACAGTTCATCCGCTTCGAGAGGGACCAGACCCACGTCCGTGAGCAAGCCATTTGGTTCCAAAAGTGCGCACAGTAGTGCGGGTCCCGTGAACTTCGCTGGTGGTGTCGATGTCCCAGGTACTAATCCGGGGTACCAAGGCGTTGAACCTGGTGATGGCTTTACCATGGTAAAGCCGCGGCGTAGGACCAAGGCATCGGTGGGAACGGCAAAGTCCTCGAGAGTAGTGTCTGTGCCTCTACCACTCTATGACAGGGCTCTGTTTGTATCCCGCTTGTCACCCGACACCTCTGTGAAGGACATTGAGGCACTCATCGAGCCTTTTCTGGGAGGTAAGATGATCACCTGCACAAAGTGAAAGCCTAGATTTCCGAGTTATGCGTCTTTCCACCTTGGTATGTCACCGGATCTGTTTGACGTGCTAAACACGCCTGGTGCCTGGCCAGAGGGCTGCATTTTCCATGAGTTTTTTGGGAGGCTAGATGAAACGCGTACCATTATGTCAGCCGTCCCACATCCCTAACATGATTAAAATTTATTATCCGAACACGCGCAGACTCCGTACGAAGTCTGATGAATTCATTGTTAATGTTTTGCACAGTGCTCCTGATATTATATGTTTAACTGAGACGTGGCTAAATGATAGCCTTGTCAATACAGAATACTTTCCGGCAACCTACAATGTGCATTGGCGTGACAGAAACTACGTGAAAACCGGACAGAAGTACGGAGGCGGAGTGCTATGCGATAGCCGGTTGCATTAACTCACACAGAAGGTACGACCTGGAGCTATATGATGAATGTGCTTGGGTGGAGCTGCAAACAAAGGATGGTTTCAATTTGCTTATTGGAAATTATTACTTCCCCTCATTGTACGAGCATACGTCTTTTATTAACCATTTTAACGAAATCCAGGCAAAAATTGACTTAGTAAGTTTAGAGTGCATATATTGGGTGATTTTAATATTCCGGATGTAGACTGGGCTTCTGGTCTCGTCACTGGTGTTAATTCAGAAACAACGAGCAAAGCCTTCTTTTTACTTGATTTCATAAACTTCAATGGTCTTCACCAGTTAAATCACCTTAAAAATAATGCGGGAAATGTGCTTGACCTTTTCCTGTCTAGCTCACCTACATACTGTGTCTCGTCGGCTCTTCAGCCATTAGTGAGTGTTGACGAAGTTCCACCCGCCATTTACCGTCTCTTGTCGGTTGTCCCCACTTATTAATACTAAGAACACGTCTTCAGTCTTGCAATTTTCGCAAGGGTGATTATCTGAGTCTGTATGGATACCTTGCACATTATGACTGGACGACGATTGCGCAAGAACCTTGCGTGCAGTCAGCAGTTCAAACTCTTACTTCGGTTATTCGTCATGCATTAGACCTATATATTCCGAAAAACGTCATTCGCGCATCGAAACATCCTCCTTGGTTTTCTACCGAATTAAAATTGTATTTACAAAACAAAAAAGCAGTGATGTCATAAACAGCATAAGAAATCGGGACTAGAGGTTTCCTATAATAAGTTCGCTATTTACCGTGCCTTGGTAAAGAAGCTGTACGCGCGCGACAAAGCGATTCATTTAGAATCTGTTGAACGCAGTCTGACGCGTGATCCCGAAGCATTTTGGAAGTTTACAAAACAGCATGTACGTGAAAAAAATAGGGGAATTACTTTGCATGACAATTCCGTTTACCATTCCTCAAGTCAGACGGTTGCAGATATTTTTGCAGGTCACTTTAGTTCATGTTTTTCCTTGCATTCACCTTCGGCTACAACATGGTGATTCGACTATCGACACTCATGATAGCCTTCCTTTTTGCGATGTAACTGATGACGAAGTTTTGAGGACGATTGGGGTCTTCAAACCTAAACGGTCCTTAGGTGCTGACTCAGTCCCGTGTTTTATTATCAAGGGTTGCGGGGACATTCTGATTCCTATTTTACGGCACATATTCAATTTATCGTTTTAGTCTGGTATTTTCCCCAGTGGAAGGAAGCTATTATAGTTCCGATATTCAAGGCGGGAGATGCTTGCCTCGTGAACAACTTACAGGCCTGTGTCTCTACTGTGTCGGTTTCCGAAGGTTTTTGAAATTGTTGTGCAAAGGCGACTTTCTTTTTATTTCCACCAAAAGATTAATCCTGCTCAGCATGGATTCCTTCAGGGGAGATCAGTTGAAACTAACCTATGCACATTCTTCAATTACTCGTCTCCGGTCGTTTATGACCAAGGGCAAGTTGATACTGATACTCTGATATGTGGAAGGCATTCGATACGGTAAATTATGTTTTGCTATTGTCGAAACTGCAGTTGTATGGTTTATGTCCTTTGTATCTTGCTTGGTTTGAATCATACCTTTCTTCGCGTAAAACGCGGTTCGAATTTCGAATATTTTATCTGATCATTTCATCTCAATGTCAGGCGTTCCACAGGGCTCAAACTTGGGCCCTCTCCTTTTTCTAATTTTTATAAATGATATTGTTTCCGCTGTCAAGAGTGCTAAGATTCTACTGTTCGCAGACGACATCAAGCTTTATTTCTCGGTGCGTGGTTTAGACGATTGTTTATTACTAAAACAGGATATTGACCGTGTGTCAGTGTGGTGCTCATCTAATCTATTGTTCCTTAACACACAAAAAACAAGTTATTTCTTTGTCCAGAAGGCGCGACCCGACTGTTCTTCAATATACGCTACCGAATGCGACAATGATTCAGCGTGTGACCACCATGCGTGACCTTGGCGTTATCGTTGATAGCCGTCTTTCATTCAAAGAACGCGTCACTTCAATGGTGGGTACTTCCCTACGTGTACTGGGGCTGGTTTCACGTATGACGTGGGAGTTTTCAAGTTACAGATGTTGGGTTCATTTGTTTTGTTCCTTGGTTCGACCAAGACTTGAATTCAGTTCCGTGGTGTGAAACTCCTTTTCTGTGAATCGCTGCAACGAAATTGAAAGAGTTCAGGAGCGTCTGGTACGAACTGCATACGATAGATACTTTAATCGTCGTTGTTATTATAGTCACGATTCACTACTTAAATATCTTAACTTACGAGAGCTAAGTAAACGGCGTACCATTCGTGATTTGTCGTTTTTACATAAAGTCATCCGTGGTAGAATTGATAGTATTTCACTCTTATCATTTGTGAACTTTCATGTACCGTTTCGTACTAGTATATTTCTTTTGCAATTTTACCCAAATACACCATACCATGCCTCGCCAATGTCTAGGATCCAGCACCTTTATAACGAACTTTCTGTTCCTCATCTTGACATCTACGCAGATACGTTTTTAAAAATGGTGAAGCATTTATAGAGTGTAAAATTTTGTTTGCGTTTCTAGCATTGTGTTTTTCTTTTGATTTGAGTGCTTTGTGTTAACTGTAGCGTCTTGGTATATGTGTGTATTGCGTTTGTTAATTTTGAGGCTAGTATTGATTAACCTGTGCCTCAACCCGTGCCTCAACCTGTACCTCAACAGACAGATGCATCTTTAATATCATGGTTATGGTGTTTCTAATGTACCAATAAGTAGGCCTTCGTGGCCGTTTTTAGACACTACCAGAAAATAAAGTATTAATATTATTATTATTAAGTCAAAACTTCTTGTACGGTCAATATTAGAATTCGCAGCCTCTATTTGGGATCCTAACCACGCTGATCTACATAAAGCTCTCGAACTAGTTCAAAATAACGCCGTTCGTTTCATTCTGTTTAATTATAATCAAACAGCCAACATACCTGTTTGTCGATTACGTAGAACGTTTTTTTCAAGTTTGCCTGTTTCATAAGGTGTATATCATCATCAGTCGTTACGAGACAATTTCTTTACATTGCCTAACTATTACTCTTCCCGTGTGGACAATCAGAATAAAATTGGATTAACACGTTGCCAAACGAACACCTTTTTTATTCATTTATCCCGCATACATCAAACGACAGGAACCACCTTCCAGCAGATATCGCAACTATACCCGATTTTTTTCTTTTTCGCCAATCTCTGTTTACATTTCTGTGTGATGAGCCAACATGAGTCATTTAAATTTGGTTATTTTGTTCGTAACAGGTGTTGCTGTCAGCTTTTGCCAACCAGAGTATTTTTTTATGTTTGTATTTCTCGCCGCATCTTTTCTTCTTTTTTTTTGTCGTTTCTTTTTTTTTACGCCTTTTTTTCGAATGCTTCGGCGCTTGAGGGTATGTACAATAAATAAATAAATCCACATGGCCGACAAGATCGCTCGCTTACGTCGTCGGGACGACCAACAGGCATTTATTTCTGCGCGCTCTCCCAGGCGCTGGCTTTCCGCGCGCGTCCCGACTTCAAGCAGCAAGAGAAAAGAAAGGAGTACTTGAAACTGAACGCCGCGGAGACAAACGCTAAAACCACGGATACCCGGGAAAACCTACAACAACGATCTCAGCGACCAAGCGGCCGCCAATGTTTAGCTAGAAACGCTAGGCATTCCGATGACCCAGCACCGCTTGGCTTGCTGAATGGAATGTGCCCACGCGACTTTTGTGGACCCTTCCCGTATGAACAGTTTGAACCCAGACCTCTATTTTCTAATAAGAAGGCCAGTCTCTTCCCTTCATCGTTCCCTTGTTTTCAGATGCTGCGGTGGCGAACGCTCCCATCAAAATGGGACACTCTCACCTATCCTATCTTTTTTCTTGTTTGTTAGCATAGCCTCCTCTATACTCACAAAGCCTGGCAGTTCGACCACGGAGCGATAGAGTGCCCGGTCGCAGATCTGGAGCGCGAGGATTTGGTAGCACAGAGCATCAAAGAGCCATTTCTCGGGGAACCTGGACGTTAACGCACAGCTTTTGCAGCGGCGAGGACCCGCAACACACTTCTTCGCTCGGGAGAAGTGTGTTTCGGCGTCTCGCCGCAGCGAGGCGCCAGTCACGTGGCTCTCCTATTATTCGTTGTCTGCCGCTCCACTTACTCCATTTCGGCGGCCGCTTCTCGTGGTGATCTGCCTGGCTTTCCCACTATATAGGAGGCTATGGTGTTATAGAACTCAAATAAACGGCATATCGATCGCCTTCGCAACATGAGTCTGTACACGTTTTTTTAGTATTTTCCTTTTATTCCGACATGACGGTGCGCCAGAACATATCGAGTTCAGTTCTTGGGAGCTACTCAATACCGGTCCGATCTTCCCCTGCCGAGCGTCACATCAGCATCGAGTTGCAATTTTCTCCCAGCGGTTCATATAATCGGTTGTAAAAGATCATTCCCGAAAACGTTACCAAGACGCAGTCCAACAGCGCGGTGCCAGCGCGGTTTCGCTCCCAGCGTGAGCAGGTATACGTGGCTTTTGCTGACACTTTTGTAGTTCAAACGTATCTTCCTGGACGTCGGCTCCCTCCCGCATCCCCGAGGCCACGAAAAACGCCGCGGCGATTTGTTTCCGTCACGCTTTTACGCTGAGCCGTGCTGACGTAAACATCCCACGGGGATGGGGGAGCTTTTGCTCGGGCTGCACAAACGCTCCCCTCCCCGCCTTGGCGTGGGATCTCTTTGCAATTGGCGGTATTTTGTTCGCGTATCTGGCAACCTTACAGCTTTGTTTTATTTCTGTTTGTTCAGCGAGATACCGGCAGTGGCATCGGGATTGTCTAACTTGTTGTGGCTTGCACTGTGGCGCATGTCGTCCAAGGCACCCAAAGGAGTCTTAGATATTCATAAATCCCGTCCTAAAGCCACTCCTCACACAGAACTATTTATGGATTCCACGTCCTTTGTGTGGCATCCACCCATTCAAGAAGCATATTTATTTTAGCAGGAAGCAGTTCGTCGTCATCTCCATCTAACAGCGTTGCTGCCATAATCGCGTATCGCCGTTTCATCCACGCCTCCTTTTTCTACTCTCGTCAGCGCGCACCGAGCACTGTTGTCGAGAGTGCGACCGCTAAATTTGTCTGATAACACTGACATCGCCGGAAGTTCCGGCCATCGCCGGAACTTCCGGCGAGCGGCCACTCGTTACAAAGGGAACGCCACTAAATCCAAATCCAAATCCAAATCCAGATCCCCGCTGGTTCCGCCGATCACTGACGTCACGCACATCCCTCCCTGTAAAGTATCCATCGTGTGAATACCCCTTTAGCAACGATGGTAGTTGTGTTGTCTTTGTATCGATCGAGTTCGTAGCTGTCGAACAAGGCGGTTATCCCATCATCGACAGAAGGGGGCATTCGGGCCCGTTTTAATCGACATTTCGTAGCGTTAAGATTACATCGTACGGACAGAGTTCCCCAAACCACCCTGAACAAGCGTTGCCGGAAAGGCAGTCTGAAACTGAAATAAATGGTGGCCAACTCTGCTTGGCCACCACTGGTGACTTTCTTCAACAGTGCGCCTTCGTACTGCTTTAAAGCCTAAGCAATCTCTATTGAGTGAGCGTACTTCCCGTCGTGGCGCTGCTTTTACAGGCCTGGTGCCGTCACAACATTCCGTCGAAGCTTCCCCGACATCCACCTGGTGGTTTTAATGCGTTAGCATTAGAGCGCTCCTTTTCACGAAAACCTGCAGGTGTCAGTCCGTTTGTCAGCGCCGTGCATGACGTCACGTGGTAGTAAAGAAGTGTAAAAAAATTGCATTGCTCCGATTTTTAGACAGCCTTGATGCTAGTACGCCTCGACGGGTGACCTGTCTCTTAGCTGTAGATGAGCAATTTAGCCAGTGCAGTACAACCGCTAACCTGCGGCCTTTAACGTGCACCACGCAGTAGGTGATTACACGAACGCGTGCCGGTACGAAACTCATCCAGATCGAAACAGGCAGGGGGTGACGATCAAACCCAGGAGGTACTGCAGCGCAAGTTTCCACTCTGCGCTCTGAGCTGAGACGCGTTAGCCCACTCGGCCACCGATCCTTCGTGAGAAGGTATCGTGTTTACAGAGTCGGATTCAATGTCTCACCACGGCGGCGGGGAGAGAGGGAGAGGGTGACGCGTGCTGACGTCAGCACTTCGGATCAACACGAGCGTCGCACAGCTGGCGTGGAGCCAGAGACGAACGAGCGCCGCGCCGGAATGCGGCCCAGCTCAGTTGCCGCTCTGGCAATGGATGCGGTTCTTTCCACGAGTGATTTGGTTGACCGTTTTTTAGAGCGATGACAGAAGACAGCCGTGGCCACGCGTTCATAAAATTCAATGCGATGGAAATGCGTTAGCATTTCCATCGGATGAATCTCATTGATCGCCGAAGCAATTTTCGGTTATCGTTTAATTCAGTTTAAAATATGTTTCCTTGTGTTCTCCTACGACATATTTGTATTTATGAAGTCCTACTTGAACCCGCTTCATGTTGATGCAAAGAGATGAGCTCGGAAATATGGTTTCCGTACCCCTTTGATGTCTGCAATGTGTCACCATTTACGGTCACGGATATTATTTTTCTAATATTTGCTTATTTATTTGTTATTTACACGTTCATACTTCAAACCTCAGTCGGTGTTGTTAGAGGACGATACATCAAGAGAAATGCACACAAAGCGAGATACAAACGAAAGCATTTAGAGAAGTCGCTAATAAAGGAAAAGTTGTTTAACCGCCTTAAAAAAATGTAAGACGTTTACACATCTCAGTAATGAGAAACTAGAGCGCAGCTCTTGAGGAGGAGGAGGGAGGGTACGGAGGGGAGGGCATGCCCCTCCTCCTCCGTACCCTCCACTCTTCCTCCTTCCCTCCTCCTCTCTTCCTGCCCCTGAATTTGTTCATGGGTGACGTGACACGAAGTCGTGACGTCATTTTCCCCGCTAGATTTAGTGGGGAAACTAAATTGGTGTTCAGGTCACGTGATGTCAATTTCCCCGCTAACCTTAGCGGCAAAATTTCCCCCCTAAATTTAGCGGGAAATTTTTTCCGCTAAATATAGAGGGGAAAATATTTCGCTAAATTTGGGAGAAAGGTTTTCCCGCTAAATTTACCGGAAAAAGTTCTCCGCTAAGTTTAGCGGGAAAATTTCCTCGCTAACTTGAGCGGGGAAACGTCTTATAATGCAACACGCGCGGTTACGCCGACGCCGACGCCGCTCAACCCGGAAATGGGCGCCTAAGAGCTGCGCTCTAAAATTATGTGAACGGGAAAATGGCGAGTGAAGGATGATTTTATTCGAACATTATGTATGTAAATAAACGAGCATTTTAAATAATTGTTCGCCTATTTGCATTGCTTAAAACGTCTATCGTGATTCAAACGTTTCATTGTTGTTGTTGTTTTTTTCCTGAGTACAATATCGTGCATTTTAAAGTATTTAACTCCAACCCTTTTTTTTTCTTTCTGACTGCATCCGACGTAAGCAAGGATACGTACGATGCACAAATTCCCTTTCCGACGCGATAAACTTTGTGCCTGTGAACGTGGAGCAGTTACGTACTAACGGACGAGACTGAAAACATAAAACGAACATGAAAACTACAGCATCGCGAAACTTCACGTGCAACTGGGCTGCACGCGAAGTTAAAGCAAGCTCAAAGCAGAGGAAAAAGAAAAAACAATAACGGGGAAACCGGGCAAAGCAACTTGAAGCCGATGGCCCCTCCTCCCCGCTCCGGCTGCCACGAGCAGGAATGAGTAGCTGATCAATAGCACAGCGCCGCCTGAAGTGGCCGACACGAGAGGAGCTCGCAGAACTTGTCAAAAAAGGCGTGGTCTCTCAAAACACTCCGACGGGG
Organism: Ixodes ricinus; assembly: GCA_037355805.1. Classification (NCBI taxonomy): domain Eukaryota; kingdom Metazoa; phylum Arthropoda; class Arachnida; order Ixodida; family Ixodidae; genus Ixodes; species Ixodes ricinus. The sequence goes on from JAZHYW010002590.1 coordinate 208,612, forward strand.
CATGGCACAAATAAGAAACAAGGAAAAGCACACAGCGAACGCGAAATCAAAACAGGATCGACGCTTGCCCGAAATCGGTAGGAGGGAAAGAATGCCCCCCCCCCCTCCTCTGGGCCCCTAGAAAAAAAAAAGAAACGATCGAGGCACAAATTAAGCAACCAAGGGACTGCGCTACCGCACGTTATTAATATTGGAAAAGTATCGGGCGACGAAAAACCACGCGTTAAATGAAGCCGAGGGGCCCCCGTTGCATTTATCGAGCAGCTTCGAATCGTGGACGCCGCCCCTTTTCGGAGCTTTGTTGATCCTGCTATCGGGGCTTTCGTGGATGTTGTGTTGATGGCGGTGGGTTACTCTGACACTGTCACGGCTGTTCAGAAAAAGAATAAAATGCTCGCTGCACAATTTTGACCACATCAAACGACAAAAAAAGCCCCCCCCCAAAAAAAAAAAAAAAACAACAACAACAACAAAAAAACACGTTCTTTTGTTTTTTTTTAGTAAGTTTTGTATATTGTGTTTGGGGCGAGGGTCGTGTTGTTTTCGAGGTGTCGCTGTTTCCGTCGGGGGCTTGCGCAGGGCCGGGGTTCCGCATTTTTCACTCGACACTGCAATCGAAACACCAGAATGGGCGCGGCGGAAACGATCGAAGCAGTCTTTTCGCCATGTTCATTTCTCCCCTCTGACATTGACTTTCAGTGCCCTGTCATTCATTTCCGGCTGCATTCTAGGGGGTCAACCAGAAATGAAACAAGATGGAAGATGCTTCTTTATTTTCATGATCTGAGACAAAACATAGCTTAAACCTCTGCTTTACTATATTGTTTTCATCAACATTAGAACTTAAACACTCCTTTGAGGTCACTTGTATGAATTAAAAAAAGAAAATAAACACTTCTTCAAACGCCAAAAAAATCACAGTTGAAAGCACGCCCATCACACACAGTGTCAAATGTCACACCTATAGTTCAACCTGTCTGGTTACGTGTACTATCGTGAACAGTATGAGCGGGAACACCGGAGAGCGGGGCCTTCGATACATGCAGCGCTGCCTCGATGCTGATAAAACAGCGTAGTGGGAGACACGTAATCTCGCAGCCTCCACACCCTCTCCACTACGTTTTATGAGGTAGTGCAGCATGTATCGAACGCCACGCGCCCGGCGTTCAAGCTCATTCTCTTCGCGATAGTAAACATAGTGTGGCCTATATCGAAAAGTGATAGCGATTGAGCCTTGGCTAGTTCGAAAATTGACTCTAAAATTACCCGTGCGTTTGATTTTTGGTCTGGCGACCTCTTGAATACGTTACGCCTGCGTAACAAGGAAAGCAACGCGTTTCTATATAGATGAAATACACCGTTCAGAGCCTTGTTAATGGACGGAAAATTCAGTTAACATCTGATCAAGGGATGACACCGATCAACAATATTTTATAAACTCAATTTTTTGAAAATCTAGAGGTTTGTGTAAACACCAGTGCCCCGTACGAATAGAAGGCACTTCGGTGATTAGCAACCATATGGTGCCTGCAATTTCTTGACGCAATAGGCTCCAGGTTCCGATTGTGCTGTGTCTCAATCTCCGAATGTAGTGAAAGCCCGCAGAGAAGCCTCCCGAACAATAGCAATCCCCGCCCACTTAAAACAACAGTACTTTGGGAAGGCTTTACGTGCGACTGCGCCAAAGCATCGCGAAGATTCCCAAGCAGCGGACGAAAGGAGAATCGCCTTCCGAAAGGAAAGACCCGATGAAAGAACCGTGTGCGCAGACTGCGAAAACAACGACCGTATACGCCTCTCGAAAGACAGCCGAGCACTGGAGACGCACAGGAATTCGGCTCGAAAGCCTCGAAAGAAATCCAGCCCCAACTCTTCTAGCCCACGTCCGAATGAAGGAACAAGATAATTTTTCATTCGGATGCGACGTTAGCGCCAGTTCGTGAGCAGACGCGCAGTCCAATCACGTTGAGAGGCGTTAGCGTCCCGCAGTCGTCCGACGAAAACAACCGGCTTGGAGCTGCAGTCCAGTACAGTCGCGCCACAGGAACTCCAGGTACACCGAAGGTTGTTTTAGTTGACTTATTTTTCATAGTAAGGGGAATGCGCAAAACTGGCTTAGACGGATTTGTGTTGGCGGTCCAGATTCAGAGCGTTATTGACGTTTTCGATGCGTTCTGACCGTGCTGTTATCGTGTAGGTTTGTACTCTGAAAAATGATGGAAATCTTCATGTTACAGATTCATGGGGTCTATTCGTGCGCACGAATTCAAGATCTACGTCGGTGGCTACTTCGAGGAATTGATAACGCTCGGTACATCCGAGATGAGAACAGTAAACAGCCGTTTACACTGATTCGCGGTTCGGAAGTTGCGTTTCAATCTGACGGCGATACTGCAATATATGGAAGTGTCGTCGATTCGCGGTGCTCGATATTCACGGAGTTCACAAAAGCCACAACCTTAGCACATTAAATTGAAATCAACACACTTTCAGACAGGGCCGTTGAGTCCCACAAAACATTGTTATTGAACAAAAATTGTTCCTCTAAAAGTGAACTGAAACAAAAAAAAGAAGCGTTTCAGAGACACATAAAGGCTGCAGTGATGTGGCGATTGTCTTTATTTACTAAATAAAACTAGAGCTATATTTTCTCCCTTCATTAAGATCCAAACTACCGGGTATTCAGATAGTTTTCGTCAGGAATGATATGGCGTTCACTTCAGTCTCAAACGCGTCTGTAAATTCACTTTCCTATAGAGCACAATTAACTTGTTCATGGTTCCTGCGGACATCGCATATCTCAGGTCTACTCCTGGTCTAGCCGTGTTCCGAGCGTCGTCATTCGGTGGGATCCTCCCGCCGTTCGCCGTAGTGATTGCCTGCCCGCGAGTTCTGCACAAAAGTGAGAATACCGGATATTTTTAGGAGCGTTCTGCTTCACCGCGAAGTCAAAATTCGTACCATCCCAACATTGTGCACCCAGTTCCTCGTCGTGATATGCTGCTTACTGACTATAGTACTCTCAATCAAAAGGAGCCGGCATTTGCTTATTTTCAGTCAAAACGTTTATCAACAGGCGACAACACTAAAGGTGTCTGTGTATCTACTTTCTTTCTGGCCACATAAATGGACAATAACTACCCTCCCCCCCCCCGCCGCCCAAAAACACGCAAAAAACAAAGTACTTTAACATGACGAGTATGTTACAAATAAAACTTTCATCGCAAAAAAAAAAAAGAATGCCGAGTTCATTTCACTAGCGTTGAATGTTGAGCCTGTAGCGTACTCTAGAGCGGCAATACAAAGGTAATAATTGGCGCAGCGCACACAAACGCACACTTCCTGGTGTGGAATACATTGGACCCATCTTGGGCGCAACGAATAAAATTTCGTTAGCCCAACGTCGGAATCAGGATGCTTGTCTTTGTAAACATGAAAGGCCTCTAGGATTGAGCATGCCATGAAGCGCTTTGGCACGAACGTTTTCTCTCCGTCGAGCATGACAGAGATGACGTCCTACTGGTTGGCACTTTGGCGCGAACATTGTAGCTCGTCTTTTGTGAAGTACTCTAGGGCAGCAGACGCGTTCTCAGGGCTCACCTTGCACCTCGTGTTAGCATCCGGCTCATACAATACGCCATGGTTTTCCTTGAGTTTCCTGGACTTACTGATGAGATGCATTGAGGCCTGTGGAATCGTCTTTTCAACCCCATTCTTCGTCAGTGTTGACGGCAGGAGCGTAAGCAGTTGACAACGTTCCCGGAGAGAGGTGACGGTTTCAAAATCCTGCCGAAAGTTGTCCACCAACTCAGTGCATGTGGAGCATGTTGGTTCGGACGACCCCGTTGGTGCATCTCTGTCGTACGAAATACCTAGCCGTGGGCGTACATTCCTGACAGAAAGCTGCTCCAGTTCTGTCTGCTTTCTTTTGACATAGGCAGGCCTGTCCCGACTCTTACGACGCTTGCAAGGCCAGGATTGGGAGACATTTGCTTTAGTTCCCCGAGGAGCCCCCAGATGGCGCGATGAACGGACTACCAGCGTAACGACGGAGGGTGGAGTCAGGGAGCCGCTCTGCGACCTTCGTCTTCCCTTTCCTTCCATCTTCTCCCCTCGATGTGAGAGACGACGTTTGCGGGGGTCCACGGGCGCGGTGGTCAACTGGGTGGCACGTTACGCTAGTCGAGCGGTCGAGCGACCAGCCGTCGTGCGCAGGACAGCAGCGTGGCAAAAAAGGGACGTTTTGTGTGAGCAACAGCTCGCGGTAGAACTTTCTTTGCCCAGTTTGGCTGGGAAAGAATATGCCGATTTTTTAATATCCGTCAGCTCTGAAAACATATTTGTCTAATTTAAGGAGGACCTTAAAGCCTGGTGCAAGGAGGCATCAGGCTTCCTTCAATAATGAGTGATCTTCCTTGAAAACGTAGCGTGCTCCATTGCCATTTTGTTTGTGTGTGAGTGTGTGTGTGTGTGTGTGTGTGTGTGCGTGCGTGTGTGCGTGCGTGCGTGTGTGTGTGTGTGTGTGTGTGTGTGTGTGTGCGTGCGTGCGTGCGTGCGTGCGTGCGTGCCTGTGTGTGTGTTGTGTGTGTGTGTGCGTGCGTGTGCGTGCGTGCGTGCGTGCGTGCGTGTGTGTGTGTGTGTGTGTGTGTGTGCGTGCGTGTGTGTGTGTGTGTGTGTGCAATGATAAAGCCTTAAAAAAGAAAAGAAAACTGCGAGGGGAGATTGAATATGACGTTTCAAATAATCACTCGCGCATTGATCAATATTATACAGGAGACCTCATTTTTAGGTCAAAACCTTTTCTATTTTTTTTCTCAGCTTTGTTATTTGTTTAGCTCGCTTCGCTGATAGCAGCAATTGGCTCTTTTAGGCTGGTGCGGAAGCGTGAACGCATGGACCAATTTTAGGCGACTTCCTCACCGACAGCTGAAAGAAACGCAGTGCGTAGTGAATCCTGTCCGCAATTATTATCTCTCTGCAGCCAATAAGATTTCTCCATTAGCCGAGAATGGGAAGCCCGAGAACGAATCGTTGTCAGTGACTAATTTAGGAATGATGCAACGGCACTCACCAACACGTCTTTTCCGTGGATAAAAAAAAAAATCCGAAGCGCTATGTTTTTTATTCACTCATAGTTTTAAAAAATCGCGTATTCGCGCCGCTTTTTTTTTTATACACTTGGAGTCAGAAAACATTGGCGTTGAATTTCAATCAAAGATATATTCACAGAACCCAATTAGCTCGAATCTTTACACGATTAAAGAAGAAGAAAATTAATGTTCTCCGAAACACCACTCGCAACACGTAATCAGAAGAAAAAAAGAAGAAAAAAAGGAGCTAAGTGACTTTTTAAAATAACTATGTAACAAAAGAAAAAATGTTATGCAGGGTTTTTGAGCGCTAGCTGTGCTCTGGTCTTTCAGCTTTTCTATTCTCTGTGAACCGTTAAGAGGTTTCGAAAATTTATTTTCATTGATGATGAAGAGAGAGAGAGAGAGAGACGAAACACTAAGAAATATTTCCATTCGCTAGCTCCGAGCAAACTGCTACTGTAACGTGAAGATTTTCTCGAAAGTATTATCTTGAAAGTGTTTCATCTCGTCACTGTAGATCTGGGTGCCTTAGAGAGGGCGGCTTAGAGCGTACTAACTTTACTGGCCACTCAGTTTTACGGACGATACGGCGTTCCGTGCCACAGCTTTCCTCAACAAATATACAGCGTGCCAACAAAATGGAGGTAAAAATAACATTAATCACATTTATCTGATCATTGAAGAAATGTAGAAATCGCAACTTCTAAATAGGTTTATGAGTTTGGACTGCAAATACGTACAACTGATATCATAAGAACCATCCATGACGAAGTCACAATATTAAGAGGGGATAGTTCAAGCGGTTCTGTGTTGGTTAACCGAAAATATAATAATAAATCAGCAGTCTCTATAATGTGCACATTATTTCTCCAAGTTATCGGTGTTGGTGATAGGTGGGTATTTTTCACTCAAGGCTGCCACCATGCCCGAAAAGAAAACCGGAAATTTTAACAACTTCGCAACAAGCAAAAATGACTCAAGAAATTTGCAGAAAACGAGACAATTTACTGTAAGAAAATTTCAAATATGGTTTCGTTGGAAAAAGTTTGAAATTTGTTTAAGATAATGTACCTCATACATTAGTATATAAAAAAAAAACTTGAGAGGACTTATGTTATTACTGGTCCAAAATGTTTCTGCAAGTTTCAGTTTTTTTTTTTTTTGCACATGTGTTTTAGTTGCGCGAGTCCATGTTACCTTATTTATGAGTTGAGACCCATATTTTTCTAAGTCCCACCAAGCGGAAGAATCTTCAAGAAACTGTGTCATGGAGGCGACATGCTTGCAGCTGATGCGACATACGTCCGGGCAGACTTGTACACGTTGCTGAAAAAAGTAAGGAATTACATATATAATTACTCCAGGCTAAGTTGTAATTAATTGCAATTACAATTACCCTTCTATAAAAATAAGTGAATGTTCCACTAAAAAGTAATCCGTTACATTCGTGGCGTTACTTCCAACATCACTGTCTTCAAGTAAAAAAAAATGGATGAAGGTTATTTAAGTGTTTATTGTTGCCACCAGTCCCAATGATAAAGCTTGAGTATTTTGAGCAACAGCTGGCTCTCGAAAGTCTTGTCAGACATTTTGAGTCATTTCTCACTGAAGATGTCGACTGCTACGCTGAACACCTTTTCACCTCAGGCACTGGACGGGAGTGCCATATTGTGCCGCACGAATGCTTGATGCACTGGATTGTGCTTCTCCAGCGAATTCATAGGAATGTTCTTTACCCTGAAAAAGGGCAAAGATTCGACGCTGCAGCGGTGCCTGATATTGTCGGAATCTCGAAGTTGTAGATGTCGTCATACAACTGACCGAACCTGGTATAAGAATTGATTTATGTACATCTGGCTGTACACCGGCAAATATCGCCAGACGGTAGCAAACGATGCATGTTGGTAAGACAGGGTAATTACATGTGACAATTAAATAATAAACAAAGTGTCGATCTGTATTTTTCGTTTGGCTGCGAACAGGTCGAGCCTTAGTTGAGATGTTGGTGAACAAGAGAATATTTTTTATATATATATAATATAAATATGTTATAAGAAAATAAAATGCCAGGTACGCTTCTAAAAATTAATTAATTACAATGTCCGTTAAAACAAGGTAATCTAAACGCACGCTTGTGTACACGTACCTTTCTTGATGCCGTTCAAAAACGCAGAGAGCACGGGCCGGCAGTAGTGTACTCCAGTGTTCTCCAGATAGACGTCTAGTGCGGCCATGGGCAGCGAAAACAGAGCACTATGCCCCACTCACGAGTTTCACTCCCTACTCAAGCCCGGAATCTCTAGCCTACGTCAGCTACTTTATTTTAGGGGCGAAGCTCCTTAGGGTCTAGCCTTCTCGTCCGTCCGTCCGTCCGTCCGTCACGTCCGGCGTCCGTGCTAACATAAAAAGAAAAAATGTTTGCGCAGTCGACAGGATTCGAACCTGTGCAGGGGAGACCCCAGTGGATTTCTAGTCCATCGCCTTAACCACTCGGCCACGACTGCGGGACGAGTAGGGGCTCTGAGATGTGGTAGTAACTCAAGAGCTGGGGTTTCTGTCATGGATGAAACGTTGCATGTAGCCGCTCAACCTCTATACAGGAGAGGGCGCTGCGGTCAAATGCGTATATAATCGCGTTAAACTTTGCATGCATTGGCTCAACGTTTATAGACGAGAGGGCGCTGCGGTCAAATGCTCAAATGCGTGTATAACCACGTTCCATACCACACATTCTCTTTCTGACATGGACCGTTGACTTAAGCGGTGGAGATGCGTTCCCGCGGCTTCTAGCGGATCCAACCTGATCCGCTAGAAGAACCACTGGCTCTGCATTTCACCGACCATAAAGCAGTAATAATGAAGTCGAAACGCAACCCGGAACTCAGCACTACCTATGAGCAATAAAAAAAATCAGCACCATCAGCACTACCTATGAAAATAAAATCAGCATCATCAGCACCACCAGAGCTTCGCCTCAATCAACATCATTCACCACGTGGAGATGCGGTCATTTTTATTTATCTGTTAGTAAAAATTTGCGTTTGATATAAGATGCGTGCTGCTGGAGTAAGAACATGAGAAAGAAAAAAGGCCATTACCATTTTCGAAGTGCTCCCAAAAAGCTGACGAACAAAAAAGATGACTGAGATGCAGATAACCTGGCTGGAACTCACAAATAAAGTGGGTCAGCCCTAGAGGTTGGACTACAAAAGAGATGAGTAACTTTTAAAACTTGGTCGAATAAGGTGAAAATAAAAATATATATATCTTGCTCTCTAAGAGAATATGAGAAGTGTTCCAGTGCCTTTAGTGCAGCAACGAGCGAGGATGCTTGAGGCTGTAACACCTTCACTTATTATCACATCGCTCTTAATGAATTTTAGGATAGACGGAGCGTCCTCTACAGTTGTGACATTATGAAAATGGTCGTAGTCACTATAACCGAGAGGGACATTGCTAATTCTTACCTGCGCACTTATTGCCTCGAGCTTCTCGAAGAGGGACACAATCGCTTGGTGTCCTCCTCTCCCTTCTTGAATTACAAAGAAAAAACAAAGGGACTAAAAAGCAAATATAGCTTGCCCATATATTTCTTTCACTTTAAACACCCCCCCCCTCAAAAAAAAAAGAAGAAAAAAACAATTAGGGAATTGGTGTTGTAAAGAAATGCTTGGTGGAACTGAAGAGTGTTAAGCCTTCTTTTACTCTTGTGAATTTGCGCCTACAGCGTGACTGCGATGGACTTTACCAAAATGAACACATTTTGTTTTCTCTCTGGGGGGGTTGTTGATTAAAATGGGACGATTTGCAAGGAAGCCGTTGCATAAATATGTAAGAAAATTACTTTGCAATCACTCCAGCAAATATCTAAGTATTCCGTTATAAAATTACTGAGAAATGTAAGGGATTACAAGTAATTTCGTTACTTGTAGCTGATTACGTACAAGCCTGCTTGCAGTGCTATATTGAGGAAGTGCGGCCCTCTGAACCGACGGTTGGTCGCTTCAAGAAGCCTGATCCCTGTAGCTGATCTTTTTTTAGAATAAAAATGTCTACTTAGCGACGACCCGTCCCAAGTTTCTTTCGCTAACATTAAAAAAAAATAAACGGCACGTATGGTTGTCACATTTGATAGGGGAGAAGCGAGCGAAGGAGTATATCATCACTTTTAAAAAAATGGCTTTTTGTATTGCTAAAGATGACGTGTTTCGCAGCATATAGAGCCTCAATGTACCACACAAAAGAACCGAGGTTAAACATGCTCGAAAGCAACATAAAAAAATAAAAAATCATGAGCCTGTGGGGAAAAAAAAAGAAGTAACACTAAAGCCGCGAATAAGCAAAAGTCACACACAAATAAAAATATGACTTTTCTCGGATTCGGGTTAAACCTTTTCGCGGCTCTTTTCATTGTCCATCGTGTAATCGCGTTCCTCTGTCAAAAGTGTCAAACGAGGCATCTGTCCGTGGCTGGCAGCGGCAGGTTGCCCAATGCTGTTGACGTTGGTGTTCTTCGCCTGGGCCGCCGATGACGGGTGTCGGCGCGACGTATTTGCACAATGAACAAAATCGCTCGTAGAAACAGAGCGGGTGCCGGCCGTTTCAGTGGCACAGCAAAGCGCCTCGACGACGTGTGGAATTGCTTCGGTATATATCGACTTCTGAAACTCGGTGGATTTTGTAACGCCGCCCACACAACGCCGCCTATGGCGAAGCTTTGGCGTACAAATCGGCTCAACGTTGCTTGCCTTCGCGCTTCTTTTCTGGTCGAAGCAGGCACGAAAGAAACCGAAGGAATCAACTGTATCCTTGTACTGGCTTCCGACTTCTTCGGTGCACTACAGTAACACTGACAAGACACCTCGAGGTTCAGACGTAGAGCGCTACAAAATAATATAATAATGTAAAAGTAGAAGTTTGAAGTGTGCCAAGGTACGGCAGGTGAAAGGGAAGGGTGAAATAAAGTATTCCTTTAAAAAAAATGAAATAAAAAAATACAAAAAATAAAGCTCCAGGGCATAAAAAAGACAAATGCACGAAGCTTATGAACGTGTAAGAAAAGAGTGTCCCTGTAGATAACAATAGCAAAAGGGGCCGCGCCTTCTTTTTTAAGATCAGTTTCTCCGGTTGATGCTCATAGAATCTCCAGAGTGGCAGTGACAGCTGCTGAGTGGTGGCGGAGTACCGGTGTAGACTGGTGTCACAAAAGCAGTCTGAAAAGATGAACTCGACGAAGCTTCGACTACAAAATAAATCGCAAAAAAAAAAAAGCTATTCAAAATTTTATTTAAAACAATCGCATGGACACACTGCCGAGGCGAGAGCAGGAGCACAATTGAATTCGTCAAACGTCGACTCGAGAGATGTGCTCAGTGAGACTGGATGCAATCGCTCCACTTGCCTCATCGCAGCCTGCACGGCCTTCCGCGCTGAAACAAAATCGAACCCATGCGGAACACTTACATGTTTATCGTAGGTAGCGGCTGTTCTAGTGCTTTTTAACCGCGCCCGACCACCTGCCGCGCCTAACGAGCTCCAAAGTGTGCATCGCTTAGAGCTGTGGTATACAAGCTGTGATCCCGCACCGTACTACCGCACTAATTAACCCAGCTGTACCATGAAACGGTTTCTGGTGAACTGGCCTAGTCCGGCGCGTCACCGATGCTCATTAAGACGCTCGATCACACTCGTGAATAGGTAAACGGCGCTCCTATTTTCGCCTCTTTCCCGGATTGACTCCATCGGCTCGGCGTTCCCCGAGACTCCCTTAATAATGAATGAGTTACACGGGGTAAAGCGCTCCAGAGAACGCCACGAACTCACGGCAGGGACCGCGGACTCTCGCCAACGCTGCGCCGCAATCAAAGGGATCTCGACGATCTCCCGAAATCTCGCGCGCCCGGAATTAGGATTTCATGGCTTCGCGTGCTGTTAATGGTATAAGAGCTTCCGCTACCCGAGTCTCACCGCTTACAGAAATATTTAGGCAGTGTATGAAAGTTCTATCCACATTTTAACGACCCCTTCAAATTCCTATCTAGTCACAAATTATTATTTTTAATTATTATTTCAGCTTGTTTAGACATTACATCCTGTCCGCGGCATGAAGACAAAAAAACCGGATGGTCTGACGAGGCCTCGGCGCCGCTAAGTAAATGAAATAATACAATATTTTATATGAAACACTATCGACAGGCCAGCAGAATAACATACATTTATAAATGCTTCAACAACGATAAACAAATACATGTAAGAATAAACATAGCAATAGCGTCAAGCACTGCTAAAAGCAATAATAATAAAAATTATATTTTAGTTGTCCGAGGCTATCATCAAAGTTTCTTTTAATATTATCTTGTATTTGATTAAGGAGATACCAGATGTAACGAGTGAATGGAGATAACTGTATGTGTTAAGAAAGCTTAACACTTGATATGAAAGTGTTTGTGTGCCCATGCTAGTCCTAATTGTTGGGAGTACGTTTCATTAGTGTTATAATGGTGGTCGGGTCTAGTGCAGAGTGATGAATATCTTGACTCTTGGGTCCTGGAAAATTTAGCGTGCAAGTCAATATATGTATAGTTGATCAAAATTCAGTATTCTATATATTTTCGAAAAGCTGAGTGGTGTGTGCGCCATATTCAGAGTTACCTATTAAGCGAACAGCCTTTTTCTGCAGTATGGAAAGATGTATGATACTTGTTTTTGTCGTGTGACCCCAGACAAGAAATCAATAGTACACCTTGCTATATAGTTTTGTTTTTTTTTAAGCTTTACATATTTGTGTTAAAAAAAGCCGTGAAAGTTACACTTCAGCGGTTTCTGCAGATGAGTTATACGGCCAGGGGGACATTATGTAGGTGGCTAATCTTTGCGATAAGTTGAGTAATTAATTAAAATTCGTTAATTAACTTTTTAATTAGTGAAAATAGACATATGGTTCCAATTAGAAAGTTACTGAGCGTCATCGAAAACCACGAAATCAGGTCTTTTTAGAACGACTTGGGGCTCGTAGGAAACTCGAGGACGCGCCAAAGTAACCACTCGTGAAGGAGGCGCAAAGCTAGCAGTGGCGGACCGCGATGATAATCTTATCATCCGCGTTCCGCCACTGCTAGCTTTGCGCCTTTTTCACGAGTAGCAACTTTGGCGCGGTTCCTCGTATGCCAAATGCCTCGCGCTTTGAAAGAAGAATGTTGTGTTCTATAGAAAATCAATAGATTTTAATAGACTTTCTTTCGACCGAAGTTTATAGAGTACAGACGACAGAAATGCTATAGGATTTCTATCACCACGTTTTAATAGACCTTTTGTCACCCTATTCATATAGAATTTATATGGACTAGACTTGATAGAGTTATAAGGTGCAGTGCGGAGAAGCAACATCACACCCAGTTGGAACCTCCTTGTGAAGGCTGCTTTTTCGGCCGTGTCAAATAACTATCGTTTCTTGCAATGTTTCACAGTTGTAGATCAGTTCCCCGACCTTTAGAAGCCACATTTCTTATAAGTTATTGGCGAGAAAAAAGCAACATACATGTAATCTTTTTTATCTTCTGAGGTTCGTTCAAATGATTTCCTTTCAAGTGTAGGCTATATGGCGGTGGAGCGGTCAACACTACTCAATGACTATAGTGTTCTGAGTACTCCGTGGCGTGTGGATTTCTGATGTCCGCGGATGTACGCAAAGCAAGTGTCGAGTGGATGTTTTCATGGATGTATTAGGATATACCTAAAATTAAAGTAAGGATTAAGTTTTTTTTCGCGAAAATCTGCCCAATTGTCAATAAAAAGGAAATAAAAGCTTTGTTAAAATCCCTATTCGTTTTTTATACAATTTATATCCAATCTTTATACGTTAAATCCTAAAGAAAGTCTACAAAAAAAGAAAGCGGTGAAAAAGCTGTAGACAGTAGATAAAGGAATGGATCCATTTTCTTTAGTATATCTGTATACCTCTACACACTATTTTCTATAGAAAGTCAATAACAAGTAGATGAGTATTTTTTTAAGGACGCGGTGCTGCTTTTTGTGCACATATGAAGTCAACTGCTGCAACTTTACTCCTATCGTTGATGGTTTGTTTATACGCGCGTATGGTGTTCGTTAAGAAAATGAAAGGGGGAGGGGGGGATGGGACAGATGCTTTCTAAGCACACATCAAAACTTGTCATTCCGAAATGGTGATAAGTGGCGTCAAGGCACTCATTGGCCACGAACACGAATCCACATATTTGTCAACGGATAGTCTTCTGACGAGCGCATACGTCCGAATGACACAGGGCTCGTGTCCTGCGTGTGAGCTGGGGTCAGCTGATGTGCTTTTGGGTACCGCGGATGCGTCACAGTGAAAAGGGGGAGCTTTCGAAAGAAAAGGGGTACGAAATCGTCCGCTACATTATTTCAAATTTTCGTACCAAAAAAGCCGGCTGTCGACTTCCTACCCTGATTCTTTTCGCCCACTAAACGATATGCGATTCGTAAAATCACAGTATAAAATCATTTATCCCGGCCAAAAATTACTTTCCTGGCGACTTTAACGAAGAACGCAGGGCATGGCGTACCACGACCGTACGATTATCGCTCCCTAACCGATGAGATCGGAATCGCAGATAATAACGCCGAGAAACGAATTAGGACGAAAGAAGCATGGCAATAAAAGTCACGTCCTGCTGTCGGTGACCCTATCATCGTATCTACGTAATGCGCTGATTACCTAGAACCCAGATGAACACTTTGGAAAGAGTGGAGAACGATCCCTTCAAAACAACGGTGTCGCTTCCGTCTTTAGCGCTACTTTCAACAATGCGGAGGGAATTCACGACACTAGTCTCGAGCGCAACAAAATATTGAAATACGAAAAAAAAAATCAAGATAAATTAGCTTTAAAAACGGTGTATACATGTATATAACTCTGAGCCAACAGCAAAGATAAAAGACTGCGCTCTGAACTTTTTGGGTAGGATCCAAAGAGCGCTGCATGTCTCCAGATCAGTCACTCACAATCCCAGTGGGCCCTTCGCACGTCAGAAAGAGGAGTCAATAAGTGGAGGGTAAATCAATACAAAACAGCGCCCCCCCCCCCCCCCCAGCTTCTGCCAGAGATGCTTACGCCGTGTCAAGGGGGCTGTAGAGAAAATTGGGCGGCTGTAAATATCGCCCGGCCAATCTCCCAACGGCTGACAAGGCGAGATCGCTGGTGTTCCAGCAGAAAATTGAAGCAAACTTTAAAGGAAAACAAAGCTTGTCTGCATGTTTGTAGCCCCTCCGGCTCCTAGTTTTTACTTCTAAAAAAAAAAAATGTATTTTTTCTGTGTTTTTTGTGTTACCCTTTCAAAAAAAAAAATATCAGCAGTTCGACCGTAAATCTTCCGTTGCCGAAAACAAAAGTGGCGCTGTCGAAGAGTCTTCAAGTGGAGAGACCGTCTCGATCGAGAACGCACGACGCGAGAGCGCTGCGGCAGGAGAGCGCGTGCGGTTCGAGCGCGCGACATGAGAGCACTCAACCAGGTAAGGCCGCGTCACGGAAGCACTATCGGGGCGGACGGATGGGCTGTAATATCGCAATCCATTGCTTTTTTCTCACTTTTCTGACTGACTTTTTTTTAGAAATTTAATTACATGCAAGACGAAATTGTACGTTGCGTTAGAAAGAAGACCGAATCGGACCACACTCTCTAAAAATGCCTGCGCGTCTACTTACCCGCAAAACACTCAAAGAGCCAATCATTGCGATCTAGGAAATCAGCTCAGCGAATGATGAGTCGGAACATCCGCTTAGACCTAAAAATGAAGTCTGCGCTGTTGCATTACGCAATGCAAAGCGTCATGCTTTCATTGCCTAATGCCACAGCGCAGACTTCATTTTAAGGTCTAAACAGATGTCCTGCCACATCATTCGCTGAGCTGATTTCCTAGATCGCAGAAATTGCCACTTCGAGCTTTTCGCGGGTAAGTTGACGCCCAGGCAATTTTTAGAGTCTAGCCACTGAGATTCATCTCAGTCCGCAATTCTGTCCGGGACCATTTTGTACAAGGTAATTTTGGACAATATTTTTTTTTGCCTCCCCTTGTTCGTGTTTTGAAGAGTTAGTCGATTGGGCTATGAATAGCCGAAATTGGGCGATTTACCTTCGGTTACTTTTGGGGAATTTTCAAATCGTTCCTTGGAACGTTGCTAATAAAAACATAGACAAGCTTGTGTTTTGTATATACAACATATCATTATATTCATAGTTTCTGAAAGCAGATTATAAAAAAAAAAGACAGGCACAAAATTGTCCCAACAATCGCATTGAGCCGGCAGAACACGCCCTCTTGAATGCTGCCTTTTTTAGTGAATAGGAGACCTTAGGTACAGCTGTACAATTGCGAATACCGTCCTCGAAACTTTCCACGGTGCGCGCACGTGCGCTCCCGTGACGCGCGCTCTAAGGACACGCGCTCTCGTGTCGTGCGCTCTCGAGTTATACCGCCCTCAGGTGTTAAGTCAAAAGGGATATCATGAATAATTTGATGTGATTGAGGGTGATATAATAATTATTATGTAAATACTTTAGCGAGCCAGACCGAAATTTAGCATAGGGAGACTCAACAAGCGACGACCCAACAGATATTGATTGATATTGTTTCGCACGCGTTATGTATACCTTTTTTAGGTATATATATATATACAGGGTATTCCACACAACTTCAGTCAAGGCTTAAAAATATTTTGGTGCATTTTAGGAAGACGAAACCAAACGAATGAGTTCGTTCTTTGTTACGAGCAAGTCAGGCTATGTTTTGTAATTTGCCCAATCAACCAATTAATTCAGATTTAATTAAATTCTGAAATATTCAATTTAGAGTAAAAGTGCCAAGGACAAAGTTGTAGAACTTCCTCAGAAACATTCAATTGAGTGTTTTTTTTATCAAGAAGCATTAACACATTTGTTATTTTTATAGGCTTACATTTGTTTTTCCAAATTATGAGAAAAAAAAAGTGTGACTTTGCGCATGTGCATCTTGTATTCCAACGCTCTCAGCCGTGGCTTGAATAAACTACACTCTCAAAAAAAAAAGCCCGTGCGTGTACTTTCCGCACAACACTCGGAGAGCCAATCACCGCAACTCTCGGAGGCAGCTCAGCGAATGACAATGCCGAAACATATGTTTAGACCAAAAACGCAGTCTGAGTTGTTACATTAAGCAATTCAAGCGTGACGTTTTGCATTGTTGCACGATGCCGAAACATATGTTTCGGCATCGTGATTCGCTGAGCTGCCTCCGTAAGTTGCGGTGATTGACTCTCCAAATGTTGTGCTGGAAAGTAGATGCACGGGCTTCTTTTTAGAGTGTAGGCCCTCATGCTGAATAGAACACTGTTGACAGGGCTCGTTGAAATAGTCGCGTTTTTTCGCGTTTCTTTCATAATTTGCTAGCTCCTTTCGAAGCCCTGAAAAACAAACAGTGTTAGAGAGGTTTCTTGATAAAAACCACTGAATCGAATGTTTCTGAGGACGCTCTACAACTTTGTCATTGGAACCTTTGCTCTAAATTGAATATTTCAAAAGTTTATTAATTAATCTTAAATAATTAGTTAATTGGGCAAAATACAAAAATAGCATGACTTGCTCCAAACATTGAACACCATTATTCGTTTAATTTCGTCTTCCTAAAATGACGAATTTTTTTTTAAACCTTGGCTCAAGTTACGTGGAATATCCAGTCTCTCTTTCTCTCTCTACTTCTCTCTCTCTTCTCTCTCTCTCTCTCTCTCTCTCTCTATATATATATATATATATATATATATATATAGCTTTTCCTCTCAGTTATACCCTACGCCTCTCGACCATCCCATATATATATATATATATATATATGATATATATATATATATATATATATATATATATATATATATATATGAGAGAGAGAGAAAGAGAGAGTGAGCACCGGAAACTTTGAGAGCTACGTGAGTACGTGATGTGATTCGGAGTAATATTTCTTGTTGCAACCGTGAATTATATTTGTGACATTAAAAAGTTAATCCTACCACAGAAGGAAACCTATGTACAGCAAAGTATTCGATCATATAAGTGGGCAAATATAGCCGTTTAGTGTTACTAAAAACACAGAACTAAACTAAGAATGATTTACGCATACTGACGGTGTTCAGACAGACGCTCGGGGAAAGGCTTGGGCTATAGCCGTGCTCTCATGTTTCGCAAGCGATCACTTCATCTGAGAAAGGCACAGTGGTCAGTATTGCCGTTATGTTGGGTATACTACATATGCCGCATATAATTTAATTTTATAACAAAAAAAAGTGTTCCAGTGGTCACGTTACAGTGGTGCCCTAACTTTCTCTACGGCAGGTAGCTTTTTTCTGAATATATGATTTAGATATTTCAAGGGGGAACCCTATTGTGTCCTTGTGTTGTATCCAACCTGAGGTGTGAGTGATTGTTATTCGCTCTAAAGTAGCAATGCGAAGAAGTAGTGAGCTTAGCGTGAGTCTGTGCCTACAGGGGTAGAAATTTGGTGCTTCTTGCCTCGTAGAGAAATTGAGGAACGTTGGTGCAATGCTTGATCAAATCCACTCTTTCTCTAACAGCTTGTTTGTGATTTTTTTACCTCCCCACTGAGGTTTCATGATATATTTGCATCGCTGCGAAGTATCTGGCGTCCACAGATAGGAGCGTTCCCATCAATAACCAATCGCTAACGAAACGTCTCATCACTTTTGAACGATTTTGGCACATCGGGTCGTTCTTGAGGCTTGAAGCATAGTTGTTAGACTGCAGGGTCTCTTTAAATAAAATATTTTATAGTCTCTTTTTTTCGTCTCTGGTAACGTATGTCACTTCAGAGCCTTTCTTTGTTTTTGTTTTAATTCGCCCTACTACGTACGTCAAACAACAAAATAAATTGAATGGTCTTAAGTTTGGTCTCTTAAAACAAATAAAAAAATTGTTAGTAGAAGCATCTGAGGACGTAATATGGCTCCTTAATAAGTATCCATTTTCCCCTGTTAAGATTATTTGAAGTCATATAGTCTTATTAGAGCACGTATCGACCAGTGTTCGCCTGCTGGAGTATGCGCCCCTTGAAAGCCTTCTCCATTGAGCTCTACCGTCACTTAGGCAACCGAGTAGTGTGGGCTGTCTAATGTCGTACCGTCGTGTGGTTTTCGTTTGCTTTCTTCGCGTGCAGCGCCATGAAAAAAATGATACTAAGAAATGCACAAGGTTTCGCTTGAGAGCGAAATTTCGGTTGCGAAAGCTCTTTCGCTGATAGGGGTGGCGATGCCGCGAAGAGAAGAAAGTGAGCTTAAAAGGTGGTTGCCACAAAAAGACTCCTCCGGCAGACGACACCGAAGCGGCTGCTTTGTCAACAGTCCGATGGCAGTACCGCGAAAGCAAATACTCACTCCAGAGTCTCGTCTCGCTCTTCGTCGCTCGCGCGCAATGAATAAACATCAAGAACGACTCGTCTCGAGATCGACACCGAAAAGACATTGCAGTCGCCGAACGCGCCGAGCGACGTAGTGTGAGTGGTAGAATGTCTACGCCTTACTTTAAAGACATCATTCCATGTTGGCGCCGGTGCACGTTACCGTTTACAACTGGGACACGATGTGCGGGCAGGATACCAGGCAAACCTCCCATCCCTCGGAAAATTTGAAGAGCAAATGTATACATCGTTCGTTTGCAGGAGAATTTTCCGCGTTGGTTATTTTTTGTGCCCATGGTGCGGACAGTGGGCCAAACCCAAACAAAAAAATACCCCCCCCAATAAAAAAAAAAAAAGAAGACGGGAGTGATTAACACGAACTTTCATTCTTGATGCAGCAGTTACTCGGTATCCACGCTAGCGGCAATCTTACGAACCGCCCACGTTGTGCCCGCATGCTCCAACAGCGACTTTATTAATTAGAGACGGTCTTCGACGTGGCGAATACCGCTATCACGCTATAAAAATAGAAATATCTAGAGAAACATCGACAAACAAAACGGAGCTCCAGACTACCGGACGATCGTGAAGATGACGGTGCAAGTAAAATAAGTATAAAGGTGCAGCGGTTAGGAAACGCAATAAAGTAAACCTTGCGACAAGAAGAAAAAAAGTACGTCCTTTTAATACTTTTTTTTCGCCTCAGGGTTTAGTCTACGAAGAAAAATGGCTCCTTGGAAAGGCCATACTCCGTTTCACCTTACGTCCGGGCGCAGCGGATGCTGCTAGTCATCGGAACCAATCGGAGGCCATGTGAGTGTCACGTGATCTTGGAGAGGGGGCACAGCGACGTGCGTAAAGCGTATCACGGGCTACCTCCACAGAACGGGATTGGCCACGATAGCTCATAGCGTCTGCTGCGTCCGGACGTAAGGCGAGACGGAGTATAGAAGGTTCATCGGGCTGAGTAAAGGCCCGTTCACACTCTTGGGACCGAGTAAGATCGAGAGAGACCAGACCGGTTTTTAAGCCCCTTGCGACATTTTGGGACCGGATGCGCTGCAGCGGAGCTGGTCCTAAGAAGTCGCAAGAGGCTTAAAACCGGTCTTGTCTCTCTCGGTCTTACTCGGTCGCAAGAGTGTGAACGGGCCTTAATGCTGACTTCCTTCCTACACTGTGCTGCGGAAAGGGGAACGGGGATAAAGAAAGAACAGGGATTTCGGAAATTAACTACTAAAAAAGTATGCACAAATCAACAGACAATAATAAATGGATATATCGTATAATATAAAAGTCGCACCTAACAAAAAATGTCAACTCATTAGCATCCAAAGAGAAAGGCCAACCAAAAAGCCAGGTGTATCAACTTGTTCCTCTTTGTCTTTCTCTTGTTTTATCTCCCGAGTTCCCTGTCTATACTGGTTTTCATTTAAAAAATACAGCAGTACAAACAGTTTGGCTCCTCTCGGAGCCTTACTAATTTACCGCATTATGTGGTGAATTAAGATACTCGTCTGCGCATTTAAGATAAGCTATTTGTCATGTTATCAAAATGTGCATGTCTCAAATGTAAAAATCTGTTGTTGTTGTTGTTGTTGTTTTTTGCTACCCAAATCTGGTAATGATTGTACTTCGCGCACCCTATGCTCGAAACTTGTTCGAACTATACTAAAAACTTGTATTTTTTTTCTGATGTGACAATACATGTAGTATTTTTGTGTGTGTGTGTGTGTTTTTAGAAACCTGCTGAAAGACCACTTCAGCTTTTTGGCCGGTTTGCCATGTGTGAAGGGGCCGTTGAAGGTTATGGTGTCCCGAGGATTTGCTGCCCGCACCATGTTCACTCTTTTCTTCTCATATCTTGTGCACTCACATAAAAAAATAATGTTCGACTTTAATCGGTAACACGTTTGGCAGAGTTCGTGATGATGTCGTGCCGATTGTGTCAAGGAACTTCTTGGTGTAAGCAACATAAGTCGTATGTGGTGAAGCGTGGTTTGAGCACGTCAGTTTAGACCTCGCGGCATACATGAAACTAGAGTCAGAAGTCAACATCAGAGTCGCCTTTGGTCCTATGGGGATTTAACCAAAGGTAAGAGCAAGGAAGCGTTTTTGAGGCGACTTACCAACCACCTGTTCATGAGTACGGAGGACAAGAGTAAACATTTGTGCATGAATAATGCTGCATGGATGCTTCAGGTTTGGTTCGGTGTCTAGCAGCACATGGAGCGAAAGCTCGCCCTGCTCGCTATTATAAATTCACTTTCGCCGTATTTGACATAAATCGGCAACACGGTGAAGGCATGCATTCGTGTAACCAAAACTGTCTGATGTACAATGCAGCCGAAACGTCGCCACAAGGTCGCCAAGTACGAGGGAACACCGGTAATTTGGCTTACGCTCAGACGCCATTATAGTTTCAGTACTTACTACATACAGACCGAGAACCGGCGCTGTCGCAACTGCAGCTGCAAGAACTTTCAAACTTAACGCCTCGCGTCATGGCGTTTAATTGGCGGAGGGGGCGGGGGTGCTTATACAACGCCGGCAGCAGACACCCATTCAAGTCACTCTTGCATCGGATAGTCAACACACTCACCCAAGTTTTAGTCTGACTTAATTTCCCACATTTCTCGCCGACAAAAGTGATGCATATTAAAATCCAAGGAAGACAGCTGAATGAAGAAATTTTCGGCTCGCATGCCAAGTGAAGTCGATTCAACGCTCCGACCTAAAATACACTCTACAATTTTGGCTCCACAGCCGCGTTCTTTTTGTTAGCCCGAGATTCATTCATTTTGTGGGAATCAGGCCCCGAATCGTCAAAGTTAGATGCTGCTTTCGTAACGCGTGTCATGCGGAACCGTAGTTCCCCGCTGTAAGTTCTCTACGGTAAAAAAGTGTTCTTCTTTTTTTTTTTTTTTTTTTTGGGGGGGGGGGGTTGAAATTTGCGAAAACTCGACAGACGACGTAAACACATTTGGCACGTTTCAGGTTCACGTCAGATTGCGGACTCACATTTATTTGTTTGCCTAAGTTGACTGGCACTATTCCTCGCAAGTTGTTCCTCTCAAGTTTCACTCACACATTACGCATCGCACCGACACTTCAGAGAAATGACTCCGGTTCTAGCAGGCACTCCTGCTCGTGCAACGAGAAGGCGAAACCGAGTGTCTGGTTTCTTCTTTTCTGTCTCTCTCTCTTTCCTTATTCTACAGTTAGAGTCACACTGCTCGTATGCATCATATACCTTTGTCACTAGCCGAAGACTATAGTGATAAGGGCGAGTTCACCCGGGTCAGATTCCTCGAAATGAACTGAGCGAAACGCTTGCCCGAGTCACTGTGAAAGAAAGCACCGACAAGGCATAGGCGGGAGCTCTTGGAGGGGTAGAATTCAGATCTGGCACCAATCTTGCGAAATACTTTCTTTCAAACTGATTCAGATAGGAGTGTTTGCTCAGTTTACTTCAAGCGAGCCCACTCAAAGTTCGATCATGGAGTATTAGGCTGTAACGTAAAGAGTGGCCGGTCGCAAAGGCCCCAGCGGCCCACTTGACTGTCAGCGCACCTAGGGGCTGTTGGGAAGTTGGTCTCGGCTTTCTACTTAGACGCACCCTCAAACTAAACGCGGTAGCTTGTGCCACCTAGTCTTCCGTGACTAACTAGAATATTAAATATCGGTATGATTGCTCAAACGCACGCGTAAATGTAAAATTCCACAGCAGACGGGAACCATGCACAATATCCAATATAAAATTATAACATCTTCACTCAACAACAATAAAAAAAAAACATAATGATACAAGGAAGTTGAGTAGTTCACAAATATTTCTTGCGGACACAAAGACAACCATAACAAAAATACCTGTTGTGCAGGCGCCCGTAGAACTGTGTACTCTATTTCACCGTAAGTGCGAGCAAAGGAGAAGCTACGAGAGCGAGCTCGACGCTTTAAACGGACCTGTAATGTACGCTCGCTCGTGAAGTGAAAAAACATCCTTCAAAATAACACGTTCGTGTTTCTAGCGTCAGCTTCCCTTGAATTTATGGGAAAGAGAAAAGAGGCTTTTTGGCGACGGCGGTGTCGGCCAAAGGACGCTTGAAACACTCTCCACGCGGTTGCGCCATTAACCGCCGCACACGATGACAGCGACAGCGCGCCGGACAAGACTCGCCAGCTTGGCTGTTGAAATGGCGGCTGCAAAGTCGTGCGTCTGGCCAAAGCCCCAGTCGCAGTCGTTGTAATACTTTTTTTTAAACGTTCTATGATACTAGTAATTTTAGAAACTTCTAAACTGAAGTAGAACTATTTACTAATGGTACAAATATAACAAATGTATAAAAAAGTTAGGCACCATTCCGCCAGACAGGAAGTGTAGTCGCGGTGAATCCTAACAAGCCGCAATAGGGCTTTAGTTGCCACTCTCTACGTATCACGATATGGATTTATGGTTCGATCGTTATTTCCTTCAACGCGGTTCGTATGCGTCAGAGTATGAACAAGGCTTTAACGTTTTTATTGATTAATAAGAAGAACACAAAAACGCGAGATTCAACTATTGAGTGTCTTACCTTTTTGTATCACCGGTCACGTACGCTGATAAAGCTTTATACGTCGGTCGTCCCTTTCTTGTCTTTTTGTTTTCCTTCTTGAGGATGTTCGTAAAACAGCCAGACTTATATCCGTCTGGTATGTTAAGGCGGCGCCATTTATTATCGTACTATAGTATAGGCACCAATCTAGAATTCAAACAGAGATAACATATAGATAAGCGAATCACACACAAGATGGTTGACGTACGAGAAAAGATCTAAATTCTGCGGAGAATTCCGGATGTTTTCTTGCACTCGGGAAATTGTTTTCAGGCTACATAATTTACTGCGCGTCGGCTCCCCAGCCTGTTTCAGACAATCACTCTTAAGCGGAAGAACTTTTCTGCGCGCATACAACAAAACCAACTTTGAAGATTGAAGTGATTGCGGCTACAAGCAAAGCTTTAAAACCGTGAAATCAACGGCCGACAGATGTTAGACTTTATTTCCGTACTTATTGTATAACTAAAAGGCCATCGGTTTTGCAAAGAATCAATGATTTGACGAGTATTATGTTAGTTTTATGTTAGAAATAAGACTAAATATTTTGCAGCTGCTCCGCCACTATGGCAGTGAGCGACTAAGCATACTAACAAGGACGATCAACAAAGATAAATCGAGCGAACTCAAAGCGAAAGTAGAAAATAGACAGAGGGACGGCAAAACGTCATACAATGCAATAGTAAGACATAAAAAGACTGCATACCATAGAAGAAAACAAAAAATAAAAAAGACTACCTATTGTGCCGTACTAAATAATTCTTTCTAAAGGCTACAGAAGCTACCCAATAGGGGGTGTAGTTTACGAGCGATGGAGGTAATGTGCCGCGAGAGAATGACAGCAGCGGGGTCTTGTCCAATCTAATGCTGGACATTTTCCCCCACCGCCTCTTTCCCCAAGTAAGAGACAAAGATAGCTTCCGACACAACTTGGACGAAATTCTCAAGAGGGGAAAAAAAGTATTGGAAGCTGTCACTTCTTAATGCAGTGTCGTTAAATAACGGACGGACAGACATGACTCCCAACTTCTGTCGGTCATTTTTCTTCTTTTTTTTCCTACCTAATGTATGTGTCGTATAACTAACCCACCCATCCTGACTTTAATGAAAGCTATAATTTCGGATTTTACCCCTATTGACTTTATAACGAAGGCGCCAACATTTTGTTTGGTTGTTTGCGTTTGTGTGAGTTTGTGTGCGTGCGCTCGCACTTGTTTGTTTGCTCGTTCGTCTGCTTAATTACTTGCCTCTTCGTTTGTTTGTTTTTGGTGACGCAGCTGGAGATGCGTCACCGAGCGCTACAAGATAAAGACGCGTATCCTTCTCATGACACCATGAACGTGAAATAAGCGAGGGAGCCTCCGAAACATGTCGCCTCCGGTATTCAGTTCTTCCAGCGCCTTTCTGCCCCGCTCAAGCCAAATTGCGGAGGAGCCTCGGCAACATGACCTCACAAAGTCACCTTCCAAACTAACCTAACCCTGTAGCACGCCAGAGATACAGCTAACTTGGCACAAGCATGGCAATCTTAGGTGCCTAACTTTGGCCTAATACGGTTTTGCCCCAATACGTTAGTTAGTGACAGAATACTTTTTCTTGGCATTTCAATGGCCTTTCTCAGACTAGCCACATAATTTCCAAAGTGTCAGACTTGAGCCAAAGATGCCATGTATGAACCGAAGAACCAGCAGTGAGCTGCACTTGTTTGGCAAATTAGGCCCAACGATGTCAGATGACAGCCAAATTATCCGCACTGAAGCCTAATTTAGACACTTGATTAGCGAATCAGGGCCAAGATGCTCGAACTCTGGTCAAAGAAGGTCAAGTTTTATCTTTACCCTGGCTTCATCGGGCTTTTTAAAACCCTAAATTTCCAGAAAAAAAATTATTTGGCCCAAAGAATTGTGCTAAATATGATGTACCTACGTTTACAGTCTTCGCTTAGGTGGGCAAAAATAGTAATAATTTTCTTTTTATCACAGTAGAAGGTATTAGCTACCCTCTGACTTCTTGCTTATATCACTCCTATAAACTATCTTTGGAGAACTCAGATGAGAAAACAACGTTTAAATCTTCGGTTATTTTAGTTTTCCTTAGACGGAACGAATACGACGCTCCCTCACTAAGGCTAGAAGAGGCAACTTTCGAGACTGCCGTTGGAGGTATGGGAGATACCAGGGTGAGGGCAAGGGAGAGGAGCGAAACAAGATAAGGTCTCACTATCTGTACCTCCTTTATGGCCCCGATTTGTTTGATCGATCCACGCGGTTTCCAGCCGTTCGACGTTCAGGTTCACCTCGAAACTCCGGCTTGTGCTGCGCGCCGGGCTTTCATTGACTATGAGTTGTTTGATCCCCCCGTCTGTCCGTAAATCACGTCTCCGGAGAGATATAGCCGAACAGCGAGGGTACGGGTCGGGCCACCAACAACTCATTTAGAGCCGCAGCTGTAGCGTGTTTATCAGGTATCTGGCTATATTCAATATCGATCGGTGGTTTAAGAGCGTTAAAGGTGTGTAGGGAAACTAAACATAACAAAGGTAGGTTCGTGGAGGCAATATACCTGTGATTTGTTTGCATAACAAAGTGGAGCCAAGCGTTTTGCTAGATAAGAAAGAAAAAACGAAAAAAACATACGACGTACAACGAAATTGGTGCGCTGCTGAGCTATCTTCCCTTTCGAGAGCTAGCTTTGCAACCGCATCAAGGGTCTGAAGTTTACATTCAGGATTATTTCGAGCCACCGGAGCTTTAAATCGCCGGAGTGGACAGGACGTCGCTATAGCTTTGGAAGCCAGTACCGGACGCGAGCCCATCATAATCCGTGTGCTTAAGGGACAGCATTCCGAAATGCTTGGGCAACCGTATACGTGCGGAGTACACTCTCGTGTTGCGAGCAGGGAAAGGGGTTGTAAAGAGCAGCGCTATGGAAGCATTTCTATTAGCGACAGCGGCAGTCTAAAGTTGTCAGCGCGGCTCGGCAGCGCAACTTGGCGACGGCGAAGTTAATGCAATCTTGCCATGTCAAAGCCGAAATTGCGTTAAGAGCTCTCTTTGACCGAGCTTTCGAAACCAGAAGCCCCCAAAGTAGGGTCAACGCTTTCGCGGGCCTGGGGTCTCCAATGGACTCGTGGCAAATTCCGGTCATGGGTTCGCGGGGAGCCGAACCCGCAGAAGCCAGGGCCCGGACGAGCAACCCGAGCCGGCCATGGGAGCCGCAGCCTGTCTCTGTTGTTCTTCACCGATAATGGACGTCGTAGAGCATGCCGCTGCCAATTCCTGCGGGGGGAAGAGGGGGGGGGTGAGTACGCTGAGGCAGGTTCATTACGTGAACCCTGCGTTTCTCCTGCCCGTCCCGCGGGGGCCCGCTTGCTACTCCTCGGTCGTCCGCCGGGCAAGAGGCCGGCAGCGGTTCCGACAACCGGGACAGGACGCAGACAAAAGGAACGTTTGCTGGCCTACCGACGTGCTGAGCGATCGCTGTTCGTCGGTCAGACTCTCCGCAGCCCGGACGAAGCGAGACAGTTCGGCAATTTTAGGGAACCAATTTTGGAACGATCGATACTGTATACTGTCTTTGACGAGGCATAAAGGCACCTCGTTTTCTTCGCCGTTCCCTCGAACAATCTAAAGGGGACTTTCCACTGGAGATCCATCAAGTTAAAGAGAAACAGCGTCGAGTTTTCGAACTTTAAGCTTAAAAGTCGTTCAATATACCTTCTCTCGCATGTTGTATACACTGTGGCGGGACGCACGGGCGCGACGGCGGAGACAGGCCAAGTTCTATCGTAGCGTGAATGATCGTGCAAACAGGCTACTTTCCGAAGGCTATACGCGCTCGCACTAGTGCTTTTCACATCGTCGCTGTTGCGAGACCTCTCAAATAAAGTGTAAGTACGATGTTACTTATAGTGCTGTACTGCGTAATATCTATATCCACGCGCGTTGGGAATCGAGGTCACATGACTACTTCACGCGCTTAGAATATTAATATAAAAGCCGGTTTAACTGAGCGTTAGGAACTGAAACAAACAGAAATGTAACAACGGAGAATATACCAATACGCTATTTTTTTTACTCAATATCCTCTATTTTTTACGCATTTTAAAAACGAAGTCATGCGCGATTTCATTCCTCAGCGTCGCAAGACCACGATGTTCAGCGCATAGTAGCTCCAGTGCGTTCTCTTTCATCGGTTCTTGTGTATTAAGTAAACACTCGCTTTACTGTGACGCCTCGTCAGCAGTTTACGAGACATTCCTCTGCCACACGAGTCTGAAATGGAGATCCAAAATCCGCTTAATTCCGTACTTCTATCCGAAAAAGAGAAGCCAATGAAAGAAATGTAGCGTAAGGCCCCGTGAACGGGAACCATGTTTTCTACATCAAAGTTCGCGAGTGGTGGCCTTTCGCAGGGTGTGCATTCCTTTTTTTTTTTTCATCTCCTATTTAGTACCGGCTTGTTCACAACTCTATACGGCGGAAAGAGCTACTTCCGGAAATGAATAAAGACATAATGTATATGAAAATAACGATTTCAAAACACGACTCAATCCCAGGATGATTGTACTTTCGGTTTTTCTTTTTTATAATGTTGAACATACCTTCAGCGTGATATTAAAGATTTATTGTGAAAATAAACGAGGTGGATACAATCCTGCCGTCTAGTTTTCTTTTCTTGGATCGTATGATCACCGGTACGATAAGTAAATGATTGCCCGTGTAGAGAAAAAAAGCGGCGTCGGTGAGACGGGACAAAACTTACTGCACGCGTCGCAGATCTAAAACAGGCGATCGAGGGTATCGGATTATAACACTGAGCAAAAGAAACAATACAGTAAAATTATAACATGGGGTGACCGTTGAACTTATTGGATGCGAAAATAAAATAGACGAGCGATCTGACGGCCTTTTAAAAAGCACTCCGATTTAAACCAGTATGCAGATTCTATGCGCACTCTCGTAATGCTCAAGTGCAAGGGTCATCCAAAAAGTGAAGATGGACGTTTTTGTCGATATCTGTTATGCATTTCATTATGCGAAATAAATAAGCGAAAAAAATGTAAGTGCAAACGGTTATATGTATGAGGCACGCCCACACAAGCCCAAAGTAAAAAAGAAAAAGTATTTTCGAAAAAAATATTGAAAGAAAAAACGTGAACACATATTCGTGCTAGGTACTTCTGTAAAGAAAACAACTCTCACTTTTTCTATTTGTTTGTGTGGGGAGGGCGGAAGGTTATTTCTTCTTTCTGTATTTTTTTGTTCCCACAGTTTTATTTTTCATGGCATCAAATCGATGCTCCGCTTACACGGAACAAATGCATCCGTGTGTATTTGGTTCTTTCCGAAACCAGAGCTGTACAAATATTCTTCCCGAAATCGAATTTGAAGTATGGCGTGCAATCGTGCAGGCTGGTTGGATTCGCAATAAAAAGCAAAACATGTTGGCGAGTCAAAATGTTGTGAGGAAGGTAGAAAGAGAACGCAAAAAAAAAAAAAAACGAAGGAGGGGCGGAGGAGGGGGGGGGGGGAGGCAAATGTTCAAAACGCACTCACCCCTCAAACTCGGCTATGGCTACGCGCGATGAACAAACTGCTCTCGCATTCACCGAAGCTCGAGTCCCGTCAGGTCTCGCCTTCCCTATTACTCTCTCCGCCGATTGCCCAACCGCAATTCCTTTTTCCGCGTGAAGAGAACCAACCGAACAAACTTTTTAGCCCATCGTCAATCATAATGTTTTGATAAACATCGCACTAACAGCGCATATTTCAGGTGGAGCATCGACCACCACAGCGTATATACCAAATGTTTTCATTGAAACTGCTTATGTCAACTATGGCAACGTACTGCCTCACCGTTTCGATCGCAGTGTACTCCCTTCCCTCTCTTGCTGCTAGTCCTTGGGCGGCGTCTGTAAATTCACTACGAAGTTATGAAAAGAAAGAGTAACGGAAACGCTGTGCCATTTGCGCCAAATTACGCCAAGAGCGAAAGTATGCTACACCTTGCACCAAAGTGCAATTTTTGTTGAGAATTGCGCCATACCTGCGCCGATTGGGCTTAAGCGAAGCAAAAAAAAGTAAAAATATTTTATCATTGATCGACCCTTGTATTTAAAGAAGTAGGAGGAGAGAAAAGTGGAACAAATATGTCTACTCACCGTGTAGTTTGTTTTTTCTTAGGTCATCGCACCGTCGAAGGCTCGAACACATACAACCACAAACACATACTAAAAGCGCGTCGCGAAACATTCGCTGCAATTGATTGGTTTTGTCGAAAGAACACTTACAAGAAGATGGACGGATGCCATGATGCCGCGTTTTGACGCTGGTTGTTTCCATTCACTCGTAGAGGCGGCTGAGCTTCAAGGTGAAGTGAAACAAAGTACCGAGATTGTTCGTGAACCGCGCTAACGGATTGATCGCCGACATCGTCCCCATTTCCAGACGATGCCGGCGATGTGAGGACCTAAATGTCGCGAGAAAACATTGCCATATTGTAGGATGGCTGCTACTATGATAAGACGGAGCCAGGGTATTGTACTGCCAATGAGATCACTTGATTATCATATCTGCAGCATGCCTATGTACCGCCTGTCTCCAGCGCGCGCGCGCGTCGAACTTCACCGCTTTGCACTGGAGTGTTAGGAGCAGCCGCTGACTTGGGTGAGCTCCTGAGTTAGCGTGATGGGCTCAGTAATTATCCTCAGTAGTATTCCAGGTCTATTTTTTTTACTCTTGACGGTTGGCTAATCTCCAATTTTAAAAATCTGAAAGAAAAAAAATCCGCGGGTCAATATTTTAATAAATGGTAGTCAAGGTTGTTTCTGTGCAGCAGTCAATCGAAAGAACGGGGATACCTTTTATTACAGTGGTTCCAACGCCGCTAAGAAGCATTGTCACTTGCATAAGTGTAGGTTTTTATAATATTTAAGGGGAGGGGGTTGTTTTGTCAGTTTTTAATATTAGAGTCTCGAGTTTCGTAGGTTCATAAAACTTGGGGAATGCTTTTCTTATCCATAGACAAGTTAGTGAATATGCCGTTTTTTGTTGGCATTTTAGAGAAATTTTATTTACAGGCTAAATAAACTACCGGGTGTAAAAGTGGGAAAAGAGAGAAGCGTTATGCCAGCTAGAGTGTTGTGCCACGAGTAATTTTCCAAGCATTTGTTTAGTCCCCATTCTAATTTGAACCCACTCTAGCTAGAGCCTCATTTCTGAGTTTCTTTGGCTCCCTATCTATTATTATTACAAAAGGTAATAGGTAATATGCTCCAGTATCAAAGAGTCATTACCGTCAGTAATTACCAAAGAGTCATTACCCTCAGTCACTACCAATTATGAACTCATTTCGCGATGCAATAACTTTTTTTTTTCATTTTCAAGTGATGTGTTAACAGATGTTGACACATCTGCTCCAAAAGCGTCAGTGGCTGCTCCAGACAAATCCTTTGCTTGCTACAGAACCTGTTACAAATGGTCAAATGCCGCTTTCATCGCTGCAAAAGGGGGGGAAAAGCGTTCGAGATGCAAACTTCCTAATTAAAGGAACCATGAAACTTTTCTTGGGGTTCGCATCGTATACGAACGGCGTATCGTGTATTTGCGACATAACCACACCAGAGCACGAGGATAATGAGCCAAAAAGAAAAAAAGAAAAGATCACTTTCCCGTGAATAACTTTTTAACTAACTATTTTTGTTATTTCCCTCTTTCGGAAATTGTTTTTGCACCCTGATGCATTCGCGGTATAATATACCAGGCCCAACACGTCAGCCGGATCCAGCTGGCGGATTAGACACGATTGAGCGTGTGCCTTCACTCGGACTGCGCTCGGTAAGAATCAGTACGTCGGCGAATATTCGGGCCTGTAGTGGTTGGGATGTCCATAACTTAGGGTTGGGGAGAGGGGAGAGGGCGGGGGGGGGGGGGCGGCTGATCTATCATCTGGAGACGTGCGCTCCCTCTTCGGACTATCAAAGAGCTTGGACCCAAGAGACAACCCGGTGACTAGCTACCCCATGTCACCTTCACTCTGTACCACTGCTCAATGCAGGCACTGGATGTATTGATCCTGTAAGCTCATACCATTCATCTCCATGTATTCGTGGGCAGTGTTTCCCCTATATAGAAATGTCCTAAAGTAACGTATAACTAGGGCTCCGTGTTTTCGGATAAATCCGAAAAACTCTGAAAAACACCCGCCGGTACAATTGTTGTCAATTCGGATTTATCCGATAAACTCCGAATTGGTATGTGCCCCACACACACGCACACAACATTTTTTTTTTACAATTTGAGCAGCGCAGGATAAATGGTCCTGGGAAAATGACACCATAATTATCGTTCAAGCCTCGGACCGTTGTCTCGTTAAGGTTGATTCAGGAAAACAGGACATCGTACCATTCGTGTCACGACAAAAGCCACTCTCTTGGTTTCTAGTTTGGGCCATGGGATTTAGGATTCAGAGAAAGGAGAGGGTATGCTTCTGGGGGTAACAGTGAAAGCTATGGACCATAGAGATTGTATAAAATAGGTAAGAGGGGCAGTTGAAACTTCTCTATTACATCCTTAACCACTCCACCTCACGCGGCCGCGGAATAGATTGATGGGATGACTACGAGCTTCCTTGCGGATACCTCCGGCAGTTCATTGATTTTAAAGTATCGACGTTTATCGAAGCCACACTTGTGTGCGAGTTTTGTCGTGGGACAAATTAGTATCGCCAATGACACCAACGCCAAATTCAACTGAAGAAATGTTAATTGATACAAGCGCGTCTTATTTTTTATCTTGCACACGTTTGCATCCGGTTATTATTTATTATTTTTAATAAGAAACACTGCGAAATTAATCTCCGAATGTCGGAGAATCGGGGATTTACGAAAAATAAACTCCGATAAACACCGAATTTTCGCTAAAAAATAAACTCCGAAAAACACCCTCCGAATTTCACGAAAAATAAACTCCGAAAACACGGAGCCCTTCGTATAACGTTTGAATCAGATAACGTCAAACTCCGAAAAATCGTCATTTCATCAAGATTGCTTGCGCTAAATTTGGGTGCAAACGGAGCGTCCGGCAATGCTTAGAAACGTCTTGCAGTAAAAAATAAACCCTTTTTTGGGGGGAGGGGGGTGGGGAAGGGGGCAGGGCGAGGGACAAGGCGCACCTTGCTCAAAATGGTGGTGCAGTCAGACGTAAAATAGAACCTGTGCTGGCAGCGTTTCCGACAGAACATGTGCTATTTTTTAACATGACGGCACACTTCCCATAGCAAGCAGAAAACAGCCCTTGTATCTTCATAGTGGTGTACGGTACAGATGCATGCTAACCTTGTTGCCACAAGATGTCCAGTACTAAGGAATTATGGTTCTGTAATTCAATGATATGGAACATGTTGTGGCAACAAGGTTAAAGGGCGATTCAACAATTTTTGTAATTTGCGAAAATACCGCTTAGAACAGATCCCTGATGTTAATGACCTGTGAAACTCCCGTTCATTTTTCACCACACGCAACCAAAGTCGCAGAAAAAATTAAAGAAAAACGAGCAATGTTCACCCCCTCAACTCGCAGGCAGAACAAGCGGCCCCGTGATCTGGAGCCCATTATATGCCGGCAATGTTGATCATAGCCACGCGCTGGGATTGGCAAAGCACTGGACACGCGCTGAGCTCCAGACATCGTTATGGTTGGGTTATTGTCGTCATTGCAGTGATTGGACACGTGCCACTCCCCGAACGCTTGACGAGCTATCGATTATCACGAGCCCAAATCGAGTGCCTACGCAATGCTCGGGTCCAATCTATGAGCCGCATTCAATTATCGTCACTGGAAGATACTGCGATCCCCCAGTTCACGTCATCAAGTTTGGCGAAGGAGAGATTGAATGAAAACGCTCGCTTTTGTCCTTGAAATTACACCGCAACAAAAAGAGTTTCTTGGCCAGTGGCGTTGCGTGCGAGTATCCTTGAGTCTCACTAGTGGCAGTAAGCTCGTGTAAAGTGAAAAACATTCCAATTAAATCTCGTTGCACCGCCCCTTTAACACGGATATTTGTTCCGTACTTAAACGGTCTTTGTTCTAACAGTGTTGGGTATACATAGACCCTTTCACGTGAGACGACGTCAAAAACAGTCTCCGTCGTGATACCGAGCATGGTGAAATGTCATGCTCACTGCCACTACGCAAACTGTTCCTTTTAATTGTTTAAAGCATATTTTTAGCTTTATTATGACGGACGGTGTTCTGAAACAAACGGGTGTAAAAAGAGACTCGGCGTGCCTGTGCTGTCCATAAGCTCGCGAGGTCCAAAAGGGGATATATCGTGGCCCTTGAAAGAACGTGTGCCAGTATAATTGGTAACTATTTCTCAGTCGATGCATCCAGGCGCTATCGCATCCAATCTCGCAAATGTTGAGCCGATTCGAGGAAACTTTAAAAGACGGCGAGTTGGCAGCCTCCCCACGCACTCACCCTACGCACGCATGCAGATGACAATCTCTTCCCTTTTTCCGTTCACCGCTCTCAAATGACGGTGCACTGCGGGCGCCCATTTGAAACAGCGATCAATATGGTGTGCACCGCCCGGCACGCGCGTGCAAAGTGTCGCCACGTGTACAAGCTCATCTCGGCCGACTTGCTCGAAAAAATAAATAAATAGATGTAGCTTAATCCTAGGACCATCGGGAGACACAAGATGTGCAGCGTGTTTTGAAAGGCGCTGGGTGTTTTCTACTTCTTCCCTTATTTTATTAAGGATATTTCGTAGATCGTTTTTGATGCCCACAACGTTTTCCGCAAACGGCCACGACATCCAGAAGTCCGTAGTCAAGGCTGGCGGCGCGTGCCGCCGCCGACTCGGACCTCTGCGCTTGCGCAGTAGGAGCATCTCCGTTGCGGAGAGCGTTGTGAGACAGCGGAAACATGTCGACGAAAGGTCCCTATTATTAAGACTGTTTCTTTTTACTTGTAACAAAATTTGAAGAAGAAAAAGTGAAAGACCTTTACACGGATGCTGTCGTCCTGTATTTAGCGGGCGGATCGTGATGAATATTGCCCCGTTTAACGTCCGCCGAGTCCGTTAAGTACACAGTAAAAACAGCACCCATGTAAAAATCCCAACAAGTTTTTTTTTAATCGGTTATACCTTGTATAAGCGTTTGCCAGCTACATTTAGTGGCGACACTAAATGGGTGTATAAGTTAACATCCATCCAGACTTTTTCCCGCAAAATTTGTCCGAGATATTAAGAATTACACTAGTGCGTCACAGTTTTTTTTTTACTTTTTTTTTGTAAAACCGACCGCATTCTGCGCAAAAAAACCAAAACGAACTCCAATCTCATATTAGAGAATTTTGTGTGGCCATTTTCAAAATATGTGCCTATATAGAAAGAGAGCCGGTGTCAGTATATCAGGTGTCCGTGCTTAAAAGAAGTAGATCATTAATTAGGTTGAACCCTAATTCTCTGACATTTCATATTTATTTTTAATATTAAAACAAGGGCCAACCGCATGTGTTTGTTTTTGTTTTTTTACAGCTTTAATTTTGAAAGTTGCACTGATGTTTACCAATTCAGAGCTCAGCACTCGCGACTTTAGAAACTGCTCAAAACACAGTACACACCCTCAAGGATGATAGAAACGGAACTGCGCGCAAGTCCTTTATAGAAACGGCGTATTGAAGGGGCATTTCAAGCTCCCCATTCATATCAAAAGCGCGGAGAGCGCGATGAATGGCAGCTCCTTTAAATTGCAGGAGGAGTGCAATTAACTCGGGCCAAAATTGATGGGAAGCAGTTGTAATGTATAGCCGTGCTTACGTAGCAATATAGAAAGCTACCGTTAAGGGCAAGAAGAAACAGCACCAAACAAAACTATTATTTTCTCTTCACATGCAACTTTGAGCATGCTTTCTTCGCGTTTCATTTATTGCCGCGACCTCAACCGTTTAGTTGCTGACTAAAAATAAAATTAAAAAAAGTTGGAACACCACGAAAGAAAAGTTATGCGGGGAAAAAAGCCGAATTCGGCGATGGAGTTGAACGTAATCAAACTGAACGGTGTCTATGTATTACACGATCTGTACTTGCTGGCAATCTGCTTGCGGCTGGCGGTCATTATTTCTTTGTCACAGAAGGGTCTTTCTTCGACTCGGGAACACTGGAACCTCGCTCATCCATCGAGGAATTTGGGGCGACATTATAAAAGAGTCTGTGTGTGTGTGTGTGTGGGGGGGGGGGGCTTTTTTTGTATTAGCTGCCGCAACGAGATAGCGTAAAACATTGAAATGGAAAGAACTGGGGTTCAGGAGGAGCGTCGATTCCGCAAACATCGACAGCATCAAGTGGATTGCTGTCGGGGTAAAATAGGTTTATCCAGCGCTTTTATAGACGAATAGGCGGCGACTAATGAACACAGTCGAAAGCTGCAATAAAACGCGCGCGCGCGGATAAAAAGATACATCGAGCAAGAGAGCCAATAGAACGTTCCAGTTGGGACGGAGTGGTCTAATGGCAAGGCATGATTGCGAGGTTACTCATAAATTTTCTGGTCCGAATTAAATTACGAGTCGGTCCGAAACTATAAGGCGACCCTTTTAAGCTAAGGGTGTAACGAAAACACGGCTACGACTCGATCTGCTCAACTAAACCCGTTGGGACTATAAAAAAAAAGGAAATCTCCGGGCCCATGGCGACATTTTGTTTTTGTAGCGAGAATTTTTCAAGGGACTCGGTCAATCGACATAACATTTAGATTAGCCGTATTGGAAGGCAGCCGTTTTGCGACCACTGTCATTTTAAAGTCTTACGAAGGTTCGAAGGAGTACACTGAATCATCTGCTTAAATCACTATAAACAAAAAAGCGCAAAAAAACAAAAACAAATTGGGCAAGCACACTTTTAAAATATGCGCGTCTCACAGTCTGCGTAAGTGCCAGATTGAAGAAACCGTGGGGAAACTTGCTCATGTGCTGGAAACCAAACATTCGCATTGTTTTGTCGTGCGAAATGTGAACTTTCTGGAGATAAAAGCTACTGTAAAACCGTTAAAATAAACTCGCACATTTACTTTCTAGAGCTTGCGAAGATTAGCCCATTGGAAAAGCGAGTCCCCCGATTTAAAATAAGAAATAAAACAAAACAAAACAAGGAATCTAATTTTTAGACTGTGCCATTGGCGGTTACCTAAACACCAGCCGCCACAGTTTCTGTACAGGGTGAGCGTTTCATTCTTATCGCAGAAATACCACAAATGACAATCATGCACCTTATTCAAATCATTAAAGTCGATCCATTATCATCGACGTTCTGGCGGGATTCCATTCACGTCTTGCATGCCCGGTCATTTGTTTTATCGCACGACGCGTGCTGCCTACGCCGCACGCCCGGTTACTACGCCCTCTGATCGCGTAGAAATTTCCCGATGGTCTCCGCTTGGCTTCCTCGATTACATCGATGGTGGTTCTGTTCTCTGGTGGAACTGTTCCGATCGTGTGCGGACGGGTGTGTTGGTGAGAGTGGACGAAAAATTGTGAAATCAACGTTCTCGCTTCCTTTGAGCATTTTTTTCCCCGTTCGTACCGCGTGTGTAGCTAACATTTTGCCACAGGGTCGCGCTTGAACTGTTGAGCGATTGCTATTTCCGGCACTGACGTGATCACAACCAGCCTCGTCATTTTATACCTGTGGTCAAGGTTGCTCCGCAGAAATCAAATGTAATTTCCTTTTCTCGCCCCACGCCGCAAAGCAGCGTTCACACTGCTCAAAACTTTCTCCAGACATTTACCAAGCATGTAAGATGCCAACATGCTTGCAACATGCTTGTGGCGTGACCGCAGATAAGTCTGACATCATGTCTGCATCGAAAAATGTGTTTTTTTACATGATGTATGACCTGTGGGATAGCGGCTTAAAGTTAATATCGTTCGTTCCCCTGGTGTTCCATTACGTGATGTTTTTCGTGCTGCCGGAAAATAAAGTCCGAACTGATAATAAAGATTAACGTTTATAATAAACTTTAGGGGAAAAAACCTGTTCAAAACATCCAATAATCCTTCGCTCTCTCGTTTTTTTCTTTTTTAAGTAGACGATTTTTACCGGCCCTCTTCCAGCCTTTTCCGGGGTCCACACATTCCCCTCAACGCGTACCTCCACGCACCGCATAAAGCAAGAAATAATAAAAGAAAAGAAACAAACGACCGAAAGCATCTTCGACATCCATTGAACAAAGTGCCTTTCGACGGCGCACACGCGATTCCTCGAAGCGCCCCTGCGTCTTTCCATTTGTTCAATGTTTGGGGAACATCGCCCTGGGCCCACGAAAGCCTGCCTGGCTATTTCGAGCCTTTACTGGGTTCATCCAATATTGAGTGTCGCGCCCCTTCGCAGTTTACGCTGGCGCCTCGGGAAAGACGAGCAGGGAAGAATTGCCCCGCGCGATTTTGTTGCCCTCTCACGAACTAGGGGGCTGGAAAACGCGAAAATCGGCGTACACCATCCATCAATGGGGTTCTCTCTGCAGCAGACGCTTCAAGCTGTGCCACCGTCATAGCTCATGATGTCCCTGTGGGAGGGTACAGTCGCTGAAATTGTATCAACGCTAACAAAAGCGCAAACAAGTCTGCACGTCCTCCAGCGCAACGCATACAATGCGCGATAAGGGCTCTTCGGGTGGCACAGCTTGCTCAGCTCATGTAGCAGTTACCGCGAGTGTGCAAGATCCCATGAAGTAAGTAGCTAAGTTTAGTTTAAAACAAAATACGAGTGTGTGAACCAGCGTTAAAGGGGCCATGAAACGATATCGGGTTGGAATGTTCATGACTTTACAGAGGCGTTCTGGTCCTTGTCTGGCCCAAGTATTCTCGCTCGGACCACCACTGATTCAGAAGCTTCTTGGTCGTGGTGAAATTGCGAGGATAAAAGAGGACTACTTCTTTCAGTCTTGCCTTCGCAAAGCTTCATGACGTAATTGTGGGATCGAAACCACCCACCTGACGACAGTCGAGTGCGGCTCATAGATTCGACACAAGAACCGCGTGAGCGCTCTACTTATAGGCTCGCAACAATCAATGCCTCGGCGGACACTCCGCAATAGTGGCTCGTGTCCAACCACTGCGGTGATGAGAATAGCCGAACTCTAACAATGCCTGGAGCTCAGCACGCATTTTCTACTTTGTCAACCCCAGCGCGTGACAATGATTAACGTTGGCGGCATAGGATAGGCACCAGGCCACGTGA
This sequence comes from Ixodes ricinus, assembly GCA_037355805.1. Lineage (NCBI taxonomy): Eukaryota > Metazoa > Arthropoda > Arachnida > Ixodida > Ixodidae > Ixodes > Ixodes ricinus. The sequence goes on from JAZHYW010002590.1 coordinate 246,982, forward strand.
CCGCTTGTTCTGGCTCCGAGTTGAGGGGATGAAGGATGCTCATATTTCTGGAATTTATTTGCCGACTGCCATTGTTTAGAAAGAAAAACTGAAGCAAGTTTATTCGGTTATTAACGTTAGGATGTAATTCTGAGTAGTATTTAACGAAAGTAGAAAAATCGTTTCATGGCGCCTTTAAGAAGGAAGAGGTAAAAACCGCTGAGAGTATAAGATGCGGGGCAAAGTGGCGATAAAGGCGCTTTGGTTCAGTCTTACTGTTAGTATCTGCCTCTTTCATTGCACGCTGTATCACCTTTTTGCAATACACGAAGACGGCGAATCAGTGTCCCTGCGCGTACGCGTGCGTGTATGTCTTTGTCTGCAGCTATCTTGAGATCAAGACAAGTCGGCATCCAAGTTACCTATAGCGCGCAACGTTAGGGTAGATTTCCAGGCGCCATCGCTCTCGTATTCATGGGATCTGCGAACCTTCATAAGCTTTCACGCGAGTGAATTGTGCCATGATTAATTGAAGCTGTCCAAAGCGCAATTCGGGGGCGGGTCGTCGACGCGGATCGTTGCGTTAAGTTGTTTGGAAAAAAAGGAAGAAATAATTAGAAAACTTGCATTGCTCGGAGAGTTGTGAAACAAAGGGAGCAAAGCATAACTGCAGCGGCAGTCCTCCCCGCGATCAATGGGTGCTGTTGGCACATAGTGGACTTGCGCAACTTCTAGTATGTGGCCACGAGCTGCCAGGTCGGTGATTGATGGATCAAGATGTGGGCAAATGAAATGCGATTAGCTGATCCTGGGTCTCCACAAGGCTTCGGTGATAAAAGGGAGGGGCGTGGGGTACAATTAAGCTGGAACGAAAGGGCGGGATCAGAGGATGAAAATTACACGCGAGAACTCAATCGCAGTACAGACTTCCAGGTCAACCAGGGAAAAAAATCATTTTTTTAAATAATTAAATCAAATTTATTTGATTTAAATTCACAATATCTCGATTTTTTGTAACTAGATATATATATATATGTATTTTTAAACATTATAGATTGATTGATCAGTTCGTCTGAACGTTGAGAACAGTGCCGAATAAAGAATACGGTAAGGAAGTGTGCTAAAATGCGTCTTTGACGCATGGGAACGTATTGAGGGACACGCCAATCAGAGGACAGCACAGCGAACACGCAGGGAATACGCTATGACGAGGCAGCCAAACTGGTGACGTCACTGGTTGAGGTGGGAGGTAAACAAAAGCACGTGACGCATTTGGGGAGTAAACAAACCACGGGACGCGCAAGGAGCAGACAAACTTACACGCTGCATTACTGTAAATGTAAACTTCTAGAGTGCAATTTAATTAACAAACTTCATTCGTATAAGCCCCAGCAGCTAGAACAAGATCAGCAAAAGGCAGAAAGAAAGATCAACGCTCTGGTTTGCTAGCACCGCTCTTTGTTCGTGTTCAGCCTGCTATAAGCATTTGTTGCTTGGGTCTGATTAAATTTAAATAAATAAATAAATGCACAGAGAACTATATGAGATGATAGACAAGAATTGAATAAGAAAATGTTTGGGGGATTTACTTTGCGGGAAAGGTTTGTTTGAAATCATCATAGCAATACCGGTATGATGTAAATGAAGAATTAAATCATGATTGAAGTCACGATTTAAATCAACTTGATTTTATTCTCCACCCTGCTTGACACCGCCCCATATGTACACCGTAGTGAGGACGCGGTAGTGCCAACCTTACAAGTAAACCAGGATCGAATGATATATTGATTCTGAAATAACGTAGATGAACATAGAAAGAGAAATTTCTCGCAGAGTGCGAAGTCGGGTGATAACTGATGAGTCACCCGGTCAAGGCGTGGGTTCCTTCCCGGTAATGCGTCTCGGAATGGATACGAGACAGACGTCTCGGTGAATGTGTATATCTACTATTCGCGTTGTAATGTTGTGAGTGTGCGGGTCGTTAGAGGTCCACTACTGACGGAATCGTCGTCGGGAGGCTGGATAAGGAACCCAGCCGGCGGCGGACAAAATAATCGAACACACACACGCACCAGATAAAGTGCTACGTAATGAAATTAGTTCAAATACGTATTCGCATGACTTATTTAAGCTTTTATGTTTTTTTATGGAGTCTATTTTTTCTAGTAATAAAATAATCCGCGAAATACTTCTACAACATTTGCACGTAAAGTGGGGAAATGTATTTTGGTGTATTTAAAACGTATGACCGCCGGTGTCACATGAACAGTGTGCGTGGCATGCGCGGTAACCCAGCGCAGTTCATATTTGATGCGTGAAAGGTTACGGTGGATCCCTAATTATGTTTTGTTTATTTGTTGTGATGGAGACATTAAAAGTCGCCACATTTACGGAGGCTACCGCAAGTATCGCGAAAAAGAAAAAAAAACACAAGAATTGCATGGGCGGCCAGCATCATAATCAGTGATGAACCATTCTGAATTGGTTCGAGCTGGTACAACCGGCAAAAAAACCGGAGCCAATAAAAAGTGGAAGCCGTTTACAACTCCCTGTAACGCCGAATTAGAGCGCAGCTCTTGAGGAGGAGGGGAAGGCACTGGGGGGGGGGTTCACGTGACCTCGGGGAGGGGGGGTCACGAGGCCTGGGGGTCACAGGGACCTTGAGGAGGGGGATTTTCCCCGCTAGATTTAGCGAGGGAAAAGTTCTCGCTAGATTTAGCGGGGGAAAATTTTCCGCTAGATTTAGCGGGGAAAATTTGCCGCTAGATTTAGCGGGGGAAAGTTTTCCCGCTAGATTTAGCGGGAAATTTACCCATCATGCACCGCGCGGTTACGCCGACGGCGACGGCGACGGCGACTGCGACGCCGACGGCGGCGCCGCCTGCCGGAAACGGGCGCCTAGTGAGCTGCGCTCTAATAAGGTAATCCGAACCCGAACCCAAGCGAAACCGGAATAATTACGAACCGGTTCGGTTTCCTGTAAGTGTCATATAGCCCCTTCCCAAGGCAAATAGCGAGCGCTCGGTGCGCGCTCGGCGAGAGTATTCCTGTGCCCCTCGCGAGATGCGAGCGATCTCTCCGTGTGCCGCTCGTAGATCTGGAGCCGGTGGAGCGCTCGCCGAGCTGCTCGCGACCGATCCGTGGGAAAGTGGCGGAGCGCATCTTGCGAGCCGCAGAAGTCCTCCGCGCTGCCTTTTTCGGAGGAGCTTGATCCTTTGTCACTCAAAACATTCCGGTTTTGATATCTGCGTTAGTGATGTTGTCGCAGCGAAGAAAACGATTGCGCCAGCAGCACTTGACAATAGAACGTTAGGAGAATATCAGAGGATGCGCTGCTGTCACAAGCCTGGTTACTAGCTGTTGAAAAGTCGGCGAAGCAATACGACGCGGTGCCGAGGTGTCGACGCTGCCGCCAAGCAGTCGGAGTTACGATCAAGATCTGTGAAAAGTCATTCTTACTTTAGGGGTATGCTTATTATTCCATGGGAAGGGTACGTCAGTCGGTTGCCTCGGAAGCTAAGGCAGTACATGTGGACTGCGCTGCTTGTCCGGCACGGCGACTTTCGTGCTGCGCGTGGGGCTGGCGAGGCATTGGAAAGAGGCGGTGATGGAGACAACAGCCGGAACAATGCCGTAGCGGTGGCGGTGGCGGCCGCGCAACGAAAGTGCCAGCGAGCAAAGCAGCTCCGCCTGCTACATTGTGTGCCCCTGAGAGCTGTTGCTATGGCCGCTCCACCACCGAGCAGGTTTGGAGCTCGGATACTCCGAGCTCCAAACCTGCGAGGTCTCGCTCTTTGCCAGGGGAAGGGGATAATAGTGACCACTGGTTAGTTTTCTAAAAACTCACAATCTATTGACTATTGATAGTCTATCAAGAGCCCGCTGTCGGTAGTATACTATCGGTAGTCAATCAAAGGCAAGTCATGAACACTAACCTATCTATAATAGATAGTCTAGTGTCATTAATCAATAATCTACTATCAACAGTTCTATCGATGGTCAGCTACGATAGTTGTTCGACGCCATAATCGATAGTTTTCGAAAAAAAATATCCATAGTACCATCGATAATCCACTATGAATAGCTTTTCAGTTTTACAGTTTTGCATCACTATACCGAGCAACCGACGACGTGGAGCGGTGGCGGAGAAAGCCACGGAATGCGGATACCACGACGCGAGCGACATACCATCATGCGGCTCTACAGCACAGCAGGGCCCGATGCCGGCGTACCGGAAGGCACGCGACACGAGCATAACACGGTGACGGCCCGATAATTTTTCTGGCCGTCGTGAGCGAGCGGCGAGGTTGGTGACATTGTGTTCGCGGCACGAAACAACATATCGACAAAAATTGATGACGCGAATAAATAGTCCGACGGCGGCGAATACACTACATCCTGATCGCGAAATTTCGTGCCTGCTGAATATTTCCGAAGCCGGCACTTTGCAAAGCTTCTGAAATATCAAGCCCGCGAAAACAGAGGCGCATACATTACTGCTTTACTGGGAATAATGTATGCGCATTATTTCGCATAATTAACATCGCAGTTTCTGCGAAACGTGCCACCGATGTCACCGAAGTTCCTTACCGTAAATTGCCCCGCACTGCTTTAAAGCGTGATTTCAACTAATCACACTGATAAAAGCAGTAAGCACCCCCGTAATAATTAACGTATTTGACAGCTTTGAAACCGTTAATCGAAATTTCAAGACCCCGCTGATCTAGCTCCGCACGTGTTTCCTTCACTATAGTGAAGGACGTCTACCCAGTTCAGGGTAGGCGCAACAAAACGTAGATATCAAGCTCATGCTGCGCATATAGGTACCTCGTAATTAAAATACCAATAAAGTGTCTGCTGTGTTTTATATTGCATTAAGAGAAAATTACCTACAGCCGGTCGTCCAAACTCCCAAACCTTGAGATGGCCCGGGTCACCAGCTGATCCAGAGAGAAAGAACGACCCCGCTACCCTTCCAGCCATCTAAATTTCGCAAAACCTGTCTGCGCTAAGGCCATTGTATTTTCAGAAGTGTCTCGTATTCCCTCCTAGTACATCATTTGCGAAATCCACGGGGAAAAACTGGAAAGGATTCCGACAAAGGGAGTTCAGAATTCGCGTTTTTCCACCGATAACTTTCCTTTTAACCAAATGTCAGCTTTTCAAAAATGTTTTAATGGGGATTTATGCGAATTGCATCCTTTTTATGTTCTGTTGATTGTTTAATTTATTGTTTTTACTTATAGAATTAAATGAAGAGAGAGAAACCATTAACGAACAGAGTACACATATACGGGAAATGAAAGCTTGGGACATATCTGGCACGAAAACTGTCAAGTGCTTTCATTTCCTGGAGATTTGCGCTGCCAGGCTCGTAAAATTTTGCAAGCTACAAAGATTGGTGGCTTACGGCTCAATAAATGGTAATGAGTTAGCTTCACTTATTGTCACCTGTACAATCTTTAGCAAGCACAAAGGGTTTCGCGATGCGAGGTGTTCTCGACTGCCTCAATGCGACGCGATGAAATTGTCCGACGGAACGAGCAGACCACACTCTAAAAAAAGCCCGTGCGTCTACTTCCCCACACACCACTCGGAGAGTCAATCACCGCAACTTACGGAGGCAGCCCAGCGAACGACGATGCCGAAAGATATGCTTAGACCAAAAAACGCAGTCTGAGTTGTGACATTAAGCAACGCAAGCGTAATGTTTTGCATTGCTTAATGTCACAACGCAGACTGCGTTTTTTTTTAACACATATGTTTCGGCATCGTCATTTGCTGAGCTGCCTCTGTAAGTTGCGGTGATTGGCCCTCCGAGTGTTGTGCGGGAAAGTAGACGCACGGGCTTTATTTAAAGTGCCGGGCGCATTCTGCGGAGCAAGAAACTCCAGTTTAAAGTTTTATTGAAGGGACCGCGCTACGAGACAAGCGAGGGACGATTTTTAGTCTATTCACGTTGTGATTTTCGGGGCGTATATTTGGGATGTTACTCCTATCGCAAGTGCACTACCCTCATAAGCTATTTGCGCGCACGTGAGGCACGAAAGCATCAATAGCAACGGAGCACAGTCCAGCCCACGTGACGGTGGTGAAGAGGCGATTATGCAACGGCTCATCCTGTTGTTTTAAACCTTTCAGTTGTTAGGATAAGAAGAGAAGCGGATCTAAAATGCAGGCCTGGTTTGTTGTTAAGTTCAGTGCTTGTTCTTGTTTTTTGTCCTCAGCTGCTGACAGACAGGGATAACTGCAATAGTATTACAGTTACCTCCGTCTGTGTTTGTCTACACTCTAAAAAAAGCCCGTGCGTCTACCTTCCCGCGCAACACTTGGAGAGCCAATCATTGCAAATTACGGAGGCAGCTCAGCGAGTCACGATGCCGAAACGTATGTTTAGACCAAAAAGCGCAGTCTGAGTTGTGATATTAAGCAATGCAAGCGTGAAGTTTTGCATTGCTTAATGTCACAACTACATGGAAAACACTCAAAGAGCCAATCTCTGCGATCTACGAAATCAGCTCAGCGAATGATGAGGCGGAACATCCGTTTAGACCTAAAAATGAAGTCTGCGCTGTGGCATTACGCAATGCAAAGCGTCATGCTTCCATCGCGAAATGAAACAGCGCACACTTAATTTTGAGGTCTAAACAGATGTTCCGCCTCATCATTCGCTGAGCTGATGTCCTAGATCGCAGAGATTGGCTCTTCCAGTGTTTTGCGGGTAAGTAGACGCGCAGGCATTCCTTAGAGAATAGGGTAGACAAACAAAAACAAGGGCACTTATGTGGTCTATTGCAGTCGATCCGACAAAACACAAAAAAAAGAACACCGAAAAAAAACAAAGCCCGCGAAGCAGAACAAAAGTTTCAAAGCCATTGTCAACAATTGCTCGTTCACGGAACAGCCGCATTCATTGGGTCCGCACTCCTGAGCTCACGGGACACACAAACAAGCATGCCATATCCAACTTCTGATCACGCGTCATCGCCGTCCTTATGGTTGTTTGGGCAGCGCAAATTCGACAGCGCGCCATATACCCCCACCCCCGACCCCCGCTCTTTTGTTTTACCTAGGCAGCTTCTAAATATAGCGAAATTCAAAGACGCTCTCCGAAAACCCACAGAAGTGAGAAACCCTGCGGCTGTGCGCCGCTCACCCGACAGCCCGGCCAGCTGCGGTTTTCGGTTCGCTCCATTATTGAATTCCGTGGGTCTCCTCCGTCGGCCTCGGCGGCGCAGCTTTGAACGATGCTCCGTGGGTCTCGCGAGAAAGAAGGCCGCGTCGCCAGAGACTTCGCCAAATATCCGAAAGCCATTCTTTTTGCCCTTCGCACTCTTCTTTTTTTTTCTGTCTGCAGTTGTTTGTTAGAAAAGCAAAGACGGAACAGCCAAATGTCGCACACCGAACGCTCGACGACACGTCACTTAAGATGGAGCTGAGAAGTTCGCCGAAGTATGGAGTTTAAAGGGGACAGTGCACCAAATTACACAAGAGCCAGGGCAAAGTCATCACTTTTTAATTTATTTATTTTGCGTCGTTATTGTCGTGTTTGCACACAACAGAAGTTTCTTGCTGCCGAAATAAAGCGACTCTCTAGTCACTGGCATAAAGAAACGCAGAGGACGGCGAGTCTCATTATCACTCCGTCGCCAATCAGATAACTGCATTGGCCACCAAGAATGCAATGAATCAGGGAGCACAGAGCGCGTACATCATATGTTACGTTCTGATTTTTTTTTTTTTTTTAGGCCGTTCGTGATTTTTGATCTGAGCTTATCTCGATTCATAAATTTGAAATAAGTTCATACCACACGATGGGCTTCTTATGTTTGAGGAAAGAGTTTTAACGGTGTGTACACAATTTCAAAATTTTGTCCACTGGCCAATGCCATCTGATATGTCCGTTCGTTTGGCGCTGGCTTTCTGTAGTCAGCACCAAACACGTTTTTATTCATTGAAAGAGCGTTCCATGCTCGCTGTCCTTACTAGGGCTATAGTTAGTGATTCATTGTATAGGGAGTATTCACTGGCGGCCATATCTGTGTGCGCGACTGCTGAGCGCGTGCTGACGGCGAGCCTCCACAGTTCTTTTGCAACGTGCATTCCACACGATCAAGATTGCCGGTCTTAACAGGCTATTAATGTAAGCTCGTTCTGAGCATGCGCGCTAAACATTGACCTCAAATATGGCGTCCAGTGAATACCCCCTATAGGATAAAAGTTCTAAAAAAAAGAAAAGAACGACGGACATGTTAAAAGACGACGAACACCACGGAGCGCTCTAATGCCACGAACGTTATCTACATTGTGTGCGTGTGTGTGTGTTTTACATACTTTGGTCGACACCAGTCTGCATAGGCATCGTAGCTCTATCGACGTTTTTCGTTTCCTTTCATTCGCAGTCACGTGGGTTTCATATTTGGTAAGCGGGGGGGGGGGGAATATTAAGACATTTCAACCTGGAATATGCGACAAAACATACGTGAGGCAAAACAAAAATGTGCAACAATCTCTTCTTCTTTTTTTTGTGAACGTTTTGCAGAGGCGTGGAGGGATCGAAACGAAGTTTTCACGCATACCAGAAGTGACGACATTCAAGATGGCTGCGCCCATGTGGCAAAGGTGTATACTCACGCCAAAGCATTCAAACACAAAAGTTCGCACGTGACTGAATGCATGCACGCGCGCGGAGCCCCTAAAACGGGTTACTTTCCAAGAACGTACAAAGTTGCTCAAACTTTCGGGATAGTGAACCGTTGGAACGGCACAGATGAAAAACTTGAGTCGTTCGATCGGCTTCTCGGTAAACACGCGCACCTCCTCCTCGGCGGAGTTGCCCAACGCCAACATAATTATTCGTGTTCCAGTGCGCCGCCGCCTCCCGCAGAAAACGCCTCTTACAGATGCCGTCGGTGTTTCAATGAGGTCTTGCAGGCTGTGCATGTAATTAAACGATTAGTTTAGAATTAGAGCCGTGGGGCCGTCTTCTCTCACCTTGCCTTCGCGATAAGAGCGGGAAGGCAAGGTGAAACCTTCATTAACGCGCAGGTTCCGTGCTTTCACGCCGGCGGCCAGCGCTTTGAGAGCTCGATTTCTCGCCGCCCTATCTGCCGCCACCTGGTCGCCTGTTGCAACTATTGCATTACTCTCCGGCTCTAAACGAACGCGGTGCTTCAACTTTCAAAACTCTGACTCGGGTTAAAATTTTTTTTTTTTTTCGTTTGGTGTTATGGTCATTTTCATCTGCAGCCGTTCTAGTTTCCAATCGTGAAGATACCAGGAACCCGTTCGCACTATTTCTTTGGCATCCAAGTTTGAAATGCGCGCATCGTGGGTTCTACGCAACATACGGGTCAAGTGAGAGCGGTCTTATTATGTGAGCGCACGCTCGGAAACAGCTCATGGGAGAGAGTCTGAGAACACACTCTAAAGCGGGTTGTAGATAGCTTTCGCGGTGTTCGGGAGTATAAGTTGGTTAAATTATTCATTCTTCGAAATTCGGTGCTTATCGGAGTTTACTCTCGTTATCTCGTTATATTTCCAGGTAAGCGCGACTCTCAAATTTAAATAAAAAAATAATCCCCCAAAACAGTTTAGAACAAAGAGAAATAATAATTCCTCTCGAAGGCTCGCAAAACAAAATTTAAAAAAAGCGTATGAATTGTGCGCTCTATTTACATCGAAACCCAAGGGATGTGGCTTTCACTGTTATAAGAACACTATTTCTTCTTCCCGCTAAAAGGCCCAAATGACGTGGTCTAGACTTGTACAGCGATATTGGTATCGAGAATTCTCCCCGCGCGTCTTCGAGGCATGTGCTTTGAAGCGCGCGCCCACGCATGTTTCGGGCCCGCCAAAACGATTTCCTAAAACTGCGTCCTGAACAAATGTTAGGTTAGAAAACAGACCGGAGGGGCCGTTTCTCAGGACCGCTGACCCGGCACTCTACTCAGACTAATGTTAGCTATCTCTTTTTTCTTTTTTTTTTCCGTTCTCTTTATTGATATTAAAGTTTTTCGAATAAATCTGAACTGAAAAAAAAAAATACTGCCGTGTGTTTGTTCGATTGTTTTTCGTTTTATCTAAAACGACGGAGTCCTATTCACTGGCGAGGAGATCCATCTATAAGGAGCGCTTTGTCCAGTTTGTTTTGCTAGAGAGCCTGGATTGAAGAGATCTCGAAACATGGGGATCGTTTTGCATTTAAATGGCAGGCGTCTCCTGCGGTGATTGGTCGCAAGTGCGCATGCGCTGCGTTATCGTGTTGAGAGGAGGAAAGCAGGCGGAAAGGCGGAGATGCTCGCGTATACCATCAGAGCTTCTGCCACCGCCTCGCAGCTCATGCTGCAAACGCGGGCCATAAACCACGTGACCTCGATGGAACAGTTGGAAACTCTGTGTAATAAGAGGCTTTCGACGTTTTCCACACGGTTCGGTGTTTGCCCAACACAAGTCCCGCGGTGGACCGGATTCCTTTCGTCATCTGCGTGATCGTTCGGTTTTGACTCGTGTTCAATTGCTGTTTCATCCACTGAACACGATCCCCGGCCGAACACTGACGCATCGTTCGGCTACGTAAACCGAGCACTTCGTCATGAACACTACAAATAATTGTTGTTTTCCTCACGAGTTTAGTTCTAGACTTGGCCGCGTGGGGCGCGACGGTTGGATATCTTCCCCATAAAGAAGCTTCACCGCCGAACGACAATATTTCTGTCTGAAGCGCGCTGATCGATCGACCGGGTCCTCGTATAATTCTCGAGAGACAAAAAGGGTTGCGTTTAAAGGACAGTGGGTGTGCTGTAGGCGATGAATTTGTTGAGAACGTACACGAACGGGATGAAAAGAGGCTTTTATTGGAATGCGAGCGAGTACCGATTCATCGCTGCGGGTACAATGCCGTACCTCCCCAATATGAGTCTCGTCAATGTGGATCTGCCGGTGCACGCATTATATTAAGAAAATAACTTTTTTTTTATTCTTTATACTGAGGATGCATATGGCTGCGGAGAATAGGAAAAAAAACAGTACATGGCAGGTTAAGCATTTTCCAGGATCCAGACCTCCTGCATCCCCCCCCCCTTTACCACACACATACAAAGGCCGGCGATCGCAGCATTATTCGCTCCTTCTCGCGTGAGTTAAAACGTGGTGGCGCCAGTGTGCAAATAGCCCCCAACCACTTCCAACTTCTAACTAGACGGCGGGTTTCGCAACATTTGCGAAATCAAGTATACGCGCTATCTTCTGGAAATGGCCACTTACAGTACAGTCAATCCACTCTTATGATAAAAGAACGAAGAGTAAGAAAATCCTGGAAATCTACATGAACCGGAAGTGTGCCGGGGCTACCCAATAGATGGCGCCACTGAGTTTGTTGCCAAACAAAAGAGGGCGAATAAAAACAAGAATGAGCATGCATATACTCTGCACAAACTAATTTACACAAAAATGTATATATAGATATACAGACTCACTTTTTTATAAAGTGGTTTAGGACATTGATATAATATTTTAATATGTTCAATGTTTTATAGTTATAATTATTTTTGTAGTAAACATAATATATTGGAGACCATAAATAGACAGTCAGGGCAAATTTTTCCCAGTTAAATATGTTACGAGTGCAGTAGAGGTGGAATCATTTATCCTCTAACTGTATACACGCTGCACTTCATCTGCATTTTCGTGTTAGTTACTGTTTTAAATTCCGCATTTCACAAATAAAGCAACATTAATATATTACATTTCTGAAAGAAATATTCAGAAAAAAAATCTTTTCGAATCAAGCTACTTCTGTGGACTGTTCTTTTCGCGATCAAATAAAAACTTGGGTAACCAAAAAAGGTCCCCATGAATCATTAACGCTTGAAACGACGGACCTCATATAATGTTAACCACATACAATTTGGATCGTTTTTTCTAAATAATCTCGACATTCAGTCTGACTGACTGGCTGGCTATAAAATTGACTGCTCGAATTTCGAACACGTTTTTTTTTTTTTTATGGGTGTAGCTGCTTGTTTGAGTAAAGCCATTGCGGCTAATGTATTGTGTTTTTTCCCCTACGCTACACAACTGGCTCGGACCACAAATCCAACCGCTTTCTTTTTATTTCCTATAAACAAACGCAGAAAAAAAGATCAAACGATATAAGTACTGAAATGCGCCTCAAAAACAGGAAAGCTAATTTTCCTATGCAGAATAAATTATGAAGACAGCTCCACATCCCATACTAACCTTAGTGCAAAACGGACCGTGATGGTCAATTTATTGAACAAGCTTCTCGAGCTACACAGGATAGAAAAATAAACCTTCCCGGATTGTGATTTTTTTTCTCAGCCAATCCCTTTGCAGCCAGGATGATGCCTGCAAGAACAAAAGGCACCGAATTTCGAAGAGAAGAATTCTCCCAACAGAGGAAGACAAAATATGAAGTAAGCTACGATATTCTCATATTCCCCGAGAAACATGCCCGCGTTTATAAATGCCAATAGCAATCTAAAAACGTTATAAGGACAAGAATGTATCTTACAGTGCGGTAGAATATGCATTTTGTATAACGTGCAAATGGGCTAGGATGGCGAATTCGACGCATCACGTTCGGTGATGTTCCTGGATTGCGCACGCGGCGGTCCCGCTAAGCCACCGCGAGATTTGGAAGTAAAAGGGGCTGATAAAAGTAAATGGAAAGCTGTTTCATTCTCATTATTTATAAGTATGCATGTTCTCTACACGGGAAACGTCCACGAACGCTTTAACGCAGTCAAAGCCGACGCACTGCAGGAAACAAAACCAAAGACTCAAAGCCCCTCCCAACTTCGGAATCACAGTGCGCGTATCTCCTATATTGCTTTTGTCAAGTATTCATCAAATTCGCCTTAGAGGTTGCGGAAACTAGAGAGCACATTTTTCGGTGGAATGCAAAGGTCAAAGGTGGCCTTCCCTCAACTTTGTAAGGGACGCAACGGAATTCTTGTTTGGCATCTGCGTGCAGGTCGTGTCATTCTCTTATTTCAGTACGGTTCCGCTGTAATCTCGACTTACTCGCTCACCCGTGGCTGCCAGAGCAGTAAATGGATGACTTAAAATTTTATAACTACCGGCAGTACATAAAATTACCAACAACAACATTAAAGGAGTGAATCGAATGAAGTGAATGCATGAAACACAAATATTAATGAGTCACCTGACAGGCGCTTTAGGTAGGAAGTACCATTAAATATTTTACGGGGAATGACGTACGCGTAAAGATTAAACATAAGGGACAAAAGCAACAAGTACAACTCTCTCGAGAAAGCTATAAGTACTTTTTTACGTGTTGCTCATTTGTCTTCTTTGTTTATTATATCTACTCAAGATGAATTAACCAGTACGCTCTCGAGCTGATTTTAACGAAGCGATGTTACTCAAAAAGACAGCTTTTCAGTTTTTCTGGTATATGACTCTTAAAAAGAAACAAAATTAAAAATGAGTAATTTATTCCTGTTTAGAAAGAATACAGTAGTTATTAGGATGTACTCTACTTGTAGAGATGTAAAATTTACGGAAATTTTAAATGTCCTGAACAAAGGTCACTTTTTTTAATTTAATATTTTTGTAAAATTGGCATATCCAAACCAGTTACCAATGAGGTATGTTTCAGTGTACATTTTGTACTTGCAAATAGGGTAACTATTCAGTAATTATATTAACTGAAGAGACTACCAAAACATGCTATATATTACTGTATGTGCAAATTATTCCGAATGAATTGATTAAGTCAATCGTCAATTAATTCAGCATTTTCAAGTTCCAGTGCACAAGTATACTTGCATTTCCGTACGCTCGGTGATCAGTCCATTCAGTAACAGAGCAAGATTGAATTGAATTGAATTGAATTCATTTTCGCCACATTGTGCCGAGGACACCGGACAAAAAGCCTCCATGAGGAGACTTGACAGGGTCCGGTGACCTTGTAGGTACATGACATCGTTTATAAATGAAAGCAAAAGGACACAAGAATATCTATCTAAACAAAGTAAGCCTACAGGGAGTTTTTTGTTAAACAATGAATATCAACACCATCTGTAATGAATCTGTTCAGCAGTTTAGGCAGGTTATGAAAAAGGGATTGTAATGCATAATTGGTGCGAAAATGAGGAACATTCCAGAACTCTTTGCGACGGATATTGATGACGAATTCGCGTTTGGTTAGATTTGATAGAACGGATTTGATAGAACGGATATGGTAAGGTATATGACCTTTCTGAAGTACTCTTCCAGATCAAATAGCACTGAAGTTCCTTTGCTCAGCGACAACGTACGTTGTTCTGTAATCTTAAAACCTAACAAACGGGTCATTGATAGGTTTCAATCAATTTCACTCGTCACCCATCCTCAGCGTTAGTTTAGTTAGATCGAGGTGGATTTAAGAGAATGGACATTTTTAATTTCTCCATCTTATTTTGTCGGCGCAGTTTACGATTTTATGCACAAATGTAATAGATGAGTGTGTTTCGACATACATATGCTCATGTTTAGTTACTTAATCACACACTGGTATGCCTTTGTTGGCCAGCACGATATCTGTGTTGAAGTAAAGTAAAGACATTCTTTAGTAACGGCATTTCCAAAACTAACAGTTTATCTGTCGCGCTGGTCCAAAACAAATTGATTTCCATCTTTAAATATTGTTTCCTTGAGAAAGATGCTCCTTGATTGAACGTTGAGGGTAACTCGAAACTCATCACCTTGTTGGAGCTCGCAGCCGCGTCGGGTGAAGGCAGATCTGTTGTTTTTGTTTTAAGACCCTTCACGGCTTGATTCACTATTACAGCCTTCTGTCCGAAGTGAGCCTTAGAGTTGCACGTCTGCCTCAGCTGCACGGCCTCAATTATATTTTTATATAGCTCGACATTTTAGCCACTTAAACCCGATCCAAAGATCGGCTGGGTGTTATAATCGCAACTCTGATACACTTGATATTTTACCTCATGATGCGGGAGCAAGTTCGAAAACGCTGTTCAAAACTTCCGCTTACAAGAAAAGGGCTGATCAGTTGAAGGGTTTGATGTTTGCCAGTACGATATGCAAGTATTCGCTTTTGCTCTCACACCTGGTGATGTCACTGTTTTGTGCTTTAGATTTATTTCCTTTTGATTTGGGTGTCTTAGGTGGACTACGTTCCTCTTCTGCACTTGCGTGCATGTGTGTGTTTTTGCTTCTTTTTTTTATAAGTGTGCCAGCACAAAGACAGATTGTTTGTTCCTGGACACTATAATAAACACTGATTATTATTTAATATTGTTACATATATTTATTATATAGTATATATTATTGTACCCAGGGTCAATAATAATAACACTAATTACTATTATTATTATTATTTGAATTTCTAGTTATAATCGACTTGTATAAACAAAATGATGTTATAACTCTTTAATTAAACACGAAGATGATTCTGTTTTAGCAGACTAAAGGCTTCGGTTTTCATGGGGGAAGAGTATCTTTGCACTCTAAGAAATACCTGCGCGTCTACTTACCCGCAAAACACTCAAAAGCCAATCTCTACGATCTACGAAATCAATTCAGCGTATGATGAGGCAGAACATCCGTTTAGAGCCAAAAATGAAGTCTGCGCTGTGGCATTACGCAATGCAAAGCGTCACGCTTGCATTGCGTAATGCCACAGCGCAGACTTCATTTTGAGGTCTAAACGGACGTTCCGTCTCATCATTCGCTGAGCTGATTTCATAGCTCGCAGAGATTGGCTCTTCGAGTGTTTTGGGAGTAAGTAGACGCGCAAGCATTCTTAAGAGATTGTGCGTGATAAAATATATTCGAAAACAACACCTCGAATTTAATGTATGTTTCTATTTGATTAAATAACAAAACCAAAAACAGCTTACGTAATTACATAGTTCACCGTCCCTACCAGTCAAAATGCGCAAGGTGCTACACTCTAAAAAGCCCGTGCGTCTACTTTCCCGCACCGCACTCGGAGAACCAATCAGCGCAACTTACGGAGGCAGCTCAGCGAACGACGATGCCGAAACATATGATTATACCAAAAAATGCAGTCTGAGTTGTGACACTAAGCAATACAGGCGTGACGTTTTGCATTGCTTAATGTCACAACTCAGACTGCGTTTTTTGGTCTAAACGTATGTTTCGGCGTAGTCATTCGCTGAGCTGCCTCCGTAAGTTGCGGTGATTGACTCTACGAGTGTTGTGCGGGAAAGCAGACGCACGGACTTTTTTTTTAAATTGTACATTTTATTATTAGCTAGGATGGCTGGAAATACTAAAACAATAATTAAAAAGTGTGCAATGAAAAGAGAAAACGTTGTCAGCACGAAATATGTAAAGCTGAGTTAAGTTTCTGATGGTTTGTGGAGCAATTTCAATATTAATTTCAGCTTCACCATTAGAGCCACATCAAGGCCTTTATATATAGGTGTCACTTCTAAAAGGGCCCCTACTTTCTCGTTGAGTGGATACGGATAGCTGCACGATACGGAACGATAAACCGAACTATAGTTAAATATAAAGTTCATGTAGCTCCGACTGGAACATCTGGCAGAAAAAACAGGATGCGCTTATAGCGGCGCGGTATAACTCACTACGCACGCTTTAACAAAAAAAAAAAAAGGTAGCCTCTGCGATACATTTAGCTAGTCGCAATCCGAAGTTAGTTGGCATATTATGTGAACTGCTTAAAAGTCAGCCACTGGTCAACAGCGAACGACTCACAGTCTGGGGCACGGGAGGCAAAGGCAAAGAAAAACATACCAGAACAGGAGGTACAGAAATGACCACGAAACGGTATAACAAATGCCGCGGTCCTCACAACGACACAAAAGAGAAACCGCAAGAAATGTAGCCTTCTTTATATTATATGAAGATGGACTTTACGGCAAGACCGAAAACAATGACACCGCCAAACCTCTAAAATAGATGGCCCTACAACAACAGGACCGGAGAATATATCACCATTAGCCTTGACCTCGTCCGGACAATTGAAACAATAAGCTCTCGGTATTGCGGCGACCATTTCATCCGGGTTCGCGTCGTTCCGTGCTGTAATAACGAGAGAAATTCGTTCTTAGGACCACCTCCGAGAGGGCCCCAGTGACCCATCATTTAATTTGAGAGAGGTGCGCGCCCAGCGTCTACCTCAGATTCCGACACAGAGGGAGCGCAGAGTTTCTGTGGTAGAATCGATTAAACTTTAAAAAGAGAGAGAGAGAGAGAGAGAGAGAAATAAAGCAGGAACTGGGTGAAGGGAGGATGATTTGTGGGGAAGCCACGGTATTCTGTTGCAACTCCGCGTTTATATGTTTCCCGGGAAGTTTGAAGCCAAGGAATTTTCTCTAGGATTCGATTGTGAGGTTCCGGGAACCCCGCGCTGGCTCCAACTGTTAGCCTCTTAGCTTTTGAAGCCACCGTTATCAGTGAATCTGTCACGCACAAAATCCTTTGCTGACACTTCCCCGACATCCGGAATGCGAGCAAAAAAAGTTCGAGAGTTATTTTTCTTTATACTATCGAAAATCTAAGGTCCGGATATTGATGAAAGAGATTTCGGGACACGGAAGGACCGCGGGACAGGGCCTTTGGAACAAGCAGACTTGGAAATGGTGGAAGATTGGAGGGCAGATTCTCAATCTTGAGACGAGGAAGGGTGATTTGCCACTACAGAGACAATTGGACCCCAGCTATTCGCGTTGTCGACAATGAGACCACCGCAGTTCTATTGGTCTTTAAGCTGGTTCGAGCGAACTTTGTCCGATTCGCCACATATTTGTTGTTCTGCCTTAGTCAGCTCGGGCATTTAATCTGCAAGGTGTACCGTTGCAAAACGCCCAGGTGTCGGCCAGAACTTTACAGTTGGACGGTTCCGTAGATGTCGTTTATAAAAGTATATTTCTTTATACATCAGATATTTCGTTTAGTTTTAGCCGACTAGCAGGTGCGTGCATATTTATTTTAAAAGAAGTAAACAAACACCATGCACTCTCTCTGGCCTAAATATACCTTTAAAAATGCCTCACCTTACCTCAATGGCAACGCACTATCCTGCTCGTTACACAGGCGGCCTAATAAGTGGCTGCATCCTTTCTCCTCGAGGATTTGGAGCGCGCTGGTAAGTTACAGGGATTTAAAGGAAAGCTTTATGTTGGTTTCCTTTTATCCCTGAGTCCTTTCTACATTGCGCTTTTTTATCATTTGCTTGCTGTAGTATTTCTGACGGTACCTTTCAACATCTTAGTATTTAATACTTCCCCGGTTTCGGTTTTAGCCCAAATTCCACGGTTGTGAATTGACTCGTGAACAATGAAGACGCGATTCTTTGAATGGAGTAAGAGGCATACACACAATAAAAAAGGTACTGCGGCGAAGCTAATCAAGACAAATGTCTCCACCTCTCCCCCCCCCCACCACCAAAAAAATAAAAATAAACATAGAATTAATTTACCTGTTTTCAGGCGCGGCAGGGCCATCGATTGAGATGCTAGACTGGGGCCAACGGAGTCAGCGATAAGGGCGCCTGTATTCTGTCAAATTTTGGGCCTGTCTTTGCCAGTTTGCCCATCTGGCGCTGCTCACGCATGACGCAAGTGAGTGTAATCACGGTAATGACAAGGTACGTTGTAATGCAACGAAACGCCTTTAGTCGTTACTCACTCCAGTAAAAGAAACATGCTACTCGTTCTCGTTAACGTGCCTCGATACCTTCTCTTTAAAAATTAATAACGTCAACCAACACGCGTGATGAAGCACGTTCAGGAGGAATAAAATGGCAGCTTTAATTTCATTGTGCGGCTGTACACCGCCATTCGCTTCCTAAAACCTGCACCGCGACGCAGTCGGTGCTTCTACTAATGTAGATGCTTATAAAAAAAGTGGCAAGTGCGCCTTTTGACTAAAGTCGACGACACATTAAAATAACACAGAAATTAAGAAAAACAAATTGAAGGGAATAGAGGGACACGTTTTGTTGTGTGTTTTCAACGAAATAAAACTTTTGTGTAATATTTACGACGTTAGACGCAATTTAAGTGGAGGTCACGACCCGTTTTAAGCCCCGAAAAAACATCAGTGATCCCGCCCATTACTACTGGATTGGCTTGGCTGCTCGGCCGAACATGCTCGGAAGCCCGACACCCGGTCTGATACCGCCTGCCAGTCGTGCGAGCAGATGCACGGCAGCCTCTGGCATCGTCTGCTATTCCACCACCGTCCATCGTCGTTTACAATGCCCAGACGCGGGCATCAGAGCTGTGCGACGGCGTCTGTTTTCGCTTTCGTCCGTCTGCTATTCCGCCCCCGTCCAAAAACCTCTCCAACGCTCGCAAGACGCAGCAGCCATAAAAGTGGCGTTCTAGTGTTTCATCATGCACGAGCCACGGTCCAATACAAGTGTCTGTCAGCGTTTGTCGATGTGCACTAAAAAGCGACCGAAAAAACTAAAAAACAATATGCAGTTTTTTTTTTTTTACTTTGTTTTCCCCCGCTTGGCATCCGCGAGAAAGGTGGTTGAGCGTCATGACGCACAATTAAAACGCGACCTAAAAATATTTGGTTTGGCAGGTCCGGTGCACTGCAAAACTTCAGAGCTACTTTCCTTTCGCAGCCAAATGACCGGAACAAACATGGACAAACTTGATGCGAGCCGAACACCCGATTGCCTCAAGCAGCCAAATGGCTCGCAAATTCTTACATGTGTAGGTGTCTTCCCTGTATGGACACTACGATTGCAATCACGGCGGTAGCACAATTCACAGGGTAGCGGGGCCGCTTTTACGGTAACCAATATTTTTATTCAGCATTAACACGCGGAAACTAACAAATCAAGCCAGATTAAGAAACACATTTCTCGACGAACGCTACACTGCAAATTCATATACACCCTTAATTAAGGGTGTTTTGCAGGGTCTGTAACTCACACTCTAACACCCCTAAAAAAGTGTTTTGGACACAGTAACACCCATCTAATGGGTGTTCAAGCCAGCATTACGCCCTACAAAAGCGTGCAAGGGTGTAAGAGTGTGCTGGTTCACAGATTTGCGTTTGACTGTGAAAGACTTTGGTACGACCACTTGTGACTGCTTATGTTAGAAGCACTGGCGCCATCAGTCAAAAAGCCTCGGAACACTTCCGACCCGCGTATAACCGGCATATAACCAGACTGAAGGTTTTGTAGCATTTGCAAGATCAAATCTACGAAGGTCAGTTGTAACATTTTCAGATTTATTGTATGTCCATGCATGGTGAAATTAGTAAGGATATGCAGATCGGAAGTGTACCAGGACATCTCAATAGATGGGGCCACTGTGTTATTCTCATCATAGGCAGCAACAAGCAGTCGTGACGCAGTCGGTCACAGTCAACTGAAAATCTGCGAAAGAGGCACATTCGTCTGTATAAATTGTAATGCGTACGGTGCCGGCAATAAAAACCTGTTTCTGCCGTAATTTAAAAAAAAAATGCTTGAAGTGGTTGCTACATGCCTCCATCCACTCACGCATAAAACACAGGAAGGGAGTAAAAGGTAGAGAGTTGGGCTAAGTGTGCAAGTTTTACCATGGTGTAAGTGTAACAGCGCGTAACAACGAAGACTAAAGGAAGGAACACACAGCGCTCGTCCAGCGTTGCGTGTTCCTTCCTTAGTCTCCGTTGTTAGGCGCTGTTACACTTACGCCATGATAATCAAAAATGGAGGATTAAGTTGGAACTCATTTGATTTTTGCTTCCTGCACGAATAACTCTTTGGGTGTGAATGGTACCTTGTATGTTGCAATAAAACGTTCGAAAATGAACTTAGGTTTTGAAATAGTAATACCGTACCTAAAAAATGTATTCCAAGAATTTGCTAATATTAAATGGCATTCTTGTGTACCTTGAGTTAAAAAGCGAATTGGCTGCCATGATGGTTGTAGTTTCTTCCCTGTGTCGACGACCCGAAACAGCCGTCTCCTCCCAACGTACAAAAGCTTGTCCGTCTCCTTGAAACTGGGCCCGCGTACATGCCGCAAGTGAGGGTTTTTTCTGCCTCCTAGAAATGAAGACATTAGAAAAAATATTGTAGATCATGCTTGGGTAGTAATTCAATTACAATAATTGAATTACTGTAGTTTAATTACTTTTCTTGGTAATTTGTAATTGTAATTAATTACTTTTGGCTAAAAGGAATTGTAATTGTAATTTAATTACTTTCTAGCGTCAATAATTGCAAAATTTGAGGCACAATTACAATTACTTTTGCAAGACTTTGTGGAGCCGACGGAACCTCTCTGAAAGCCTCAGTGCTCGCACAAGCGGCCTAGCGCTCGGTGACACACTCGCACACATAGACACGCACGCACATACACGCACAACAAAAATAGTATTGCGTTGTTTGTTGTTTGGCTGCTTAAACTGCGGGCTGAGAGACAATTTTCTTTGGAGCCTACCTCAACGGCGCCCTGTGGCGCCGTCTGCGGAGCGAGCAGAAAACAATAGTATAAACATGCCAAAATATTGAAAGAAAACAATTGAGCTTCAGCTTTCAGCCAAGCTTAGAAATTTTAATTGTCTATGAAGATTTTTTTTTGCCAGTTTTATACGTCCCTTTTTCAGCACTATCGCATATTTTTTATCTTTGTATTATTTTCAAGTTTATTTTCTGTTGGTTTTACTTCGGATATTATTTCCATAAGCATTTTGGAGACTGACCTCGCACCAGTGAATATTGTCACCAATGATTCGGAAGCCCCGATTTGGTTCTTTTATATTTCTGAACCATTATAATTTCAACTTAATGTAAATAATTTACAATAGCATGATGTCTGTATGTGAATGCGGTCGTATTAGCGCGCGTGGATTTTAGTTTTATATTAATACTTGTAGAATATTCATATGTGACTAATTGTCGCATTTTTATTTGGCGGGCTAAAAAAGTCTGTCAACCCAATTTTTTCTTTAGCGGTCTGGCGTCTTCCAGAATGGGAACGAATTTATTATTATTTATTAAAATATAAGAACGTAGTACTTCATTGCCTTAAACTGTTAAGTTCTATCATGAATTTAACAAAATTCATAAAAGGAAAAGGAAAGCAATGAGGATGCATAAGCCTCCTCATCCATTGGGGCAAGGAATGAACAAATACGTTGCATTCTATACAACTCGTTTAAAGTTATATGGCCCAAGTCGGGTCGCTCTCAGAAATAAGTAATTGTAAAGTAATTGCAGTACTTTTTTAAAAGTAATTTGTAATTGTAATTAATTACTTTTCACGTAGTAGTAATTGTAATTGTAGTTAAACTACTTTTGAAGCAAAGTAATTGTAATCGTAACTAAATTACATTTTCAAAGTAATTTACCCATGTATGTTGTAGATATAGTGAAATGCCACATCACACATTTCAGGCTCAAAATCAAGCCGTAATCTATGCTGGTGAATCCCCGCCCTGTTTTGCTTCGCGTGTTCCATCTCATTGTTTTTGTGTTTTAATCGATGACGCCAGCTGGAGCAGTTGGCAACATTAAAAAGCTACGGACAGAATTACAATTGTAAATATCGGCTGGTAAACATACCTCGCTTGCAACGTCATATGGCACCGTACAATTTTCCTGCGCCCTTACCTTCTGCAGCATACGTTTCACAGCATCGAATTTGTTCTTGGCAAGCCTTACCGAGAAGAACAGATTCGATGATTCAAAAATTTATGCTGCAGAAAATACGGGCACATGAGCTTAGTACAAAACAATGGCGGCCGACTTGACGTCAATGCAAGTTATGCATTCCTTGATAATAGGAGTCCATGCGTGAGCAATTGACTTGTCCGCGGTCATCTGCCGGGACGACTTCGGAGGCAAAAATATACCGAAGTAAACAAGTATGCAAACCAAAAACGCCCCATTGTGCCTCTTGAATTTTGTCGCGAATGCAGCCACCCACCAAGCTTCCAAGATTTATGAACACCAAAAGTTATGTCAAGTAAAACTTTCTTAAATGCAAACTATTAGGGTAATATGCAGAACTGGTTCACGTACGGTTTTGAAGATCATGTACCAGAACAAAGATGATGTTTTGTGAATCCAACATATGTTTATCTAATCAAGCCACCTCTCTAAAGTGAACTGCTCCCTAAGCCATCTATTGTTTTCGATATGTCATTTAGTAAAATCATTGTAATTTTTCGTAATATTCTTTATCAACTGAATCTTTGTAAATGTTTGTCTCGCGACTGTGTGGCAGAAAAACATTTAGATCTCAAAAGCCTCTTTTATTTATAACGGCCCTGAGGATAAGTAATTTTATACTTAGCTGCAATTACTATGAATGTGTGAATACTCAAAATGTCCAAATGTTTGAGGAACCCTTTGTTCGCAATTGTAGGTGATTCGTGAAAATTATCCCGTTTACAATATAAAGGATTTTAGTTTGCATATTCTATATATTATCCTACAAACAACTTAAAATGCATAAGTTAAGCCAGCTCTACCCCCATCGCGCTCCCAGGTAAAATGAAGAAAAATGAACAGAGTTGCTACTTTGTATGTACCATCCTGTCAATTTCGGCGAGTTATGCTCAAACAGACTTGCTCCCTTTTCTTGAAAAATGTAATGGATTACAAATACAAATTACCGAGCCTCAAATGTAAGGGATTTCCGTTACAAATTACTTTCGCTGAAAAGTAACGGATTACTTTACTCGTTACGTTACACATTACTTTCACGTTACTTTTCCCGTAAATTTGTCAAGAAAACAATTGAAACAATTTTGATGTTTTAAAAAATGTTCTGCAACACTATACTTTCCAATTCTCATACCAGCGCAATACGGTAGTCCTTGTAATGTAGGTGCACTCCGTTCACCTGTAAGCTGACAAGGCAGCGAAAGCTGCAACCACAGCCGCCATCCCGCTTGCTTACGGTGACTGAAAAAGATCCCTGGAATCCTGCTGATAAACCTAGTGGTGTGAATGCTTAGAGATTTGGAGGTAAGGAACCAATCTACGAAAGCTCCTTTCTTTAACGGGCCTTTCAAGCGTAAGCGCTACGTCTCAAAGCTGCGCTGTCGTGCCTGCAGCTTTGACGCACTGTCAGCTTATGCATTTTTGAGGGCGATGTTTTGAGCGCATGCTCAGAACGAGCTAACATTAATGGGCTGCTAAGACCGGCAATCTTGATGATGTGGAATGCATGTTGCAGAAGAACTGTGGAAGCTCGCCATCAGTACGCGCGCAGCACTCGCGCACACAGATATGGCCGCCAGTGAATACTCCCTATTAGCGGCGAGGTGTTTCGGTGGCGCCCTCCTATGGTTCCCTCTCGTGACGTCATTACTTTGCGAACAACAAGTTCGATGGTGTTTGTGATTAGCATGGTGGAAGCTTGAATATCATTGCGCTCTGAAACCAACGCTGCCAACACCTCCAAAATTGAAGTTCTTCTATTCCTTTTCTTTCCGTCTTAGAGAAATCCTTTGCTGACGTCATAGCCAGCATTCGGCCAATTGTGGAAGGCCGACCACACCGACGCTTTTGATTGCGCACGTCAACTGCAGTACTGAAAAATGCATGAGAGCAAGCGCTCGTTTTTCAGCTTTGGTCGAGCGGGTGGTCCCAGACTGATATTGCTACAGTTTATGTATTACGTTTATATTTTTAAAAAGTAACGAGTAATTAAAGTAATCCGTTACCAAATTTTGCAACGGAATTACATTACAAATTACTGCCGCAAAAAAGTAACGTGGCAATAAGTACAAAATTATTTGAAGAAGTAACGAATTACAAGTAATCCGTTACTTGTAACGGATTACTTCTTAAGTCTGTGCTCAAACGCCAGAACCATCTTCTTGGTGTGATACGGCTCCCAGGTTGGTCCCAGGCTATGGCAGTGTGCCAGCCTGCAACGGTGGATGCATAAATCTCATCTCATGTTTCCACCTGAGAAAACAAACGAAGATGAATATTTGTTTCCTCGTAAATGAAGAAGAAACTTCAGGTTTTGTTCGGCTGAATCAAGCTAGTCATTGTGAGCACATCAAGACGCATAAGTCACTTTTGTGATTTTTATGAATTTAAAATTGCAAGAATTTTTAACCTGCTTCAATACACAAGTATGAACCAGGTTTGTAATTTTACAGCAAAAAGACATAGGTAATGTGTTGCGATGAATATGTAAAAGCCAGCCTCATGGTCTCAAAGTCTATGCTTATATGGAGTAGGGTTAGACCTAAGTCAACCAACCTGCCATTCCTCCGCTCTACTGGATGTGAGGTCCGGGTCGCCTTTGTCCCCATCCTGGACGAAAAGCAGACAAGGCGTCCCTGCCATGCTCCTGATGTCCAGCTCTTTTGGTTCCCAAAGCTGCATGCTGCTAGCCCAGCCAACTTTGGGTCCATCTTGCCGTCTCTCGGGTGAATGTTCGTTCACCCGAGAGACATAAACGTCATATTTTAGTTGCATCTCAAAACAAACTAAAACAGAAAACAAACCAATGTTTAGGCTATTTGTAAAGGGGCTTTCATTTTGTGATCACATACATACAGGTGACAGGCAGCAGTGAAGCTTAAATTTAGGACAAGCACTGTCATATGTATTTTTCAGGTAGTGTCATGACAGAGTCAATATCAAATGCCAGGCGAGGATGTACAACGTTGCTATTAAATATTCTGCACGTCTCCACACGCCCCCCCCCCCGATCCCCACACACATAGGCGTGCGCAGGATTTTTCGTTAGGGGGGGGCGAGGTTTCCCCAGAGCACCCCCCCCCCCCGTCGGTGTTTTATGCCGTCGAAAAAGAAACCATACCGCCGGCGCAGCCACGGCTCGAGTCGGGCCAACTTTGCGCCCCCCCCCCCGCCCCCCTAGATGATTAGAGGGGCGGCCGCACCCCTGCCCCCCCCCCCCCCGTGCGCACGCCTATGCCCACACACACTTTTGTGCCATGCACCCAAATAGTAAGAGGAACAGAAACATGTTAGTTAGCCAGAGCTCTGCTCAGTAACAGTATGTCAGTAGCTGTTTGCCTCCAAATGTTCTGGAACTGAATTAATGTTTCTGATCAGCTGTTTATTTGAGTGACCCGGTTGTGAATAAAAAAATTAACCCAGAAAAACACGGCATTAATGGATAACCCTGCGGCACTCCTGTTATTCATAGGGCCTTTAAAGAGACAATGACACCCTCCAAAACGTTTTTTAAATTTTTTTGCCAGGCGATTTGATATAGTGTCAGGAGACTACCAAATCATATTTTGCTACAGTGTCACGTGTATTCGTAATAAAGTGACAATACGTAACTGCTCGAAACTGAAACCGGACTGGGAAGGAAGAGGAAATATAGAGAAGGAGAAAGTTACTGGAAGTCACGTTGCTGTGCAACTTTTGTTTTTTTCAATCAACGTATTTTCAGTTTTTTAGAAGCCACAAAATGATGGGTATCATATTTTGTCTATTTTTAGTACTGAGTGTGTGCCTTCGATGACCCACGATTTTGATTATTTTTGGTGGTTGTGTCTGAATCATAGAAAACGACACGTGAACACGGAGAAGAGAGTGAGCGCGACTCAAACCGGCCAGGGGCCCTAATCTGGACAGTTGGCGAAAAAGTCGGCGAGAAAACCGGCGTGCTGATTGGCCGGCGCCAAGGTCAAGTGCGACGCTGACCAATCACGGCCGCCAGATTTCTCGCCGACTTTCTCGCCAAGTGTCCAGATTAGGGCCCCAGTTCTCGATCGGCGGTTTTCGGTTGGAAAGAAAACGAATTTCGAGCCGAAAACTGTGTTCTGGGTAGTTTGACTCTCATATATCATGTACAAATAAAGACCTTGGCCCTTTAAATGTCACTGACAGCAACATCAATAACCTGTTTCTAATGTATTGCTCAAGGTAGGTTTCCTACCATAACTGCCGCTGTATGGTTGTTATAAAACATGAACCTCAGAACCATAGACAATAGAGCCCATGTGGCTTGAGTCACATGAGAATTTGCACAATCAACGTCAGTTGCTGATTCGCCGGGAATGCATCTGATATAAAAAGGAAGTATTGGATTTTTATTCCACAAACCGATTGTAGAAATGGCCCCAAAGGCTCCACAAAGGGACCACCCAGGTTTCAAAGCCATATTTCTGCGCTTCGGAAGCCAACATGAAACTTGAACACGACAGAAGCACTGTAACGTGTGGGATTGAAACAACAAATCTTATGAGAGGTGAAACAATCCTCACAGTGACATTTACAGCAGAAAAACTCTGTCCATAGCGTAAAAAAAAGGTTAAATCAGTTATGTTTAATGCGAAACACCTTGAACGATGTTAACTGTTAGGTCTTGGTAAGAAATGCATTACTTTACTCGGGTTACAGCTCTAAACTGGCCTATAGATGATCTAATACTTCATATCTTCATATCAATCACAGTAGCAAAAGCAAGGCCCACGTTCTTGTTCGAGTTTTTGTCGTTTTCCAATTACGTAACATGCTAAAAGTTGAAAACATGCGACTGGCGCATAATCACGACTACGCGAAAAGTTACTAAGTATGTGCAGTTTTCCATACTTACTGCAAGACAACATTTGGCCCGTGCATCAAATCAAGAAACACCGTGCCGCTTCTACAAAACTTTAACTTCAAAATAAAATGCTAAAAGTTACTTGGCTGGAAGCGAATTCAAGGGTCAATAATTGGGCTAGTTGGTAATTCATGACAGCAAGTTCAACGCAAAAACGAGGAGAAGAGAGGGCACAAACACTGCGCCGTGTTTTTGCCCCTCTCTTGGCATTCGTCTTTTGCGCTGAATTTGCTGTCATGAATTACCAACTAGCACAGCTTAAGAACTGCTGCTCACTCCTCAGAATGTTAATTAAATCGTTAAACAACGACGATGCGAAACTAATACGCACAATCTGATCAATGCTTAGGGCTATGACACAAATAATAATAATAAAAAAACTTCTCTCAAACTCCCCACCATTAAAGCAATCATGTTTCCAGATTGTTTAGTTTCGACAGTTCGCGAGAAAAGAGGCGCCGGCGTGAGAGCGAAAAATATATCAGTAGCACAATCGTCACGGCGATGCATTTTGATCGCGCACGTCGCCAATAGAGAACAAACGCAAGCGCTTTGCGTTTGCTTCGGCGTTGCGTGCTCCACGCTGCGCATGCGCGTCGTTGCCATTCACCGATCAAAGACGCAGTTGGGGGCTCCGCGCACGAGCATGGAACGCGAAACGCTAACGCAAACGCACAGTGCTTGCGTTTGCTCGAATACATACGCGATACTAAAACTCATCACTATTATACCATGCAGTACCTGCATGCTGCGTACGCCGCCTGCATACCTACTTCATGTGAATTTTTTTGAGTGGATTAACGCTCCGAGATATTCCGTTGGTCTTGAGCCACTTTCCCGTAGATGAGCACTTTTTTCCCTGGGGCTTTATTTTGACTTGTAGCTACCGCATTTACTCGAATAATAGCCGCATTGTTTATGAAGAAAGCCTGAGGGTTCGCTTTTCCGCGAAGCACGCAGATTGCCAATCACCGCGTTTGACAGCATGATTCCAGCTGTTTACAGGACAGAGATAACGTCTTCGTGCCAAGATACCATCTTTGAAGATTGAGTTTGTATGGAGAATCGTATCCTCGATCTGGTTATTCGCTATGTTATTCATGCGCAACGCAATGATCGGTTGTATATGTGTTCTGTGGGAAAGTAGGCCCAAGGGCCTTGTTCATAAATAGTGCGGTTATTACTCGAGCAAATGCGGTATTCCGAAGTACAATGACGTAATTAGTTACTTTAGGCTCAACCCGTAGATCGTAGTATTTCTATATTCGCTTTATTCCGTTGTCGGTTACTGTGCGCCAGGGTGAAGCAAACGGGGGAAAAGGTACGCGGAGCGCAAAATCGTCTGCTTCTTTTGCAGGGGTTGGGGTGACGTCAGAACGCCGAGCTCTGATTGGTTCAGATTGAAGGATAGTGGCTAGACCTCAAGGCAGCTTGCTTTGAGGTCTACCCACTATCCTTCAACTCAGAGCCAATGAGAGCTCGGCGTTTTCTGACGTCACCAGAACCCCTGCAAAGAAGCAGACGATTTTGCGCTCCCATTGCGACGAGAAGCACATTGACATGACGATTATGATGAACCACATTGTGTCTCGTAGCCGGCGATGCTGACGAGAGCTTTCCGCATATCAAACAAGTATGTCCATGCATGTGTGTAACGACACGGCCAGAACCAAGTTACAACTTTCAAATAGAGCGGTTTCGTTCCAGGACTCCTTCCTCCTCACGCGCTGGTTCAAATGAAAAATATTGGAGCACGACCCAGACTTGACCTAACGAAGGACGACGGTCGGCGTAAAGCAGATAGCAGGATATGGGATGAATGAGTCGGTCTCG
Organism: Ixodes ricinus; assembly: GCA_037355805.1. NCBI lineage: Eukaryota > Metazoa > Arthropoda > Arachnida > Ixodida > Ixodidae > Ixodes > Ixodes ricinus. Next base: position 276,342 of record JAZHYW010002590.1, read on the forward strand.
CAATGCGCGCGAGTTTATTCTACGGAGACGTCCCTGAAGTGGACAAAATCTACCGGATCTGGGGTTCTCGGTGCAAACGCGAATTAGTGTTTTTTTTTCTTGCTGGTTTTTGAGGTTGCGACACGCGTACAATACCAGCACGCCGAGGCGCATGCTTCAACCCAAACCTTTTAAAGCAGCAGGTTTATGGGGCCAACCAAGCTTAGGAGCCGCGTAAGCACGAAATATGTAGGTCGGTCACTCTGTAACCACTAAACGATCTTTAAAAAAAAAAACGGCAACCGGTGCCAGGGATTGAACCCGGTCACCGGTTTGGAAGCTGAGTGCGCTGTTGACTGAGCAGAACGCGGGTGGCAGAGTGTAGGAAGCGCGCGGAGCGGATAGGGGTGGAAAGGCTGCAAGAAAGGGCCACAAAGAGAGGAGCAGAAACAGGTGGTGTAGAAAGAGTGCGTGGAACGAGGATTAGGCAGGAAAGCGCGCTTCCCCACTCTTGGTGACTTAGAAACTTCAGCGCAAAAGCTTTGTTTCCGGGTGGTGCTGAATGGAAGCGCGCCCAGCGTCACAAAGAGACAATAGTGTGACGTTATCTGTTACCATACAAAACCCTGCCCTAGGCACCACCTGAACTAAAAGCACCACCCACCCCAGGCACTGAAAGAATAAGGGTCATCCTGCCATAGGCACCACCCGAACTAAGAGCATCACTCACCCTATAAAGCTACCGCATTTAAAACGCGTTTCGCAGAATGACCAAACATTTAGCGAATTTTTTATCGTCGTTCGACACTCCACTAAGCTCTTCAATGAAGTCAGAACATACGTTTTCAAAGTAACTATAAGGTTCGAAATGTTGTTGGACGTATAGTACTCACCAAACTTGTATAGAACACGCGAACTGTCTCTTATCAAATGGGAGTGCTATCATGGGAGTGCTATCATGGCGGCAGCCGAAGAACTGCTTAACACAATAGAACAGCCCCAACATAAGAAGTCGCTCACACAAGGTCACAATCGCAGCTGGACCGGGGACAACGCAGCAAGTTTGCCTGCCGGCCGATCTACCTGCTTCGACACCCCCTCGTACTGCTATGCATAAATTATTGAAGAACATGCGTAGTCCGCTGTCTAGCCGCTATTTCGATCTTGATCGAGCGCGCTTCCCTGTTCGGGCTGTTCCACTGAATGTTGATTCATGGAGCAAAGTAGGTAAAAAAAACGCAGGCGAGCTGGTGAATAACGTCCATAGCAATCCTGAGACGTAGGAACAATAAAAAACGGACAGAACAACGAAGTCTCTAACACAGCTTGAAATATATTGAACAACCATCTTCTTATATAAATATCCCAGACCCCTCTCACAATTCAAACGACCTCCTCGCCCACTACACAGTGTACCCACACTCTCAATCTATACCGACAACCACACACAAACCCGAATCACAAAAGCATACGGGCCTGAATCACAAAAAAACAAGAACCCAAACACAAAAGGAAAAAAAAAGAAAAAGAGAGAGGATTGCGAGAAATTCCCGCACTTGACAAGGTCAGACTGTGAACCCGGCACCACTACAAATCTAGAAACTTTTTCGTTCCCTTATCAAGGGATAAGGAAGGTTGACTGATACAATCCTCGGAGCTTGAAATACGCATAGTTTCTCTTAACACTATCTATTGCTATGTTTCTCTATATATATGCCTTCAGTGCCCTCCCACTCGAGTACACAGTTGCTGCATTCGTCTGCATGTTTTAAAATTTCGGAGTTTGGTGCATTATTTTTGACCGCCATTTATGCTCTGAAATACGATCGTTTAAGCAACGACCAGTCTGTCCTAGGTATGAAAAACCACACCGCAGAAAAATATTATACACGACCTCTTCCTGAGAAGGCACCGCGGGATCCCTGTGTTTTTGCGCGCACCCCAAAGCGGCCCCTGAAAAAGGCGTCAACTTTTCTAGCTTGTGCGGCGCTTTTAAAGACAACGTCGACAACAAACTTTGACGCCACAGCCCTGACATTGTGCGAAATGGCATGATAAAAGGGAACAGACACCACATTCTTTAACACTGATTTCTCCGGAGGTGCAAAAACAATAAGTTGCAACACTTTCCTCACCACACTGGAGATAACCACCTGTTTGTAACCGCCTCCAAAAGGCGCTCTAACTGAAAGGCTATTGCGCTCTCAATTCAATGTATACGGGACTTTTTGCACTCGTTTCCTATCACAGAATCAACCACACCTCTCTTCTAGGTTTTCGAATGGTAACTGTCGGCGATTAGTAACAACTTTGCTGCTTCCTTCCCGTATCTCTAGCAGAGTCCACTGCCGGTATACAACCTTAAATCCAAATACTGAATTTCGCCATGGACAGGCTGCTTTTCCGTGAAAGTTAACTCGGGGCATTTATCCAGCACACACTGCTTGATCGCCTGCACCGAAGTTCCCTAAAGACACAAATCAAAACATCCTATGTCTTTGAGGGAACTTCGGTGTAGACGATCAAGCAGTGTGTGCTGGATAAATGCCCCGAGTTAGCTTTCACAGGAATCCCGCGGTGCCTTGTCAGGAAGACGTCGTGTATAACATACCTCTGGGGTGTGGTTTTTCCTACGTAGGACAGTCTGGTCGTTCCTTAAACGACCCTATTTTGGAGCATAAAAGGGCGGTTAAAAATATTGGACCGAGCTCCAAAATCGCAAAACGTGGAGACGAATGCAACAAATGTGTCATCGAGTGGGAGGGCACTGAAGTTTTACATAGAGAGAAACATAGCAATAGGAGAGTTTTAAGAGACACTATGCGTATTTTAAGCTCTGGGCGTTGTACGTATCAGTCAACCTTCCTTATTCCTTGATAAGGGTGCGAAAAAGTTTCTAGTGGTGCCGGGTTCACAGTCTGACCTTGTCAAGTGTAGGAATTTCTCGCAATCTCTCTCTTTTTCTTTTTTGTCCTTTTGTGTTCGAGTTCGTGTTCTTTTGTGATTCAAGCCTGTATGCTTTTGCGATTCAGGTTTGAGTGCGGTTGTCCGTATAAATTGAGAGTTAGGGTACACTTTGTAGTGGGCCAGGAGGTCGTTTGGATTGAGAAAGAGTTCTAGGACATGTATATAAAACGATGGTTGTTCAATATATTTCAAGCTGTGTTAAAGATTCGTTGTTCTGTCCGTTATTTTTTTTATTGTTCCTACGTCTCAGAGTTATCATGGAGCAGTCCTTCTGCTGTCGCCAGTATAGTGCTTTCATAAGATAATACATGATGCGTGTGTTCCGCACAAGTTTGGTGAGCACTGTACACTAATCCGAGGATGTCCTGCGTTATTGGAATCGGACCACTTTGTCACACGAGGCTTCGTGCTCTACTCTGCTCTGGGTAACGTAAGTAACGGTAAAGTAACGTCCAAGTACCTGCTGTCTGATCCCACGCTATTTCTTTTGTATTTGCGTGTTTGATCACGCGTTGTTGGGTATCGGGTACAACAAAAAGTGACGCTACACTATAAGAAGAATATTGATGTATTCTAACGAGTTCCTAGACCCTGCAGCACTTACATCCCTACCTCACGTTCGGGTCTTGGAACGCAGACGCTCAGAGATCAAAGACCACTTTCAGATATATACTTTCCGCGGCTTGGAGAACGTATAGCTATCGAAAGTCTTGCGTTCTTTCCGATCGATCGCGAAGCAGAACCCGGGCTATTCTGAGATCCGCGCTTGATCTGTGAGCCAGAACATGACCAGCGATCAGAACAGACCCGACTATTTCTATCTGCCTCAAAGAACACCGATGTCGCTCCAATAAGATCCTGATGTTGTTTGGGCTAGTTATTTGGCGTGGGTCGGGAAAACAGAGTATGCCTTTAAAGGCGCAGTGTTCGGGACACGCACCCGTAAGATCGCAGCCCAGGTTTCTGGCCATTTCTGGTCACTTTGTGTTAGAAGGCAGGTTGTTTCAGATGCTCCTACAAAATAACTCGCATATCAGTATAAGTCTCAAGCTTGATAGTGGAGATATAGAGAAATTATTTACTAGGGTTTGCGATCCAAAGTAATGAGATATTAACGTTGTGGTGAGTTATTCGAAAAAGGCTCTTTGGTACTTTGGTACATTGCCAGAAATGCATGGGTACTTGTGGTAGTCTTCTGGTGGTGATGCTCAGAACTATGCATGTTCTCATTTGATTTACCATATGATCAATAAAAAAATAGTATTTTTTTTTACCAAAAATACTAACGAAGAAAGATGTTTGCACTAGCCATAAATTTATTTCTTAAAACCACTCGAAAGTGTTTCCCGGACAGTCGCGACGTCAAACGTTAGAGACCGAAATATGTCTTTTATTTTTTTATACAACATACATTTAACGGCTTTCCGGTGCTGTTTAAATTTCCATTTCGTCTTCGTGCGGCTGTGACTGCGTCGCATTTCTGTTGCTGCTCTTTTTTCTCTTACATGTCCTTTCTTATCCCATTTAATAATATATTTATTTCTTCTCACTTTCAAGTTATGTATTAGGCGCCGTTTTTAAGGCTACTCACTTCTCCATACATTTTTTCTCTCCCTCTGTCTTTCTGGCTGTCTCTTTCATTGGTCCCAACAGTAAATGTCGTAAGCTCGTTTTTTCCCCCTTTTTTTAAATTGACGGTCTTGTTTTCCCTCTTTTTGATAGCACGGAAAGTGTCTTCAAAGCGAGGACCAGTTAACAAAAAATGCAATTAACTATTATATGGGTCTATCAACTGCCGGCATCCAGTACTTTTTGTTTTTATGGAGGAAATAGATTGTTGCGTTTATAAGCGCACCCCAGCTTGGAGCTCGTGGTGCGAAAGCTTGAGTGCCCAAAGCCAAGGCGTATTCCTGTGCTCTATCCCTGTCCTTGCCCGTTTTGTTCTAAACGAGCATCCGACCGGCGTGCGGTCCTGTACACGTCAGGAGCCCCAGGTTAGCAGGCACCCGCTATATCTCTCTCATCGTCAGCGTGAACCGGTGTCTTTCAATGTCAGCTCGACCTTTCGCTGTCTAAATATTCAACCTCTAATATGCCTGCTTTTGCATTTTCTATTAAAAATATTCGAAGGGTATCATTACAAAACACGTGACGCGATTCCTGTCAAATTTATTTTGCCGGAACAATAAGCCTGCAATGCGACATTTTTAGTAAACCAATTCATTCCGTTGTATAAAGTGCTAGTGAACGTCTAATATTTTATGAAGATTGAGAACGCTAAGTTTGTTATAATCAGCTGGTACATTCGAGAACTGTCTGATTCGGAAATGTGTAGAAAAAAGCGTACCGAAGGAACTTTTCATTGATACGGTTTGTAGGATTCCTTGACTTTTGGAGTCTCAATATATCGCCGCCAACGTCGAGAGATGCAAAATGTATCCGGTACCCACATGCCTTGACCTGTACTTGAATATCTGAAATCTCATTTTTGAAAAGTCTCCGTTGGAAAATCGAAATACACATTTGCTTTTGAATTCGGCTCGTCGTCAACTTTGGAAGATTCGGCAACAAACAGGTGCCCCAAAAATCTATAATTTGCCATTCCATTAAGCCCAACAGGAAGTGTCAACTCAGGCACGTAGCATATGATGAAATACACGAGACTGAAGGTAAACCGAAATACAGACAGACACAAATGTATCACATATAGATCTGTGCTTCATAAGTTGGTGTCTGTCACTTGTCTTTTAGTTTTTCCTCACGTTCAGGGTATTCCATCATATACCTATACCAGCTCGCCTTCCTTATTATTTTAGGTCCACACATGTAATCTGCTTAACCCTTTGCGTGCCACGCCCAAGTATACTTCGGCGCATTCCCGCGTTGTTACCGTTCCAGTTTGCCTCCTCCCCTACCAACTAAGCTTTCCTTATGTATGTCTCTCTATATATATATATATATATATATATATATATATATATATATATATATATATATATATATATATATATATATATATATGTGTGTGTGTGTGTGTGTGTGTGTAGTGGCATGTATGAGCAAGCCATGAAAACATTTTATCTTGTAGTATCACGTTTTGATGGCATATCATTTTTGGGGGGCGATTTTTGTTTTGGTATGTTCCTTCGTTGTTACAAAATAGCAAATCTTTGTCGTTCAACCTTGCGCTTAATGAGGAGCACTGAGATCTAGAAATTACTAATGCACTCGGTATTCGACGACTCGGAAAACAAGGAAGTTACAGTTCCGAATAAACAAAGGCCGAGTAAAGCCGCTTAAAAGAGTGACCTCAAAATGCGAGCTCGAGGTGCCACTGCGTAGTACTGTGTCTTGAAAAGTGCAACACAAGAAATACGTGATAATGCAGTGAGTGCGCAGGCGAGCTGGTGGATGTTAACCATTTTGTTCTTAGCCCGAGACTGAGGCAGGAAGAGAGGAAAGTTTCAAAGTAGAAGAAAATTGAACAGTCGAGGACACGTGTCCTCGACTGTTCAATTTTCTTCTACTTTGAAACTTTCCTCTCTTCCTGCCTCAGTCTCGGGCTAAGAACAAAATGGTTAACAAGAAATACGAGTACGTCATAGGTTGGAGGCATGTTACAGTATTACTAGACCAAAATTTGCGTTTGGCATGCGGGAAAAAGAAAACGGCACTCAAGGGTTAATACAATTTTCTACCAGTGGTGGCAGAACAAAAGCAAGCAAGTAAAGGACCCCGCGTAATAGGTTTCCAAAACCCTTTCCTCCTACGATGGGACCAACACGTCAACTCCGATCGTCGCAAAAGAGGCAACCTGATGAGATTCTATTTCATCACACCTCTCTTCAGTATGTCAAGAAAAAAGGATATATAGGGGCAAGCGGTTATTTTCAGAATGAACACTAGTTGATCAAACTGTCATCACGGACGTCGATCAAGCGTTCTTTCCGTTCTTCCGAACGAGTCGATGTTTCGAAAGCTGCTTAGTCGCCAAAGCTATTCTCCACACAGAGCTCCCTCTTCAATCAATCCCTTCATCTGAACACACGACGCGCTCTGGCGTCATCCTATTTCTGCCCCCTGAGGGATGCGACAAAAAAAAATGGCATTCTTATTAAACGTTGACGCTTTTGTCTCGCTAGCTTTCCCGCCATCTATAATGAAAATGACGGATTCCCTCTATATAGTATTAACGGAAGCGGTTTATAAGCCAAAACTATATTAAAGCATGGAATGTTTTATAACGGAATCCTCCTACCCCCGGATATTCGTCCGTGAGATCGCGCATGTCCCGTGGCAGTATGACGCAAAACAATTGTGCACAACCACTTACTCAGAATTCACCCAAACTGCACTCATGCCTCATCAGGAATTGAACTCAGAACCAGCCGTGCCGCAGCCCTACCTTTTGCGTCAGCTGCACTCATCTGTTTTCTGTATTGTTGCGCCAGCTTCACTACATTCTACATGCACCGGCTGAGCTATATTCCCTACATATCCTACTACAGTTACCATACTCTCCGCAGTGCATAGTAATGTTGTACAGGAGTGTGACGACAATTAATGAATGTTCTCAATTCTTCGAAACGACTCTTCAATGTCTTCTGAACAAGTCGAAACGATCTCTCCTTAAATAATGCATTCCATGCAGTGTAGGACTTTGGATGTGAAGATTTCCGCCATTTTTTTAATTTACATCATAGAGTTTTGATCGAGTGTAACGTGTCTGCAATCTCAGGAACCCAGGAAATAGGGACGCTACGGACTTCGCTGCCTCGACCGTTCTATTTTCAATTGCACGTCAATCGGTGCGAAATAAATGCAGAGTTATATTCGCAAACACTACTTTTTCAGCGACTTCGTGTCTGTCTGCCGATAAACCTGGCCAACGTGCTGCGTCAGGCGCCTTTGTGTATAGCTTACCGGCGACCCATTTTTCAACCGGCGAGCTCGCGGCGAGGCAGCTGCTGCCTCCGTGAAAATTAGACCTCGTCGTAAACGGCATCAACTGCTGAACTTAATATCCCCCGAAAGCACAGACGTCGCGCTGCCGCGCTTTGTTTGTTTATTTATTTATTCATTTATTTACCTCTTTCCTCTATTGGGCTTTGGATGCCGACGCTTCAAACCACCGAAACGCATTTCCTCGAGCGAACTGCAGAGCGGAGGAGCCTCCATGAGTTTGAGCGTGGTGAATTTCAATAGCGGTGTAGGGAGCGAGTTGCTGATATTGCTCGGTCGGATGATGTGCCTTTCATTGTACGGGGGGAGGGGGGGAGGGGGTTGAAAACGTTAAGAATATAGTAGATGCGCCCCTCTGTTACTCGATTTAAACCCGAGGCCAATTGGTGCTGTCGGCAGGCCTAAGCCGACTTCATGCACCCGGCTCATGTCTATAGGGGTGGAGGAATTGAGATAGGAGGAGGAAAGGAGCGCGCGCGGTGTTGCCTTTTCTTTGTAGCCGCCAGTCTTGAAAAGAAAAAAAAAGGGGGGGGGGGGAGGGAGGGAGTATAATAATTTTTGCATTCCCAATCCCGTCGGTTTGGTTATGAACGGGAAGCATACCGCAGCCTGCGTTCGTGGAACTAGGACGGCGTGATTCACGCATAAATATCCCTCCGGGCTAGCAGTCCCCCAAACGAGTACTTCAATTCACGCCACTGACAGCTCGAGAAACGCAGGGTGCAGACATTATGTTCACGATTCTTGCTTCCTGATTGGCTCTTCGGTGTTCTTATCGACCGATGCCGCAAGCTGATTGGCTTCGGAGCGATAAAAAATATTCGGGGCTCGCCACGCCCTGCTTCTTCCGAGCAGGCAGTGACTTTATAGTATTTTTGAACTTTTGATGACAGTCTTTCAGTTCTAAGGAAAAACTACAACAACCAGATAGCCCAAAGTTTTTTTGTTTTTTTCAGCTAAGAAGGTTGTCATCAAAGTAGCTCTGCACAAACGCAGTGACTAGATAATTTCAATACTGGATTACCTCGCACTCTTTCACTATATCGTATGCACTGACAGCGGCCATTGTTTGAGGTCATTTTACTGGGCGCGTTCCTTTTGCAGCGTACAGATCGCACCACCGAATTAATTTGTGTACGCGGCAACACGCCTAAGACTAACAGACCGGCATGGTGCGATAGTGTCATATGTGGAAGCCATGTATGGAGCGATATTTATTCGATACGTTTCGAAATGAGTTTGCATATATTTAAAATACGATGTTCTTGACAAAGATATACGTATACAGTGTATTTTCCGGGCTATATGTATATATTGTCCGCGGACTATACATGTTTAAAAGTTGAAATTTTAGGCTGCGCGAACTATATCTATAGGTGCGGGACTATACACGAATGTGGTTTTTCAAGGTTGTTCATTACGACGAGACGTGACGGATTTCGTGATCGAAAGAATATGTTAATGATGATTTATGTATAATATAAGCTTCTTTGTGACCTAAGAAAGCAGACATGTGTCTAGGAGTGGCGTGTATGAGAACATTGTCGTGTCAACTAAGCATCAGGTGTGGACTATGCACCCGGAACGGACTATCTAAACAAAATCTTTTGTTTTTTACTCCGAACTTGCCTTTGCGGACTACACGCCGGGCGCGGACTATAGCCAGGAAAATACGGTAAATGTGTACTGCAGGGTTTCGCGAAGGTATACAGGGTTCGATCTTACACGGTGGAGCTCAAGTTTTTTTTTTATTTCTTTTTATTGTAAATTTACAATTCACAAGACTATATTTGAATAAAGTGGCAACAATTAAACATTAAAACAGCGTACTTTGTCGCACTCAGACGAAAAAAAAAAAGTTGGAAGGAGCACACATTCTGCCATCTTAGAAAAAAAAAAAAGATATTGAAGGGGAAGGTATAATGAAGTCCGCCTGACAGGCCAGGTTACTACACCCATTACGTAATTGTATAGTTTTTATTTTCTTATAAATGCGGCGCTTCCTATTTATTCTTGGATATCGTGGATATTGTATCGACACTGCGCCACCTTTTCTGTGTTGTTAAATTGATTAATCGTCCTACTTTGATTGGTGGACTGCGTTTCCCTTCTGGGAACAAAATTGTCGGACAATGAGGGCAATAAGTTACGCGTTTTTCATAAATACGTTACGCAAGTATGGTTACTGCCGCCGAAATATAACGCGAAAATTAATAAGATTACCCGAAAAGTAACCATAAATGCGCGCAACGCGATAAAAATAAAACTGATTATTTCTTAAGATTGTTTGCGAATGTTCGTTTCGTGCCTGCGATTCATTTCTCCTCGTTCAGAATCCACAGAAACGTGAACGAAAACCTAGCTTTCTAGGGAAATTAACGGAAGGGAGGAATAATTAAGGCGCCGAAGAAAGGGCCGAGAAGATTAATAAAGGGGCTGGCTGGTTGTTGGGACAAGGGCGGTTCTCAGTCTAGAAAAATAAGACGGGCTAATGACCCTTCCCAGGGCGCAGATGTGTACACACTGTCTGCGTACACTGCGGCGCCGTTTTCCTTCTTTTACCCGGTCTCCTCGTGCCCCCGACGTTTGCCGCAGTGACCGACGCCAACAGAGGCCGCACTCCTCGTGGGCCGTTCGTCAATTGGCGCACGCAGCCAGCTGCTCACGTTACTTGGGGATTCGCGGAGACTGCTCTCGCGTGAAAGCGAGCCCCGCTTTATTCATGAGCTCCCTTCACAACCCGCAGAACGAGACCACGGCACTGCTTGCTCTCGCCAGTTATGGATAGTAGCAGATGGCAGATAGTGGCGGATCGACATCAACACGGAAACTCAATTAGGAGTCAAACCGGAGTGACTAATTGCGAAACTTTGCTTCCCGATCTCTCTCTCTCTCTCTCCATCTCTTCTTTTCTTCCTCTCCCGTTCCCCTTCTCACAGGGGAGAGTGATTAGTCATTCTTTTCCGAGACAATTCAGTGGTCCTCCGAGAACCGTTCAGAGGCCCCAAGTGGCCGATTAAACTACGCCGCCGGACCGAGAAGAACCCGCGCTTTGAGACCGTCTTCGTGGCCTCGGCTAAAGAATGCAACGAGCTACACGTTGCCCGTATATTGTGCGGCGCGCGACACAGTTGCCCTGAATACTCGATGACGAATCTCGTCGTTCTCGACCGAACGAATTCTCGGCACCCGCGGGGCTCACTTTGAAAATGCGGAAACGAGCTTGTTTCTGTTCCGTTTAATTTCGGGAGAAGTATGTTAGCTGCTTGGTATCTGGAGAGCCATCTATCCTAAAAGGCGTGGGTTTTATACTAAGGATACGGTTAGTGGCGGTTGCTAACCGGGTGACTAAACCTCGAACCCCGCCGCTTTAATTTGGATACTCCGTTGCTGTACGGAAGAGTCCAAACGACAATCGCACTAATTATTGCTTCTAGAAAAAAAAAAAAAAAAACGAAAAAAGAAGAAAACGTACAGTGCTCACCAAACTTGTACGGAACACGAGAACTGTGTGTTTTCTCGTGGTAGTTATATCCTAGAGGTAGCTGAAGAATGGCAACTTGACGTAGCACTTCGGGTGGTTTGTTGAGAGCTATGTCACGAAACCATTGCTTAGTTTCTGCCGCCAGGATAGCACTGCGATCAGAAAAGATACAATTCGTGTGTTCCGTGGTGAGCACTGCAGGCGAGCTTGAAGTGCCTGACCGCGTCCACAGGGACGTGCGCAGAGTACCATATGTTACAAAGCATGAAAATATTGCAGCGAATGATGACGCCATCACCTGCCAAACTCCGTTGGGACACCGAGTGGGACGTACGTTTCTCACGCTCAGCTTCCTAATACAGGTTCAATTTATCAACCCGTGTGCCCGTTGTCCCAGCACACAGGATGAGCATTATTCTCTTTCAAAGGGGCCGTGCAACAATATTCGCTTGGAACGTTTTTCAGTTTACACGAGCTGTGGAAGTATACTCTCACGCAACGCCGCTGAACAAGAAACTACTTTGTTGCGGTGTAATTTCAAGGACAAAAGCTAGCGTTTTCTTTCGATCTCTTCTTCTCAAAACTTGATGACGTAGCGTCGCAGTGTCGGCATAGTGAGGGCATCTAAATGCGGCTCATAGATTGAACCCGAGCATTGCGTGAGCACTCGATTTGGGCTTGTGATAATCAATAGCTCAACAAGCATTCGGGGAGTGGCCCGTGTCCAATCGCTGCAATGACGACAATAGCCGAACCATAACAATGTCCGGAACTCAGCGTGTGTCCTCTGCTTTGCCGACCCCAGCGCGTGGCTGATCAACACTGGCGGCACATAATTGGCTCCAGATCACGCGGCCGCTTATTCTGGCTGCGAGTTGAGCGAGCAAAAATTTTTTTTCTGCGACTTCTATGTGGCGAAAAGCGAACGCGTGTTTCATACATCATTAACGTCAGGGATTCGTTCTATGCGATATTTGCACAAAGTACGAAAATCGTTGCATCGCCCCTTTAAATTTTAATTCAAGAGAGACTTTGATAAGGCCACTCGACGGAAGCTTGTGCATTTCCGCCAACCCGCGCGATTTAAATACAAAACATATTCTTCGGATTTCAAACTCTTTCGTCGGTATGATTGGAAAATGTGCAATATCTCAGCAGCATACAAGCAAATTGAACTGTAAAAAAAATAGGAGTTTAAAGTTTAAAAGAGGGAAATGTTCTGGGTATTTTGTGGTCCGTTTTGTCTCTCAAAACACTGTAAAGCAAATAGGCGGAACGGACCGGTGCCTTTTATTTCCCGTTTTGTATGCTCGGTGTTTCAAGAATCCGCGCATCGCCTTGGTTTTATAGAATTGTTTCGGCTCAGAAGTATACGTTAAGTCTTTCTTGGTACTCGGCGGTCCTTGGAAATGTTCCCCTCACGAGCGGACCAAGAGTCTTATCGGAAGCGTCCCCACAGACTTGCCTTTGCGGAAAATAAAGCCGGTGCGACGCTTAGCATCCCTATACATGGTTCCTTTTGACTACCATCGAAAGTGGCGTCGATCGTCGCTCTGACTGGGACACTGCGGCGTCTCTGTTCCAGAACGACACTGACCCGGCGATGAAAAGAGGGCCGAAGAGCAAGCGTTCAATCTTCCAAAAGTCCACACCCTCAGTTCCAGGGCTATGGTCACTGCAAGGATGGGAAAGGCAGGGGGTCCGTTTCGTACGCTCGGCTTCCGGAATGCGCTCGTGGCCTTTCGCTGTGTATTGGCTGTGCCTGAATGCTTGAACCTCACAGTCGCAGCCTTATCGCAGGTAGGAATCTCCGTTGGAGGCAGGTCAAACTAAAATACCTCCCTGCCGCTCTCATCCTGTTAGTCACTACAATCGCTGTCACTAAGCCGATGCGATGGAAAAGGAATGAAGACTCGGGATTCCAAAACGGCGTGTGCAAAAAAAATAAATATTATTTACAAAAAAAAAAGAAGAATAAGAAGCGTGGGAAGCACAGCGAGTATATATTTATACAATCCACGTAAAGTCAGTCAGAGAGGTTTCGCTTACAAGGCGCCGCACGTTATTGGGAGACACAGCAGGCCTTGAGCCTGGATGTTGATTCTTCATGGAGAGGACTCTGAGCAGGCGGCAGAGATCCCCAGCAAGCCTGATTTCAGCCCCCACAGGCCTTTCGACGCCCGTCGTGGGCTTAACTTTGTTGTCTGGGTCATCGGTGTCGCCATGCGTTCATTCTCGGTCACTGCATGCCTTCGGTCCTCTGCCACGAGCGCACGTCTGCGCAACCCCCCCCCCCCTACTACCTCATCTTCTTCGTTTAAGTCTCCTTCATATCGTCACAGACTCACAGTCGACCTGCGAGGGTCATGTCTAGGTCGCGTAGGCGACTCTAGATATTCGGGTGCGAAACATGGTTGCCGTTAGATAGCGTCGCTTAGCTTCAGTCGCGTATATAGAGCCAGCCAAATTGCTCGCGCTCCCGCATGACAGTTGGCAACTCCAGTGAGTCCAACTGCTGGACTCGCACATTCCTCCTTCCCGAGGAATCCCCCTCCCGCGGTCCCGAATCTCGAAGCACATGTTTTCGCAATCGCGGCGCTAACAACACGTGTTCGACGCACGAGCGAAGTTAATCATGACGTGAAGGATGCGTGTCGATAAGCGATGTGCATCAGCGTAGCCCCGTAGCCCACTTGCCTCTTCATCGAAATATTCGTGAACGGTGTCCAAGTATACGTCTCGACTTTCGGCCTCTTCTGCGGAGCCTCGAAAAGGCAGTCGAATTCATGCGGGACATACAAGCAATCCTCGTCGTCGCTGCTACTTGAGTCGCTACTGCCGGAGTTGCTCGAGCAAACTTGACGACGAACTGTCATCAAGCAGCAGCAGCAGTAAAGCGGGCGGCACTTCGCGAGCGGCCATTACGAATTCTTCCGAGGCGAGATGCCCAGCGACAAAGGAAGTCACGTGTGAGCGCCGAGGGATGGCGAGGCTGGCTTCCGGTCGAATCCGCCGAAATCGGCGAAGCAACCTTTCTCGGATCCGGATCGAGATCTGGAGTGGGAGCTGATCCAAAACGGCAAGTGGAACACGTCCGTCTCAATCCCGATGGCCCAGTAAATAGGCGCGCTCCAGAAAAGTCGATCCCGGCGCGCTCCAAAACGACCCGTGGCATTCGCCATTAGTTGCGTCGTCTGGGCCCGTTTGCTCGAAGCCGGTTAACTTTAACCGCGGTTAAAAGTTAACCGCATTTCCCTACGATGGGGAATTTTAGGTCACGTGACCGGCAGAGTAAGGACGGCGGGGAAACATGGTGGTGCCCCGGCGAGCGAGCGCCGCTCTCTTTGGAGCTAATATGTCGTAGTATCTGCAATATCGGGCGCGTTAGTCAGCAATGAATGGTGCAGGAGGCTTTCGCTTTGCCTTACCTCACTTAAATCGCAAAGCATGAGCAATGACCTCACCGCATTTTTTGGACAGTCTTTGAATTCTGGCCATCCGTAAGCCTAAATGAACGCGATAATTGTCGGCATGGCAACGTCTTTGGAAAGCTGAAGCAGACAGCGTCCCAATAGCAGCAGACGCATAGACTATGTGTCCGCACCGACACGCTGTTCCGCAAAAGTAAACTCCACTCATCTCACGTGCGACAACGCTGAGTTTACGTATGAGACGGCGACACGCAGACCTTCTGGGAAGGCCCATACACGGCATCACCAATACGACCTGATAGCATCTATAGACCTATGCTAGATTACCCAAGCATCAAGGAGAATGCAGGTATTGGTGTTCCACGCGCCGCACGTGCTGGCCTTAGCAGTAGTAACTTTTCTAAAGCAAATGCCTACTAAAAAGTGCATCTTGCACGCGCGTTCGTCAGCGCGTTAGTTTGGTTATTTACTTCGAATTTTTTATACGGGGAAGGCCAGCGCGCGTGGAGCGTAGAATTACACTTTCAGCGTTCTCCTCGATGCTTGGGTAATTTTATAATAAGTCTATTTTCAATGGAGCCGAATTACACGGTTTTCAATTTATGATGGTGTTACATATACAGTTCTTACATGCTGGCCAACCATGCTGCTGGTGTACGGCCTGCCTTTCACTGCTTACTTTTTCCTCATCGCTTCTATAGACTGAACTTCGTCGTCGTCTTTCGAACTTGGAATTAAATTTGAACGAGGCTTGTCTTCAATTGAGACAGCCAAACATTTAGACATTTTCCAAACAAGGGTTAATTTAGTTTTACCTTAATCAATATCTGTACCACGAGCAACAAAAAGTGTTTCTTAAGCTCAAATGTATGCCGCGCTGCATCGCGAAAACCCGCTAGCGCGCGTTTTTGGGTCCCCCTTTTCGGGGACTTTTTCCACGGAAGCCACTTATATTCGCTACAACCAGAGGTGACACCAGCTACCACCCCATAATAAAACACGGAGCTAGCGCTCATACAGCCCTCGTTAAACTTGGCTAGGTACTTGTAGGTACCTAGTAGGGAAGGGCGGTTAACCTTTAACCGCGGTTAAAGTTAACCGGCTTCGAGCAAACGAGCCCTGGACGGTTGAGACGCTGCCGACGGAGGCTTCTCGAGCACGTGCCATTACGACTTTATCGGGGAGATCGCGTGTAGCGTTCGCCGTGCAGAGGGCCCTCACCCACTCACCTATCTTACACCGTGCGCATAAGTCACCGCAACACTCATGTCTCGAATGTCCCGTGCCAGGCTATCTACTTGCAATAAAATGCTTAGATGGGCCAGTTGGTACATCATGGGAAAATAAGCGCCGAAGGAACACGGACCAAGAGTAGAATAACAACGACACAGGGGCACTCTGAACTGAATTTATTAGGAAAAAACGAACAAACTTATATACCAACGGGAGCACACCATCAGACATAACACGTCATGTTAGTCCCCGCCAGCACTAGAATTTTGGCAAAATACAAAAACAAAGTGTCACCCGAGCTTCATGAGGCATTTGAGATTAGGAGTAGGGGTGAAAAATGCATTAGGGATACTTCTCTTGCTCTATCTACGGATGAGTTTGAATATTTAAAACATGGGCTGGGCGAGGACTAACGTGACGTGTTATGTCTGATGGTGTGCTCCCGTTGAGCTACTATAAAGTTTGTTCGTTTTTTCCTAATAAAGTCAGTTGAGAGTGCGCTCTGTGTCGTTGTTATCCTACTCTTGGTCCGTGTTCCTTCGGCGCTTAATTTCCCATCTACTTGAACTAGTTGCCACGCTTAATATGAAACACGTAAGCTTCTCTAACGTAATGTAATGTAAGAGAACTAGGGTGCCTTTATGTGCGCTTTGCCTAGGGTGGAAAAATCTGGCCATTTTGTCCCACACTTTTATTTTTATTTTTTGTTCAGAAGCGCGTGAAAGAGCGTGTCCCTGCACGCGTTTGGGCGCTGACTGCGCTATGGCGACATTTTGTTTTCGCCGATTTCTTTGTATTTTACCCGTGAGCGCGTGCTGTCGGCACTGGCTACTACAAAGGGTGGCATCACTCTAAACAGAAGGCACCCTAAAGAAAACGGGCTGTGTGAATCAGCCTCTAAAGTGAATGTCTTGTTCTATACTTAAGAACAGACAGACGTCGAGCAATGCCAAGCAACACTAAGCTAACGTTGAGATTTTTTCGCACGTGATAAGCGCGCACGGAATCGTTCTGTATTTGTTGGAGACTTTTAAGGTGCGATTACTGGTGGCGTAATAAGGGTGGGGATAATAATGCCTGAGGCGGACTTCGTATTTCTGTGCTTTCAAGCTGTTCCCAAGCATAGTATAAGCGGGATGCGCAATCAACACAGCAAATCGTTTCCCCGGAAGCTCTCCAAAAGTAAACACGCACCCACGAATAGGAAACACCCGGAGGGAAAGGCCCGTGAAGAGCTGTCGAAAGGGAACTTTCGCAGATCAGGGCTTGGCCGACTCATTCGCTCCCACCAGAGAAATTCTTCATCGATCGTAGCAACAGAATTCCTCCCGATTGCAGAGGATTCTCGACAACAAGTTGGGAGCGTGTGACTGCAACATCTTTTCCCATCGTTCCTGCATAGCAATGGAGGTCAACGCCGGTTCTTGTGTCAGAGTCACAAAACGACGGCAAAAAGTATGGGACATAACCACTGTGATTTGGTGTTATCAGGAAAACCTCTTTGAATATTCCGATATTTTTGTTTTTGCCGTTAGAGAACATCGAACAATTGCTTAAAATAAAAATAACACATTTAAAAAGCTTTTTTTTTTTCAACAAAAAAGTTGCATGGCCTGGTTTGAGTTCAAACCAAACACTGAGGGGTTCGGTTTGCTTCTTTCTGTGGCTATGGTATGAAAAATAACAAAAGAGGAGGGGCGATCACTTTGAGACGAGATACTATAGACCTTCGCAAAAATCTCCTTCAGGGCGCTGCCATCTTTGTCTGCTCTGAGCATGCGCTGTAGCTCTGCTGTGCGGTATATCAGACGCTGCGCATGCGTACACAGCTCAGTGACCCAGCATTTTTCGCGCAGGTGATAAACGATGGAATGGCCTATACAACTAATAACAGTAATAATTCAAAACTGCAATACGATTCAACTGATTTTGTTTGCGGCTATGTAGTAATATTGACAATAACAGAATCTCAACTAATAACCACATTTACTAAATTCGTACATGTTCGCATATGGTCTTATAGTCGGTTACAGGTTAAGAGTAAAGTGGAAACACCTCCGACATCCTCTCCAGCGTTCGCTCCGCTAAAGTAGAAAGAGGTGAGAGTAGCTTCCACTTCACTCTTAACCTGTCAACGGCTATAGTCACTCTACCTGCAGCGTGTGCCACAGTTGGCGTGAATATTCCACTTATTTTGTCCCGTTTGATTATTTCGGACAATGAAAATCAAAATAAAATAAAACAACTCGACACGGCCTTTTTACGTTTTTAGAAGTATTTCTTCAAAATTTTCCCTGAGTTTGTTATTCAAGGATAAATATGTGATGGAGATCAATTTATGTATTTATTTTATCCTGATTATAGTAATATCCCGTGAGATGCCCCACCCCCGAAAGATAACCTACCCCTCTTCTTGTCTTGATTTGCTATTTTCTTTGAGCACCGAAAGATGATAACCCGCTTCTAGTAATCGTAGTGTTTGGATCAATGATGGTCTCGGCGTAAATGCGGCTAGTTAGCTATGACGGGATATAAGCGAACGTTGCCGACTGGAAGGTAGGTGCTTGATTGTCCCTCGCCGCGATTACAAGTTGGGCAACAAAAAAAAAATCTAAAAGTAACGCTTTTTTTTTTCTAAACTTGCCTTGATTGTACATCGAAAGTTGGCCCACTCTTCATTTTCACCCGATTTGCTCTCGATTTTAGAGGGGCTATCTTTCGGGATATCCCGTAGTGATAACTTCACAACCGAGAGTTTTGAGGAGCCCAAAAACGATTACAGTGCTGACTGAGAGAATTGTGTAAGTAGTTTTACTTTGACAGACAAACAGACAAACAGACAAGAAAATAATTTCGCATATTCAGGATGGCCGCCGTGGGACCGCAGCCTCAATCAGTTGCGGCTACTTTTTTAGTCGATTTCTAAACAACGCAATAAACGAAGGAACTAAAAACAAACCAAACCAACGTTTCTATTGATCCCTTCCCTGGATTTCGGATATGTTGACAGCGCTCTTCGAGCCGTCATATATTGCACTCGAAACACACACACACACACACACACACACATGCACACACACACAAAAAAAGAAAAACATTCTGTGTTTTTTTTTTGTCTGTGTGTTGTTTTATTCCTTCCTCGAACGCCCCACAAAGAAAGCCGTACGTAATATTTCGGACTCGAGGCCACCAGCTGCACGTTTATTCGGTCACACTTAGTTTTATGGTTGCCAGGGAAACGACCTCGAGTACCTGTGAGAATGCACAGCTGCTTTCGAGAAGTGAAGCAGGTGACAGTAACAAAATTAAACAAAAGATAATACATATTTAGATGTAGTTACGTTTTGGTTCCCTTTGTCATAGGAGACGCGGTTAAGAATGTTTCTCGTTCGTACGCAATTTGCATGCATACAATTTGGCGCTTGGCTTAAACTGCTAGTAGCACGAAGTGAAACCATGTTCCGACATGTCGAACATATTTGTTCGTCTATTCCGAACATGGTCAGGAATATGTCTCCGGCCGAATATTCAAGACGCTAAAATGTAATTGACTTCTTTTTTGCCATTCATCGTTCTCTACGACACAGGAGAACTGATGATCTCTTATAACAGCAACGTCATATCTACGGTATCCGTATCATCTCCAACTCGAGGCTAACCAGAAATAATCACCGCAGAAGTGAACGCGCGCTCACAGACGTCAAAGTAGCTCGGGCGCCATGTCGTGAGCAGATAGCGTCTCTTTCCCCACTGCGATAATACCCTTTTTCGCTGCAATTTCGAGGGTCTTGGGGCCGAAGGCCTTTCGAGATTCGGCGAATTAGCTCGCAATCTCGGCTCTGCGCGTGGTGCTCGCCATGCGCTGATTTGCTCTTTCTATAAAGCCTTCCGTCTCCTTTCAAACTGCCGTGGCCTATGACGAAAATGATCCCTGGAGAAGGGGAACAAGGTAGACAAAGGACAAACACAAATCTCCAAACACAGCTATTTGACTGGTGCGCGACCGAAAAAATCCGCCTGGTCCTGGTTTCGCCAAGGACCTCTCCATTTCCAGTAGAGCGCTCTACCAACTGAGCTAACCAGGAGTTAGACGTCAGTAAAACAAACGTTCCCCTTCTCCAGGGATTATTTTAGTCATTCTTTCCCAGCTCGCTTGTACCTTAAAATGCAAGCCGTTCACCCTTGTTGGTGTTAGACTGGTGGCAACTGACAAAACCCGTTTGCTCTATACTGACGCCTAACTCCTGGTTAGCTCAATTGGTAGAGCGCTCCACTGGAAATGGAGAGGTCCCTTGTTCGATACCAGGACCAGGCGGATTTTTTCGGTCAAGCACCAGTCATCTAGCTGTGTTTGTAGATCTGTGTTTGTCCTTTGTCCCCTTGTTCCCCTTCTCCAGGGATTATTTTCGTCATTCTTGCCCAGCTCGCTTGCACTTTTGCATTTAAATGCTTTATAATAATAACCTACCTTCTAGTCGTCGTGCTACCATCCGTCAAACGTGAGAGCAGGTGAACCACTTCCACGTCGTCGTCATCCGACGAGCTTTCACGCCCGACGGGAGCAGCGAAAACTGGACTGTCGGCGCGACATCGAGGCAGATGACTCCGTCCACCAAGATCTTCTGCAAGCGGACGTCGTTTGTACCAACTCCAATGACACCGCCAAAGAAATCATACCTTCATGCTGAGTTAGTACGTCCCGGAAATTTTATTCGTCAATGATAATAACTATGGTACGAAAGCAAGAGTACAGGCAAGGTGATTTAAGACAGACATACTCACCCAGGAGGAAAGGTTACTATGTCTACTGTGACAGGTTCAACCGGATTCCAGCAGAAGTTTCGGGAAATTGGAGGTAGGGTCCGGACGCGTATTTGTAAACGGTAGGCGATACACGGCATGGCAACGCCGCTCGCGCCGGATTGGCTCCTCCTCGAAGAGGACGCTGTTCTGTCACACATAGTATTTTATTATTTTTTTAATTCATACTGCAATCTCTTGATGGGAACTTCGCAGATGGGGACAATAATAAAAAAATACAACATTATGGCGAAAAGAACAAAACGGAAAGAAGTTATAGTACACTTGAACAAAAATGGAAACAAGTTATAGTACACATAAACAAATACGGTACCAAAGGAGCTAACTTAAATTAGATGCGAATAATGACAACGATGGTTGCATAACAACTCTCTCAGCAAGGTCATTCCACTCAGTTATTGTTCGTGGAAAAAAGGAATACTTGAAGCAATTTTTATGCGATTGAAAAGGAGTTATTTTTAGAGCATGCCTTTGTCGAGTAGCATATCCTAATGAGAAAGGGATTCATTCGCACAGGTCTACCTTATAATGATCATTACACTCTAAGAAATGCCTGCGCGTCTATTTACCCGCAAAACACTCAAAGAACCAATCTCTGCGATCTACAAAATCAGCTCATCGAATGGCGAGGCGGAACATCTGTTTAGACCTCAAAATTAAAGGAGCTGTGCAACGATTTTAACGTTGAAAGAATTGGCATCTTCCACTTTTGACATTGTTCATCTTGTCACAAAGAACAGAAAACACACCTCCTTCCTTCGAAATGTTGCGATTCGGCCGCGTAATCGCGAGGCAAAAATTAGAATATTCCCCGACCTGCAGCCGCGAGCGGCGGCCATGAGAACCACGCGGCGTGACGTCAATGGGGGTCTTGTAGAAAGATAGCAAGTTGTGCGAATACCTGCTCGATAAAAGATAACTTTTCTATAAATCTTGTAGTTCGAACATAGATATAAATGCGTCAAAAACCTGGTATGATCGACAAAATTTTTATTATACGGAGTTTTAGTGGTGCCATCTATCTTAGGTCCACAAAACCGTCAGCTCTCTCTGCTACCGCGAACAGCCGCCAGAAGCCAAAGGGGGAGGGGGCAGAGCCGGACGGGTATTGCCGGACCCGGATGAGACTTTCCTCCTTTCAGCGTATTGTTCGCGCTGCGCCCGCCAGCACGTTGTCACGCGGTAGCGAGCGGATGAGTTCTCGCTGCTCACTGATGGCCCTAGAGAGGGAGAGGTCACCAGAACCCCGCGCGACTCCCAGTGACGTCACAGCGCACGTGACTCGGAAGATGGTGAAGGAGTTGAGAGGTGCCGAAAACCTCAATCTTTGTCCATTTTTAAAATAAAAACTAGGACATGCAGGCAAAAGCGGTTTTTTGTTCTTTACTTCAGAAAGGTTGAGACACCAACTCCCAAATTATTTAAGCAAAGCACTGAAACTGTTGCACAGCTCCTTTAAGTTTGCGCTGCATGGCAAGCATGACGCTTTGCATTGCGCAATGCCACAGCGCAGATTTCATTTTTAGGTCTAAACAGATGTTCCGCCTCGTCTTTCGCTGAGCTGATTTCGTAGATCGTAGAGATTGGCTCTTGGAGTGTTTTGCGACTAAGTAGACGCGCAGGCATTTTTAGAGTGTAGTTTACTGGTACAAAAAGTTTAGTCAAGAATGCCGATTTATTTCAGATAAGGACAGTAAATTAGCTCTGTTTAAAAGTTCGGCTATGCAAGTACACCCAAAGTTATTATAAACAAAGCGAGCGGCCTTTGTTCGTACTCAATCACGTTTCCTAACGTTAATCTTCGTGAAACGATCCCAAATGATTGCAGCATAATCTAAAGTTGGCAGGACTATAGTTTTATATGTGAGAAGACGTAAGGAAGGGGGAGAAAGTTTTAACGATCTTCTAAGAAAGAATAACTTCCGCAGAGCATTAAATGTCACGTAATAGATTTGCTTTGTCCAAGTAACATTGTGTTATCCACAGTCCAAGGTATTTATATTGCGTGACTTCCGATAGGGGGATATTATTAACATTGTAAACGAAGTTTAAAGGTAGTTTTGTTCGTAATTCTCATAAAAACCGTTTTATCAAAGTTAATGGTCATTTGCCAATCCGTGCATCATGTCGCGGTATTTTGAAATGCTTTGTTTAATAAAAGTTGATCCGGAGCACTATCTACTTCAGAGTTTATTGTGCAGTCATCAGCGTACACTTTAAGTTTCACAGGAACATCTCGTACTATGTCATTAATAAAAAGCAAAAAAGGAGGGGGCCCAGCACAGACCCCTGGGGAACGCCAGAGTCCACAGAAAGTCGGTCAAGAACAATGTTCACCAAAAACTACGTACTGTCGACGGTCTAAAAGATATGCTGAGATCCATTTTACTAACTGTGTTTCTTATATATTTTGTCTAATTTGTATATTAATTTCTTTTGGAAAACCTTATCGAATTCCTTCGAGAAAGCCATAAAAATAGCACCAATTTGTTTTTTATTGTTAATTGCGGAGGAAAAATCGTGAATAGTTTCAATTAATTGAGTACATGTCGAAAAACATTTTCTGACGCCATGCTGATGCTTAGACAAAATGTTATGCTCATCCACGAATGCTGATAAATGAGTATATATTATATGTTCAAGACGTTTACATGCAGTTGAACTCGATGAAATTGGACGGTAGTTCCCTATGCATTGCATTTGCTTGTTCCCGTTCTTATAAATTGGTTTTACTCTGGCAGTTCTCCAGTCATCTGGAACCTAACCCTCGTACAATTATTTTGAAAACAAAGAAGCAGATATTTTGAGACCCATTGGGCGTACCTTGATAAAAATGCATTGGGAATAATGTTTGGCCCAGAAGACTTTGTAACATCAAGTTTCAATAACAGTATTCAATATACCGTGTTCAGTAATTATATCAGGCACAGGAGGGTAGTGGGCATCAAAACCTGGTAAAACATCATTGTCTTACGGAAAACCCAATTTAAAGTGTTTATTAAATGCGTCTGAGATGATACTTTCTTCGTGGGTTAGATTACCGTCAACCTAAAAAAAACATCACACGCCATAGAATGCGGAGATATTGTACGCCAAAACTTTTCTGGTGAAGTAGATATGAAGTTTGGCAAAGACGCGCCGAAATAACTATTTTTGTCAATGTTAACCTGGGTTTTAAGTTCTAAAGAAAGAGCCATAAATTCTTCATTTAGATCTAAGGACTCGTCGCTTTTCATTTTCTTTTTTAATCGCTTCAGTTGTATTTTTAGCTGTAGTGACGTCCTAGAAATTACAAGAAATTTTGTTATTTTGTTTTTTTAACAATTGGTGGCACAAAGCGTTCGATACATTCATTTACAATACTTTTAAATTAAGTTCCAAAGGTTGTTCATATCCCCTGTACAGTTTACGAAGTCGTCAAAATTAAATGAAAGCATATCTATAATCGAGACATCATCTGCACGAGAAATGTTAGGATAACACTTCGCCTTGTTTTTTTGTATTTTTATTATTTACAGAAATATATTCTATAGTCGCCAGCACCGCGTTCTGACCAGAAATTCTAGGGATTACTTCACATTTAGCTTCGGCAGAAATCGTACCACTTATGAACACCAGATCAAGTATAGATTTAGAATTTCCCTCTATGCTCGTAAAATCATCAACGGTTTGTAGTAAGTCGAACGAACGTAAAGGCCTAGTCTGACATTGCTTCACCTAAGTCGTAATTTTGGTGTTTGAGTGAAAAAGTGGACCATTCAACATTTGGTAAATCAAAATCTTCTGTTAGAATAACCCGAGCACCAGGCTTCACGTGTTTACCCAGATACATTTTTAAACTATCGAGAACAGAAATAAAAGATTCAGGAGGTCTATAAAAAGCCCCAAGAATGTATTTATATTTGCCTTCGTACGCTTTGCAAAAGAAGCATTAGATATCAAGTATTTCGGGCATTCTGATTATATTTACGAAGCTTTTTTAAAATAATACACACCCCACCCCTCGACTTCCACGGTCTTTTCCGGAGTACAGTGTAGCCAGAAGGAACAAATTATATATATATATATATATATATATATATATATATATATATATATATAGTCTAGCTATAAGAGTGCTGGTCACGTTAAAGTGTAAAACTCTGACAAAAAAAAAATGTTTCTAGCTTAAAGATAAAAACACAACATATATTAAAATCTGCACTCAAAGATGAACGTATGCAACTTCGCTTCCTTTGGGAACCTCTCCCATGCTTATCCCATGGCCGAGGACAGACATTGTCAAAAGACTTAAACGCGGTGTGAAGACAAGTGTGAAATGCAAAACAAAATATCCGCTCCTCCCTCCCTGGTATAAAAAGCACGGACATACTGGAACCTTACAATTATGGAAGCTAGGGCGTGACTGATTATATTCACGCACGCTTGCTTCGCGATACGTTCTTCAGCGTTGTCATCGAAAAATGCCACAGCCTCAATAGGAGTTTTAGTAGATCGTCGCGATACCTCGTATAGTTATCGGGTATCGCTATCGGAGGTATCAGAACGGTCTACTAAAGCTTAAGCTGTAGCCCTGTAGCTCCGACTCCAGTAAATAGTCTCCTCAGAGGAAAAAAAAAGGACGGACAGCGTAGGCTTCTGGGACTTCTATGTTGTCCGATCTTCTGCTCTCCGAGTACCGAGGCCCCCACGCAGCTCCCCTGCCTTATCACATTAGCGTCAAGATCGGACGGACGCGACGACCGTCCGGTTCAGACAGTGTGTCCTCCATTTGGAAGAACCGAGCCGCAATGCAGCGTTCGCGTTCGCAGGCGTGCTGCGCTTTCGTCTCACCTTCCGCGAAAGATAGATGTCATGGGTGTATGCGGATGGTGGTACAGAGCGCGACACTGTTAGCACGAACAAGCGACCGCCGGTTTTTCCAGTTTTTCTTTTGAAACCAGGGATGTTAACTAAGTTATTATTTCCACGGAAAGAGCTCATTTAGCTTAATAATGTAAGCGATAAAATTTCGTGCTCGCTACTATTATTTAAAATTAAAATGCGAAAATGCGCTGATGTCGTGTTCGCGCTAACAGTGTCGCGATGTGTACCATTCGCATACACCCGGGACAAGCGGACAGGTCGGATAACGGCCCTGAGTATGTTGAGCGGGCGGCCTGGCGTTCCCGTTCTCTGACATGTGTGACACGTGCACGCACGACGGCGTCCGCACTTCGTCGTGGCTACCGACCTTGCAGGAGGGCACACCTTTGGGTTCAAGGCGACGAGAGAAACGCTCAAAGGGCTCGTCCTAAAGCGCGCGTTCCCGAGCGCTGTAAGGACGATCGGAAATTGCTTTCTGTATACGTTCAAAGGCGGGACCGCAAAACCCGTCGTATACCGTGAGCAGAACGCTCAGCAGTTATCACTTAGGCTCCCCGCGAGATTTTAAATGGCGTTTTCAATGGGTTTTGACAAGAGGGCAGAATTCGGCAGGACGAACAAGCGTGCCCACTGCTCTCATCATTGAACAGTGTGTTGTTGTTGTTGTTGTTTTGTGTTTTTTTTGCCGCTAAAAATGTTTGAAGCAAGTATAAAAACGCGCTTATAGCAAAAACCTCCCCCATGAAAAAAAAAAGAATCTGCAGTGAAAGTTATATTAAGAATTATATTTAAATAAGTTACTCACTTATTCATTTTTTTCCTTACTGTACTTATACTTTAATGGCTAAGGCACGCAGAAATATAAACACGGAAGGTACAAGGGATGAAATCACACAGTCGGCTAAGATGTGTGCCGTTAGATTCGGGCACTAGCCAACCACTTGATAGATTATTGAGTGTTCTGAATCTCGCCCCAGCCCATCTCGAGAAGAACGGTAGAATTCACCTTCGACCTACACACAAGCATGAACACAGAAAGTTTACAGATAGGACAAACGTACGCATAAAAAACAATACTCTTTAGTGCGTCTGTGCAGAAACCGCCAAGCAAGATCGGGATGAGAAAAGTATTTCTGAATGGAAGGTGCTGCTGAAAGAACAATTCTATGTTTGTTCCTTTTTTTTATCTTCCTTTCTCGTGTAAAAGTCTAACGTTGAAATATTCAAGGTGTTTTTTGCATTACAGTTTTTGTACTGATCCATTGACGTACACATGTTGCCTGCGCTTGTATCAAATGCAAAATCGGGCTCGCATCCTCATTCGGCTGAATGATTAGCTCAATTACGACCACAGAAAACATGTCGTGTTTTTACGAGAAGTAAAGCGAAGAGACTGTAGTGGTTCAGTGCTTCGAAATCAGCGCAAGACGCAACAGCAACCAGCATTACTCATTGAGACCTGCCTAACCAACTACCGCAGGACTCAAGTTGCGCGTATAGCAATAGCACATTGTTTTGTTATAGATCATTCACATCTACAATTCGAGTCTTATCCACTATAGAATTATCATTTATTAACGATTAGTGTTCACAAACAGCCTGGCGCATTTTCATAGCACAATTTTTTGTTTTCTACGTGAACGGTCTTGTATTCTGAAATATTATATATTTACTATTAATAATTATCGTAACCCTAAGTAAAAACCGTATTATTATAGCTATCAATATTATGTGTTTAACCCGTAGTAGCTGTATTCCTTTCCTTTTACAGCGAAGCTGTATATGGCTCGTTGGCCGGATTTTTTCGTGTCCGGGTTCCGTCGACAGAACAGTACTCGACAAATAAAATAATCGACAGGAAACACACACGCGCGCCTTATCTCTTATCATGTGGTTTTGACACTTGTTTCAATAATAAAACCGCAAAACAAGTGTCAAAACCACGCTATAGAGATGATAAGCACATAGCACTTCCCGCCTGCGTTCCTCGGTAAAGATTGCGGTTGCATAAGCTGCCGCGGCAACGGCAGAGTACGAAGTGTGGAGTGACGGCACTAGCCCCGCTAACAATGCGAAGCACTTAGCGCTCCCCGCATGAGTTTCTCAGTGAAGATTGCGGTTGAATAAGCAACCGCGTCAATGGCTGCGTTTACATGGATGCGACCGTTGCGCATCGAATCGAGATTTGACTATTTTGATTGGTTGCAGGTGGGTAGAAGACAAAGAAGTAGGAAGACAGGCTGCGTGTGATTGGTCCCTGCTCAATTCGATGCGCTACAATCGCATTCATATAAACCTAGCCAATGGCAGCGTAAGAAGTCTTTCATATATAAAAAAGGTTTGGTACGGTGCATTTACTTTTCTTTCGTCAATCACTTGGTACAGAGTCCCAGGGGGTGCACAGCACTCGGCCAGCGGGCCTCATGCGGCCCGCGGACATGACACTGCGAGATGTGCTCAAGACGGAAACCAATGAGATGATGCCAAATATTGAAAACCTGAATGCCAGATATTAAAGACCCGCGCAGTTTCCAATAAATATTTTTTTGACCGCGTCATTTTTGAGTTGTGCACTCCTGGCATAGATTGTTTTGCTGTTTACAAACATGAACTGCCGCTTGCGTCACAAGGGACTTCCGGTCGCACCGTCTTTGCAAGCCTGTTGAGCTTACTTATGTCACCAGTGCTAGAAAGCTTAAATGCTACACGGACAACAAAGTTGGAGATTTAACGAGGGCCTTCGGCTGTACAATATTACATTATGGAGAAGGCAAGTTGGTTTACAAGAATACTCGAAACATTTTAACAACTCTCGCACTCCTTGGTTCTTTTGGCGTTCACCTGGAGAATCGGTGATTAAACGTTTCATCTTAAGCAGCGGTGTTGAGGTGGCCTTTGTTCATTCTTTTTATAAACCGGAAGTTCTCTGGGACGTCAAAGATTGGAGCACCACCTGGTGGCGTTTGCCATAAAAAGGGCTTCGCTGTCCAACAACCTTCACAGCGTGGATTGGTGCCTTAATTTTTTTTTCTACAAACCTTTCGGGACGATCACATTCTTTAGGGTATATCGGTGATCGATACCAAATGCGCGACCGCAAGAAAGCGCATCTAAAAACAGCAACAGGGAGTCTGCTATCGAGCATCTGATCTTCGTTGTTTGCACACTAAGTAGTTCCGTTATGATAGAGGAAGAGCTCTTCGCGCCCAACTCCGCACACTTCACTGCACAGAAAGATTGGTGCAACGATTTACTAATGAGGTGCAGTCGCATCGCGCCACAGGTCGGTAGAACGTAGGGTTAAAGTTTGCGCTTCAGTGTCGGACAAAGGGGCCATGAAATGATTTTTCTACTTTCACTAAATACTACTCAGACTCATTCCCTAACGTTAATAACCGATTTAACTTGCCTTGGTTTTTCTTTCTAAGCAATGGCAGTGGCAAATGAATTCAAGAAATGTATGAGCATCGTTCATTTCTCAACTCGGAGCCAGAACAAGCGGCCACCTGGACTGGTGCCTATCCTATGTCGCCAACGCTAACCATAGCCACGCGCTGGGGTCAGCAAAGTAGAAAACTCGTGCTGAGCTCCAGGCATTGTTAGAATTCAGTTGTTCTCATCCCTGCAATGGTTGGACACGAGCCACTAACCCATGCAGTGCCCGCCGAGGCATTGATTGTTACGAGCTAAAGTCGAGCGCTCACGCAGTTCTCATGTCCAATCCATGAGCCGCGCTCGACTATCGTCAGGTGTTAGGTTTCGATCCCATAATTACGTCATCAAGCTTTGCGAAGGCAAGACTGAAGGAAATAGTCCCCTTTTATCCACGCAATTTCACCGCGACTAAGCAGCTTCTGGATCAGTGCTGGTCTGTGCGAGTATACTTGGGCCAGACTAGGACTAGGACCAGTATATATACGCCTCAATTTATGAACATTCCAATCCGATATCGTTTCGTGAAAATTTCAGTCCCTCGACAAACTTTGCGCTTACAAGTACTGCCAACCACTGTTGTGGAAAAGCACAAGACACTTTCCACGAGCGAGCGCTCCGCCGTCATTCGCTTCCGAGGGCCACTCATTTCAGTGCTGCACCGCC
This sequence comes from Ixodes ricinus, assembly GCA_037355805.1. NCBI lineage: Eukaryota > Metazoa > Arthropoda > Arachnida > Ixodida > Ixodidae > Ixodes > Ixodes ricinus. The sequence continues at coordinate 306,183 of JAZHYW010002590.1, forward strand.
ATTTGCTTTCGAGGGCCGCTAGAGACACGGGTCCCGTGCACTGGCGCATTTGACGTATGCGTACTTGCAAAACAAACGCAAGCACATCGAGGGGCTTTAGGATCCCTGGGTTCTGGGTTCTGCAGCGCGAGCTTTCGCTCCACGGGCTCCGAGCTGGTGTGCGCTTGCCTATTTGGCCATTGATGCGCGTGGTGTTAGAAGAGTGGCTGCTGCGTCGCGCGCAAAGTGAACGTGCCGCCGGGCAAAGCTTGTCGGTTATTCCCCGCATATTTTCTCCATCAAATTCAGCCATTACGTGAATGCCTTCTTTACATTTCCTCTCTTCGGCATGAACACGAGTGGTCGTGTTTCAAGTAAGATGGCATAAACATTCATACGATAAATTTTATCTTATTTTAAGGATATAGTGAAGCTTTTCAAGATAAGATGGTACGGTCGTACATCCTAACAACGTGTACTTACAAGAAGACTGCACAAGATGCATTGAGTCTGAGAGAAAGAAACCTAAATCTCCGAATCTTTACGCGCAACTCCGAAGACCCGCTTCCTCGGTAGCTGTTACGGGCTCTTCCCACCACTGGAAATGACGTCCGTTGTTGATGTTGTGGTAGTTTATGTTGTAGTTGTAGTCGTTGCTGATGCAGTAGTTGGTGATGTAGGGCGTCCGTCGTCGTTGTTGCCAAATCCTTGAGCAAAATCACCCGCCACCCGCTGGAATCGGACCCGGGTCCATTACGTATGAAGCAGGCGCGTTACAACTGAGCCACGCCGCAGCTTTTTTTTTTTTATTGCAAGATTACATTACATTTACACCTGAATGGGCAAATTATTGGTATGTAACTTAAAAAAGAATGTTTTCACCGAGGGTGGTACACACATGCGCTTCACTATCTGAAGCACATCTTAACCGCTATCACACACAGAAAAAAAAGGTTCGATAGATCGGCGTCGAGAACCAACTGACCACCAAATCCCTTGTGAGCGCTTCTTTGCTCACTAAAGACAAATACTCCAAAGAAAAACGGGCAGACAAAAACTTCACTGCGTCTATACGACTGCTTTCTGAAAGCCAAATCGTCTGGTCAGCCCGCTTCCACAAGAAGAAAAAAACGGTAAATGAATAGACACACGCATAAAAGTGTGGTTCTGTTCTTGCAGAAGAAAGAAACGAGAGACGAGTTGCTTAATAAGCAAGTGTGAGAGAGCCCTAGTCCCCCATGAAGCACCCGATAGAACAGGTTATCACGCCTCATGCGTTCCCAGTTTGACCTCCAGATAAACAAAGCGAAAATACGATGAAACTTCTCGACATTCAATCGGGAAGAGTGTATTGCTTGCGAAACGTACCACATCTTTGAAGCTAAAAAGAGATATTACAAACTGTCGCCCTCGCAAAAGATGGACAGGTCACGATACTTCCATCGGAGAGCGCGGCTGTCTTGGCCTGTGGCGACCCCCGACCAAAACGCTTTGCTATCGCGATGACACTTTAGCGGCACACCGATGTTTAGTGCAGGGCACGCCGCCTTAGGGAACGGCTTCACACTAATGGCGCTGTGGCCCATGCGCCGTGCCAAAACCCTCGGCATTTGTCCCAGTTAATTGTTGCGCCGGTGGCGTCACAAAAGGATTTCGCCAAAATAACCGCCGCACTGACACTTGGTTCCTCAACACAGACATTGCTCTGTCGTCGGCACAGCTAACAAAAGCCATGACACATGGTACTATTCAAACCACCTAAAACATAGAGGCTCTAAATACAAATTGAACAACAACGCCGACATGGGGCATCCTTGCCTTACAGAAGATTGCACATCAATATTTTTGGTCAACTGCTTGTGGACTATCAACTTTGTGGTGCAGTCTTTACATGCCATTTTGACGCTTTCCAGACTGACATCACCTACGTTTGCTCGCTTTAAAACATCGCAACGAACATCGTGCCTGAGACGATCAAACGCTTTGTCGAGGTCGGTTTGGAGCATGGCTAACTTGACCCATGCCATCATCACACGTTTCTAATACACTGCGCGCGACATGTACGTTCCTCATAATTGACCTCCCTTGGATCCCTCGTGTTTGGTGTTCTCCAATCAGTCTACACGCAACTCCGCAACCGCCGTGCTTACGTTACTAAGGGTAAATGGGAGGAAGCCCGTCACATGACGCAGTCGGGCATCAGGACAATAAAGGTGCATGCAAACGACGGCGGCAAAGTTTTCCCTTCGTACGCGACACGGATAACAACAAGCAACTTGCTAGCGACAACGCGCTTAAACTCATAAAATTCGGCAGACAGACCATTGGGTCCCTGTCTTTTCTGAGCTTGGCAAGTCGTCGATTGCTCAAACGATCTCTTTAATTGTTATTGGCTGAGAAATACGAAATACTTTCCGTCTCGTCTTCCGCTAACTGAAGCAACGCCTCGAGAAGCTCTCTACACATGGGATCTTTCTTTCCTGAACCTAGTGACCCAAAACGTTGCTTATAATGCGTAACAAACGCTTGCTCGATCATTTCCGGAAAAGTTCTGGTGACGCCGTTTACCTCGATCTCGGCTATTTCACCCTGAAGCACCTGTCGTTTCTCGACCGCCAGAGCTTTCTTAGTCGGTTGCTCGCCCAACAAATACCTATCCGTTCGCGCTCGTACCACGGCGCCGCACTAACGCTTCTGATGAAGCTGCTCTATCCACTTCTTAAAGCCATCTAGATCCTCTAAGCGCACGCCACGAGTTACACACTCTGCGCTGGAGAGCGCACGCAGATCGGCGTCTAAACAACGCTCGACGCAACTCGCCTCATATGCGCACGACCTTTCGATCGCCAGCATCTTCACTTTCTGCTTGGCGATTTCCCGCTCCTCCCAAATATTCACCCCCTCTCGTCTTCAAAATGCGTCATGAAAGTGTTGTCTACAGCTTCGAGAAAAAAGTTATTGTCAAGCAGCTTGATGTTGTGGTTCCAATGCCCCCTCCCCCTTCCCCTCCCCCCTTCCCCCTTCCCCTCCCCCCCTCCTCGAACTCCGCCTGCGGCGGCGCTTTATCACCGGTCGTTGTCGCAACCAAACTGTGATCGGATAAAAACGTTTAAGGTTTCAATCCACGCTTTGAAGGTGGTTGGACAGCGAAGCTGTGGTATCACCTGCAACAATTTCCCACTGCACCAGACCCTTTTTATGGCAAACGCTCCCAGATGGTGCTCCAATCTTTGACGTCACAGAGACGTTCGAGTTTATAAAAAGACTGAACAAAGCCCACCGTAACACCGCTGCTTTAAATGTAGGTGAAACGTTTAACCACTAATTCTCCAGGTGAACGCCAAAAGAACGAAGGAGTGCGAGATCTGTTAAAATATTTTGAGTATTCTTGTGAACCAACTTGCCTCCCCAAGATGTAATATTGTACAGCCGAAGGCCCTCGTTAAATCTCCAACTTTGTTGTCCGTGTAGCATTTATCCTTTCTAGCACTGGTGACATAAGCAAGCTCAACAGACTTGCGAAGACGAGTGCGACCGGAAGTCGCTTGGGACGCAAGCTGCAGTTCATGTTTGTAAACAGTAAAAGAATTTATACCAAATGATTGACGAAAGAAAAGTAAATGCACTGTACCAAAACTTTTTTTGTATATGAAAGACTTCGTACGCTGCCGTTGCCGCGGCAGCTTATGCAACCGCAATCTTTACCGAGAAACGCATGCGGGGAGCGCTACGTGCTTTTCATCTATCACATGGTTTTCATACCATGTTTCGTGCATTTCTTATCAAAACAAGTGTCAAAAACCACATGATAAGAGATAAAGCGCGCGCGCTTGGGTCTTTTTGTCGACCCTTTTGTCTGTCGACTACTGTTCTGTCGACGACACAAAAAACCCGACCAACGAGTTATATACAGCTTCGTTGTAAAAGACTGGCGTTACGCGGTACTTGGAAAAGAATGCTGCCACTGAGGCTGAAACGTAAATCCTATCTAGGCGTGCGTGGGACAACGTCTTGAAAATGTGTGAAACGCATCTCGGACGTGTCGTTTCTAATGGCCGATTCACAGGACGAAACCGAATCGCGATTTTCGTCTGTGACCGTGTACCACGTGACAATCACGTCACCGATTCCTGCGATCCGCGCCTCGTCCGCGGAATGCACGGACCGATAAAGGCCTTTTCCACTCTTGCAGTTTTGGTGGGAGATTGACTTGAAAGCGTTTAGTCTGGCAACGGTACAATTTTTTCTTTTTTTTTGGGCGATCATCGCTTGAAAAAAAAAATGGAAAGTTTTGTGCGTTCGCTGTTTCATTTTGTTGCGCGATTCTTGGTTCAACGCATGAAAGAAACTGCAGAAGCTTTGTCCGCTGACGCGACTCAGGTTCCGGTACTCCTCCGGGTCCGTGTCAACAGGCTCACGTCAAAATTGGCACGCAGGCTTTCACCGAGCAACTGCAAGACCTGTCTAGTGGCTGTGGTGTGCTTGAGTGTTGTGCACGAGCGCGGAGTGCATCTCCAAACGCCCCTCCGCGAGCCCAGAACTTGTCGCTTTTACGGCGAAGACTTCTCGAGTCAGGATCTTGCCTAGCTCTGTCTTGGGTTAGTAAAGCGAAGTGGCGCTTCGCGCGAAGCCTATGACGGTGTTTTGTCTCGATATGTATGAACCGCGGCGTACGATTCTTTATCACGGTAGCAGTTGTTGATTTCTCTCTTGGACAACGTGCCACGGTGCGATGTTGGAGTTTCGCGGCACTGTGGGGTGGCGAACAAGTTCGGTCCATCCTCGCCGGTGTCTGCTTGATATCTCCCTCGTGTGGATGCGCTTGAGAGGCGGACGAACCGTGGACATGTCGTCACGTGATCAATCCGTCCGCGGATCAGTCCGTCATGTGAATCGGCCTTAACGGTCCCTGCGTCAACGAAGTCAAAATCGCTTAGCAACTTTAGCAACTCGTCGCAAACCTGTCCCACTTCTATCAGTGCGCTGACTAGTACTCGATATGTCTATCGCTCGCACGACGCAATTAAAATCCCCACACAACACGACTGTTCTATTGCAACCTATAAAACAGCGAAAGCCAGAAAAAAATCTTTCACCGTATTGGGGGCGCATATACAGATAAGCCGCCAGTGAGCTGGTAAAAATAAAACAGATCACACAAAATAAAGCGACCCTCCGTGTCGGTGGTGACAGCCAACACCGACATAAAAGGACTTATTTAAAAAAAAAAACCCTAAATGCTGACAGCAGGTGTCACACAAACTTGGTACGCATGCCAAAAAAGGCCTCAGCGCGCTCGCTACCTGCTCCTCCTCTGCCATCTTGGTCTCCTGCAACGCTAAGAAATCGGGTCTCTCCTTAATTAGCAGATGTTGTATTTGGTACTGTTTTTCTCGCGCGTCGAGACCGCGAACGTTTAGCGTCAACCTTGACGGCTGTGTCGGCCGTACAAATCATGCAGGGCGTGATGCAGCATTTGCCTTAGCGTCGAAAAGGAGTCCTTGATACCGGGCGCTGCCGCCTTGCTGTCGCGGTGTCGCCGATCGTCCGGGGAAACGTTCGGGAAAGCCGGGGTCACACTGCTTATACATGACACAAACGACAGTCTGCAAACAGATTCGAACGCAAGTCATGGCGAGATCCGTGCTTCGAATGACACATGGCAATGAGTTCAGGGAGAAACTTGGCACGCGGCATTCGAACCACGGATATTGCGGTGACTTGTTTGCAGACTGTCTTTTGTACGATGTATGTGCAGTGTGACCCAAGCTTTACGGTCTGTACTTGCCGCGCTTGAAAGTCCTCCCCGTCATGAGGGGAGTCTCGTCAAGGGGGCGCTTTGGGGAGTCCGTGCTCTCGTCCATGCCTTCCGGGGACTTGGAAGGCGTCTTGCCGCTCGAAGCGGGACAGTGGGTGGGCGGGGCTGCGCGGCCTTCGGGCAAAGACGCCACGGTGGCAGGAGGAGCTTGAACTTGCTCTGGAATAGTGGCGGCCGGCTCGTCCTGAACCGCTGGCGTGTCGTCCTGAGCTCGACCGCCGGCGGCATTCACCTGTCGGTTCAGGGGCGGCTGCTCTTCGCGCTCTAATCCTCTGGCAGCCAGCTCAGCTTCGTCAACCTCCATGGTCAGCGGCGAGAAGTCGTTCGCGAGAAGCCGCCGGTGACGCCAGCGTACGTCTTCACGCATTCCTCCTGTCGTGTCCGAAATGGTAGCACTGGGTGCACCTGGGGACGCGGCAGTCGCGGCGAATATTCTGCAGCGCAAACATACCGGCGCCCTTCCTGGAATGACGACGAAGGAGTTAGCACCGTGCAGTCGGAGTTGGTGGGGGCCGGTCTTGAGCGTCATGCATACGAATCGGGTGGTAGATTCGACGCCCTCGAAGTCTTCCATACTCCATTTCTCACGTCCGACTTCGTGAACCTTGCCGTACGTCTCCAAAAGTCGGCGGACAGCGTCGTCCAAAACGTGAAACGGCACCCAGTGCAGACGGACCCGAACCTCCGTGCAGCTGGGGTCGATGATTACGTACCTGAGGCTTTTGACGGCGAGTTCTTTGTGCGCGAGCAGTCACTCCTTCGCTTCGGGTGTTCGAAGAGTTGCGAGCCAGACGTGATTCATCTGATACGCCCCTAAAGCCGCAACGCCCGACAGCACGGCGAGGCTCTTCAATCCATGCCTGAAATCCTCGATGCAGTATGGGCGACCCTTTAGGTCACAGTGAAGGAGCATGGAGTTCAGGCACGCCTGCTGGGTTGGCATCGGTGGCAACACAGTCCTGTACTCGTCGGCCGAAGCCGCGCCAACAGCAACAAGGGAACCACGGCCGACGAGGGCCGCTCCGGCAGAGCTTATCCTGCAACCGCCTTGTGCGAGCGCAGAAGCAGAATCCGAGCCACGCCACAGCGTTAATAACCCGCTCTCAACTTTTTTTTTTTGTAGTACCCACGGTGGAAGAAACACATTTAGATGATGACTCTCTGTCCGACGCGGCGGCCGCATTACGTTCGGCGCACCGAGCGCTTCACTCGCACGGGGATAGATGGCGCCCAAATATGGGGTCCCCCAAACCGACCGCTCCGGTTGTTTCTACCAGCGGTGGTCCCGCATTCCCTCGCTCACCGCTTCTTGTTCTACCCACAGTGGAAGAAACACATTTAGGTGATGACTCTCTGTCCGCGGCTGTTCCGACGCACTGCACAATGGCAGAACAACTTCATCGAGGAACACGCAAGTCATTCCATAAGATAGCGAACGTCGGAGCGCGGCCAACACTGCGAGCCGACGAGGCAATCAAATGGCGTCGAAAGTGCAACCTCACTGCGCTCATCACCTTTTTTGCGTGTGGGGGCCAATGCCCTTTTTATAAAGGCGGTTTGACGCCCCCAGCACCACGGAGGCAACGGTTACTCGCCGCAGTTCGGCTCTGCGGGGCGCGGCCGAGAAATTGGCAGTGCAGGACAACCTGCCGCTGGGTAACGTCGTGGTCCCACCGGGAACAGGTGGGACTCACCTGCGGTTTGTGTAAATCGGTTTTCCGACCTCCCGCCACACGTCCCGGACGACGGCCTTCAAGCAGCCCTCGGGGCGTACGGCAAGATCCACGGGGTCCCGCACTTGACATACAAGGATCTGTCCTACCTTGTTCACCGGCGCGAGGGTCGTCCAGCGTGGAAATGACGAGAGCAGTGCAACCACTTCATCAACGTCGCTGGGCAGCGCGCCGCGTGCGCGTGCTGGAAGCGTGGCAGGCGCAGTCTGTGTCCGCAGTCACCGAGGTCCGGGACCTTCGGAGCGGCGCGCAACACGCCGCAATGCCTCCACCAGGGAATCGTCGGCCACACCACCGGGGAGCTGCCCGCTCCGTGCCGAAGCGCTGCGGCTACAACCACAACCACGCCACGACAGACTGCGGCACAAACGCAGAAGCTACTTGGCGGTAGCTTCAGGCCGTCTCGTCCTCCGAACCAGCAGACCATGTAAGAGCGGCAGTGGCGCACTGGCCCCCTCCGGGAGGTAGCAAACGGGAACCCCAAGCCAGATCGCCTTGCGCATACCGAGGCAGCTCCCGCCCCGTAGCGTCAAGCGCAGCCCAGGCCGACCTCGGTTCTCATTAGTGGACACCGTCGACGACAGCGGTTCGAGACCCAGCGGGTCGTTACTCACTGGATGAGCCTGGCGCAAGAGGAGTCGCCGGCGAGCCCAGAGGTCGACGGCCAGCGCGTCGAAAGCTTCGCCGGTGAGCGTGGTGGGCGTGACTCGGCGGATCTCCCTCGAGGCGTCCGTGATACCAACGTATGGCACCGGCATCCTCGAGCGTCAGGAGCCAATTTTAACGGGAGCCACCTGTCCTTGACCGCCGGAACAGGTGGTGCCACGCCAGCACGTCGGTCTCTCGACACCCCTGTGCGTAAAGGCCTGTCCAAACAGGCTGGCCGTAAACCTCACGACTCCCGCAAAAGTCGTCAAGAAGTGTGAACCGTCCGGGGAGTCGCCGGTCGAGATGTCTGTCCGGACACCGGCCAAGCTGGCCAAGCCGCACATTCACGACTGGCCTCCTCGCCTTCTCCACTTATTGTCGTTGACGTCGGTGCTCGCCAGACTTGACGTCACACGCCACCTGCCAATGGTATGCCTGATGCTCTGTCTATCTCCCGCGGCTCAAGAAGTCGCCGACCTTGCTACCGCCGTCACCTCATCGCAGGTAGCGTCAGCGAGGTCCGGTTTCGGATGGATTTGGAGGAAATTCCTTCGTCAGAGCAAGCGCGCGTTTTTTTTTTCGGCCAGCCTCCGGCTTCAAGCTTTTTTCGTCAGAATCCACGCTCGTAGCCTCGAAAAATTAATAAAGTGCAGTGCACAAAGTGACACTTTTAGCTGCGGTGTAGAAACACCGAGAACTTAAGAATATAGCGGCTTGTTTTATTAAATTTCAAACCAACCAGGGTTTGTTTGTCTCATACGAGGTACGTTAGGAACAGAGCCGGCGGGAATCCGATCCAATCCACACCGAACTGCTGGACGATGACACGACCTTGGACACGACGTGGCGTCTACGACGCCCTCCCACCTCGAGTCTTCCCTTCCCGTTTTCGGGACTTCCCAAGCGGCGGAGGCCTTGAGGGCGATTGACCGACGGCCAAGAGAGCGTGGAGTGGCTCTCGGACCACGTGATGAGCAGGCAGGCCGCCGTGGAGGAAGCGAGGGAGGATTTAGCGGGGGGACGCTTCCCCCGGCAGCTTTGACGGGAGGAAGTTTCCCTCCGACGGCCGGAAGCGGAGCCAGCGGCGCGCCGCACAATTTGCAGGAGTCGTGCGTTTCGTAGTGTCCTGTTTGGACACCCCTTAAGACGGCTCGAGCGCCAGACTTGAAAAAGGTGTGTAGAAGGAAGGATCGTCTGATCCTCAGACGCCTTCCGCCGAGGTCTTAAAATAAGTTTTGCCCTCATCGCTCGTTTTTATAGCGTCTGCGCAACTTGGTTGTTTCCTTTTTTTCTTGTGATGACTCTTCGAATACTTCGTATACCAGACGATCAGTTTTTCATTTTGCCCGTAGTTTGGGCTGCGATTTACTTTCTACTCAAGAAACAATTTTAGAGCGCAGCTCTAAGGCGCCCGTTCCCGGCTTGAGCGGCGTCGGCGTCGGCGTCGGCGTTGGCGTCGGCGTTGCCGTCGGTGTAACCGCGCGGTGCATTGTGGGTAAATGTCCCCGCTAAATTTAGCGGAAAACTTTCCCCGCTAAATTGAGCGAAAAAAATTTCCCGCTTCATTTAGCGGAAAAATTTCCCCGCTAAATCTTGCAAAAAGTTTCCCCGCCAAATTTTGCGGAGAAAATTTCCTGCTAAATTTAGCGGGAAAGTTTCCCCGCTAAATCGAGCGGAAAAAATTTCCCCGCTATACTCAGCGGAAAAATTTCTCCGCTAAATCTTGCTAGAATGTTTCCCCGCTAAATTTAGCGTCAAAATTTCCCGCTAAATCTAGCGGAAAACTTTGCCCGCTAAATCTAGCGGAAAAATTTCCCTGTTAAATTTAGCGGAAAAATTTCCCTGCTAAATCTAGCGAAAAAATATACCCCGATATATTTATCGGAAAAATTTCCCTGCTAAATTTTGCGGAAAAATTTACCCTGCTAAATATAGCGGACACATTTCCTCGCTAAATTTAGCGGAAAAATTTTTCCGCTCAATTTATCCGAAAAATGTGAGCAGGAGAGGAGGAGGGCATAGCCCCCTCTACGTACCTATTCCTCCTCCTCCTCAAGAGCTGCGCTCCAATTCGGCGTTACAGGGAGTTGTAAACGGCTTTCATTTTTGTCTTGTGCACAAGACGTTGAAGGTTTTAAGGCGCAGATTTCAGTTCACTGTTTTTCTTTTCTTACAGCTCGACTCATCTCACGGGCGTGGGGGTTATCATTTTTCGTCAGTGCCTACTGAACGGCAATTTTTGTGCGTTCGACCTTGATGATCGCGTTATCGCTTTTGATTTTTATCTAGGGAGCCAACGAGTTCGGGCTTCAACGTTCATGCGCCAACGCAGCCGGCGTTTTCGAAAAAGCTATTTTTTGTCGCTACACATTTCCTCGCTTTACCAGCACCCTTCCTTGTTTAGGTGATTTCACCTGCGTAGTAGATACGCCGACATACAGGGGACGGGTTGGGGCCGATATGCGTGGAACGCGAAGGGGCTAGTATGTATTATACAAAATTTTCAGCTGAGGGACATTCGGCGTTTCAGGTATCCTGACGTATTCGAGTATACGTGGTCCGGGAGAGGCTCTTACAGCCACTTGGACCGAGCCTACTTCCCCGCAAGCTTTCGCGGTCACCCTTTGTGAGCCCCGCGGACGCGCGATACATTTCGGACCACCGCGAGCCTACTGACACTGGCCGTTTCGGAGTTTCAGTCGAGACGTAGCGCCTCGTGGAGCATGGACGTGAGCCATCTACGAGGAGCCACGTGTACGGCCGAGTTGCGTACGGCTGTGTTGCGGAGACGCTGTCTTTGCAGTCCCTTGATGCCACCCAGTGGGACGGCTTGAAGAACACCCGGCAGTTCCTGCTAGTGTCTGCTGGCAGGCTGCGCAGGCTGGCGCAGACTGCTCTTCTGAATGACGTCATCATGCGCATGGGCGATGTGCAGCGTGGTGGTTCGGAAACCATGCTCAGGCAAAAGTATATGGGTGTGCTCCGGGCACGTTACAGCCGTCTGCCCCGGTACAACTCGCGTACTGGCAGTTTCCATTCTGTGAGGGATAGACCTATGCCCAAACCGGGGGTACTGCGCTACCTCCGCGTGTCCGGTGGGAGAGATGGGGCTCCGACGCGTGTGCCGGGGGTTATTTGCCGGACGGCCGCGAGTCCTCTAGGCAGGAAAACGTCAAAGATGTCTTTAGGAGCTACGTTTCTCATTTGTTCTCCTCCGAGCAAAACGATGATCAGTGCTTTCTCCATTCCACCGAGCGGCAATTTGGTGGGAACTTTTCAGGTGTTCAGGCTAAAATGAACGAGGAGCTTTTGCGTCCCGCGATCCGACTTGAGGTCTCGGACACTTTGCGTTCCCTGAAGGCCGACTCCGCCCCATGGGCCCTGACGAGTTGCCCACGGAAGTTTACTCCAAGTTCTGGGACGTTGTGGTGAACGCGCTGGTTAATGTTATGAACACTTTTCTGACTACAGGTTTTGTGCCGGATTCCTTCAAGAAGGGCAGAGTAATTTTAATCCAGAAGGATTTTGATCTGCTGTCTGATCCTCGGCCTTGGCGGCCTATCACTTTACTGAATGCAGATTATGGAATCCTTGCGACCTTTTAAGTAAAGGCTTCGCAATATTCTACCAGTAATGATTAGTCAGTTTCAAGCTCTAGCGTTCTAACACACACCATTTTTTCTCCTCTGTCGTTGACGCAGAACATCTTCGGGTGTACTTTGTCACGACAGATAGAGAGAACATTTACATCTATCTACCAATCAAAATCTTTTGATCGGATGGAGCATCCTTGCCTCTACAACGTTTTGGCCGCCTTTGTTTCTCTGACAATTTTATAGGGTTACTTGAAAGTTTGTATCGCGGCATGTCTAGCGAGCTTGTGGTTAACAGTCGTCTGACTGTTGCTTTCTCTGCTACGCGGGTGGCACGACAGGGTTGCCCTTTGTTACCCCTCCTTTTGTCCCAAGTCTGAATCTTTTGTTGCGAAGAATTCCCGACAGTGAGAGAGTTGGGGGATTTCCGCTTCCTGGGCTTGACAGAATATCTGCCTCCGCCTACGCCGACGATCTGTCTTTGTTTTAGAGCGCAGCTCTTAGGCGCCCGTTTCCGGCTTGAGCGGCGTCGCCGTCGCCGTCGCCGTCAGCGTTACCGCGCGTTGCATGTTCATGCCCCCGCGCGCTGCATGCAACGTACAGACAACGCGCGGTTACGCAGAGGGCGACGCCGACGGCGACGGCAACGCCGCTCAAACCGGAAACGGGCGCCTAATTCGCGTTGCATGCAACGCTCATGCAACGCGCATGCAAAGCTTGCATGCAACGCGCGGGTTGCATGCAACGGCGTAACCACGCGTTGCATTATGGGTAGTTTCCCATCATGACTTCTCGAGGGTTACCCTCGTGAGGGTTACGAGGGTTACTCTCACGAGGGTTACGAGGGTTACCCTCACGAGGATCACGAGGGTGACAAGCGTTACCCTCACAAGGGTTGCGAGGGTCAGTTACCCTAAAAGGGTTACCCTCACGAGTTTCACGAGGGTTACTCTCACGAGGGTCACGAGGGCTACCGTCACGAGGGTCACGAGGGTCATGAGGGTTATGAGAGTTACCCTCATGTAACCCCCTGAGGTCATGTGATCCCCCCCCAAGGTCACGTGACCTCAGGGTGTTACCTATCCGTCAGTACCCTTCCATCCTCCTCCTCAAGAGCTGTGTTCTAATCCGGCGTTACAAAAAGTTCAAGGACGAAGAATGAATAAAACAATTAAAACTGGGACAATACAACACATCTTTCAGCTAGCAACGGACGAGTAAAAATTTCAACAGCGAGCAGCCGACTATACCCAGGAGGGTATAGTCGGCTGCTCGCCGACTCAACCCTCCCTTAATGAGGCATTTCACCGAAAATTATTAGCAGACGACGCGTTTGTTGGTCGTCCGAGGGCACTCTTGCGAGGCGTTCAACTGCCGAGTGACGGCACTCCACGCGCGAATTAAAGTGCCGTCCGATGGTGTTGAATGCAAGTCACGCTTATTCTGATATGTGTTCTATGGGCTGCGCTCCACCAATTTGTTTTACCATCAAACAAGAGCGATGAAAATGCCAGCGCTCTACGGAACTACTGGTGCTGCAGTAACACGCCTAATGCCTCCAACATGGCGCGAAGGCACTGATGGCAGACAACAATGCTGGCTTTAATTTCGAGGCTGGGGCATGGCAAGCTACGGCGGAACACACTGCTCTTAATGAGGCATTTCGCTAGCTTTATCGGTTGTCACGCATTTGTCTCCGTCTCGGTGCGTCACATCCGGGAAGGACGCTGCATCGGTCCCACAGCTGACCGCCATGTCTCCTAGAGCCGGAGCCGCGCAATTCAGTCTACTCCACATTGGATCCATTGCACGAAGGGATCACTGTGCCTGACCTCTGCTGCACCATTGCTCCTATACGCCTGACATCACTCCCCGCATGCTTTGCACGCGCTGTGTTCAGCACCGCTTTCTGCTACGTCGTTCGGCTCGTATCTAACGCCAACGGCAACAGCCCCACTTGCTCCAGCTGCAACCGCTAAATCGCTTCGTCCTCTGGAGCCTGCATTCCAGCAGCCGACGGCTCTAGAGGGAGGGAGGGCTTTGGCCCCCTCCCCCCCCTATAGCCGTTGCCTGCGAGTAACCTACGAGTAACTTCAAAAGTTAGTACAACTTACTAGGAAAAGGTGTTTAGGTTAGAATACTAAATACCCCTTCAAAGGTATTTGTAAAATACCAAGTTACTCACACAAGTATTTAAAATACGATAACTTGAGACTTTAGCAGAGTAATTAAGTTACGTACAAGTCTGCAAGTTGGTAAGATGACGGTACAATGTGACTAAATTCGCACTTGAGTGTTCTAATAATAGTTTTGAACAAACTGTGCCGTTTCAAGCATCAGTTTCAAACGCCGTTTATTTAAGGTCTGTATGGCTATTATAATAAAACACGTTGAACAGTATTGTTCACGTATTCAATCTAAATGCGCGAGGGGTGATTCAATATACCATTAAGTCGAAGTACACGAGCGTTTGCTGTCAAGTAGGCCAAACGTTGCGATGTTTACAGAAGGGAGTATCTTAGCAGTTGCGGTTTTTAATGCATTAGCATTAGAACGCTTGTTTCGACGAAAACCCGGAGGTGTCTTTCGTTTGTCAGAGCTGGGGAGAGAAAGAGAAGGAGGGGGAGAAAATGACGTTTGCGACCTTGCCATTGGTTCGAAGCGCTGACATCAGCACGCGTCAACATCTCCTTTTTTATCCGGCACGGTTTTCGTCAAAACGATACCTTTCGTTTTCTTCAGTGACGTGTACAGCTGGCGCAGAGCCAGAAAGGAGGAGACGCCGCGCAACACCTGCTAGATGACAAAGCCTTAGTGCTGAATGAGATGGTGTCATCAGAGAATGCCAACACAGATTGGACACGAGTGCTGCGTCAGCGCTCGGCTTCGAGTCAAATTTGAGCCAACGTTGACGCAATCGTCGTATGGATGTGGTTCTTTCCACTCGTGATATAGATGACCGTATGCAAGGGCGTCAACGTACTCGTTACAAACAGAGTACAGAAAAATTGGCAAAAAAATTACAGAGTTTTATTGGTGGATTTTGAGTGAATCTGTTAGTATGGTCCTTGAAAAACGCCACACACCTCGTACTTCTGGAAACGCTAAAACTGACCCCGTAACGGAGTCAAAATAGGTAGCAAAATAGTGGAAACAAAAGAGAAAGTCAAGAGAGAAATGTGAAAGGGTATGCGTGTGGGAGCCGAGGGTGAAAGACGAGGCAGAGGGCACGTGACAGGCGGTCGGCGGAGAAGTCACGAGCTGGCGCGAGAGATTGCGAGCTGAGTGTGGCTGAAGCTGGGCAGGAACGTCGAAGCCAGGCTGCCTGGCCTGGCCCATGGCGAACCCCGGAGCGGTCCACCAGCAAGGTCTGTAGCAAGACCGGTGGAAACAGCGAGCCCTGGCCATCTGGCCTAGGCCGCGACGATCCCGGGGTGGTTCCGCAGCGAGACTCGGGCATTGATAGCCCGGGACAGCCAGCCTACGCAGCGCTGGCGTGGGAAATGCGATCCGCAGGCTTGGACACGGACTTCGACTGCGAGCTCTGATCGAAGGGCGACAACAAGGGTCGGCGTGCCTGGACTGCCGGTTCTCGACGACGGGCAACCGAGAGGTACAGTAAACCCATTCGCTGTCTTCTCGTTGTTATGTCACTCCCTGGGTGACGGGCGGAGCGCATACCGATCGGGCGGCGATACGTAGTAGAGGGACCTCCATAAAGACGCCCACATTAAAATGGCGCCCAACGTGGGGCCCGTTCGGTATGCCTTCTGCTCCAAGTGGTCCCCAGGGTGTCCCACGGATTAGTTGAGCGGGTTGTTCAGAAACGCTAACGATGCCCGTTGAGACGAAGTATGTTGGAATTTTGGCGACTTGTCTCACAGCAGAGCTCAGCAGGTGTCTCCTCGAATCGAGTACTTAAAGGGCTCGAAGGACGAGGTTGCGGACGCGCTTTCTCGGGTACCCCATTATAATGGTTGGCAGGAGACGAGGAGCGCGGTTAAGATGTAAGAAAGTCGTCTCCGGTGGCAGAGGAGAGCCACGGCATGTTCGCTGGAAGGCAGGATAGCGACTGGCAGGAGGGAACAGCCAGGACTTATTGCAGATTCAGGATATAGGCTTGGGGTGATGCGATGGGCAAGTAAGCGCTTGTCGAGGCCCGGGTGCAGATGGGTTTTGTCAGTGGGTGTTGGAAAGACTGCGGGAATAGCAGTTGACACCGGGAACACTGACGGACGAGATTGTCAGCGGGTGTCGGGTAAACTGGCGGAAATTGCGGTTAACACCGGGAACGCTGGCGGGTGAGTTAATGAGCACCATGATTTGTAACCGCTGGTCCCAGACGGCTAGTTGCTTCGCGTCACTCCAACAACCGACGAAGGGCAGAGGGACGACTCTCCCTTGAGTGGGGTCGTTCCAAGAAAGCTACGAAATGTTATAAATGATTCTTTCTCGACTTCACTCTGGCCGATCGGGGCAGTGACGTACAGCAAGAATTTTATTAAGTTATGTCGCGTCACGACCTGGCCGAGGATGAGGCGGTAGACATTTAGTTGGCTTGCAGCTGTCCAGCTTGTCTTGAGGCGTGAACGGTTTACGCGGGCTTGCTCGCTGAGCTGCTGCCCCTCCGAGGGCCGATCAGTCCCTAGAGCTCGTATACACGTGGACAGAACGGGACGCTGACGCTTACATCGAGTAGCACATGGTATATGTAGCCGTTGCGGAACGCGGGTATAGTATATGGCCACCCCGCCACAGGCTCTGGATCCCTTCGCTTGCGCAAAGATGGACTAGGTTCACACCTTAATTGTTACCTGTTCTGAAGGAAACTCACGCTTTGAGCAACGCAGCTAGTGGTTGTGCCGCATCGCTTGCTCCAAGGTGAGAAGGGCACCCGAGGTATATAGACGCGAGCGTCGTGTCTTACTTCTGGGCTTACTCGGCGAGATACAAATGAGGAGGCTTGCCCGGTACACATCGCTGACTTGAAAGGATACTACAGTTGTCGCGATGGGGAAGACGCATTACATGAGGTTGCGGTAGGACACAAGAAATCCCCTGTTCTTGGCGACCCAGGAGCAAGCTCTGGAATGCAGACTTGCTGAGTTAGCCGCATGGTACACGAACCCGTCGGCAAGCAATTTGGCGGTGGAAGCTACGGCCACTGCCACAATCTGCGGCAGAGAATTTGTTCGTTGTGTGTTGTTTTAACACTTTGTTCTGCGCAGAATGGCTTCTTGGAAAGACGGCCATAGACGGCGTAACCCAAGAAACCCACCGGGAGGAAGACGGGCCCATTCATTTTCCCAAGTGCTTAGGGAGGCTGACAATTGTTCGGCCTGACGAAAGGTTCAGGCGAGCAGTTCTAAGCCCGCTGCGACCTCTAAGCGGACGGGGCAGGTCCGTCCGCGTCGGCCGGACCAGCTTAGAGCAGGCCCCCTGCTGCATCGCGGTAAGTGGACAGCGAGCGACGGACAGGTCGGCATTGTCTGCCGGCTTCGCTAGCCACCACCACGTACGCCGCTTTCGGACGCTGCAACGTGGCCACTCCGGCAACAAAAACATCGGCCGCCCATGAAGCCCAGCGGCTCCTGAGTCGCATGAAGTCCCCCGATGTTCTAGGCCTTGAGGAGGGGAGGGGGAGATGTGGGAGCCGAGGGTGGCTGGGGGCACGTGACAGGCGGTCGGCGGAGAAGTCACGAGCTGGCGCGAGAGAGTGCGAGCTGAGCGTGGCTGAAGCTGGGCAGGATCGATCGAAGCCGGGCTGCCTGGTCTGGCCCATGGCGAACCCCGAGCGGTCCACCAGCGAGGTCTGGAGCAAGACCGGTGGAAACAGCGAGCCCTGGCCATCTGGCCTAGGCCGCGACGATCCCGGGTGGTTCCGCAGCGAGACTCGGGCATTGATATCCAGGGACAGCCAGCCTACGCAGCGCTGGCGTGGAAAGGCGATCCGCAGGCCTGGACACGGACTCCGACTGTGAGCTCTGATCGAAGGGCGACAACAAGGGTCGGCGTGCCTGGACTGCCAGTTCTCGACGACGGGCAACCGAGAGGTACAGTAAACCCATTCGCTGTCTTCTCGTTGTTATGTCACTCCCTGGGTGACGGGCGGAGCGCATACCGATCGGGCGGCGATTATTAGTAGAGGGACTCCATAAGGAACCCTCGCTATTAGCGTTTCCAAAAGGTCGACGTGTGGCGCTCCAAAGGTAATGCTAAGTATCCAGCAATGGATCTTGCTGTAATTTTGGCGCTTAGAATATATTCTGGCGGTCCATCGGCCTGCCGCACCACCGATAAAAGACGACGACGCTACTCGTTGATACGAGACTGATGGCACGTAAGAGCGTTTTGAACGTTCTTACGTGCCGATAGAACGTTTTGACATTAGCTCGGAGTCGGTCGCATCATCTCTTCCGTCCTCAACATTGAACGCGCTACAGATTGGCGACCTGGACGTGATGATCAACTCCGAGCACCTGGAATCCAGGGAACGTTCTTCGTGGCACGGGCACTGCAACGGCTTGGCATTTCGTGCGATTATGCCGGAGGCACATCTACAACGGTGCCCTCATCAGGAGCCACCGCCTCCGCTCCATCGAATCTGCCGGCTACATCTCCCAGCAACTGGCAGTGACCATCTCGCTCGCCCCGACGGCTCTGCAGGTCAACGTTCATTGGCTTTTTCAACCTTGCCGCCGTTTCTGGTGCCGCCCCGGCAGCCGTGTCCATCTGTATGACGTGATGCTGGCAACGCACGGCCGCGTGCTGCCACAATATGCGGGGCGTGCTGCACCGCGCCACGCCGGGGCATGGCAAGTCCCGGCGGTCCACACTGTTTTTAACGAGGCATTTCTCTAACGACGAGGGCTTCGTCATCGCTGGTCACGCATTGTTCTTCGCCCGGTGCGTCACCTCCGGGAAAAACTCTGCATCGGTCCCACGGCTAAACACCGTGTACCCTGCAACCCGAGCTGCGATCGAGTCTACTCCACTTTGGTTCCTCAGCACGAAAATATCGTTGTGAATGCTCTTTGCTACATCACTGCTGCAATACACTTACCTCAGCGTCAACTCCCTTCATGGTTTGCATACGCTATCTTCAGCACCACCTTCTGCCACGTCGTTCGGCTCGAAGCAAGCGCCAACGGCAACAGCCCCACTCACTTGCTGCAGCTGCAACCGCTAAATCGCTGCCTCCCATGCAGCCTGCAAACATACTGGCGACGGCTCCAGGGGGAGAGGGAGGCGGAGGAGCTTTATGGCAGTCCATGGGCCTGCCGCGCCGCCGATAAAAGACGACGACGTTACTCGTTGATATGAGCCCGATGGCACGAGAAAATAAACAGAACGTTTTCACCTAAGCTCGAGGTCGGCTCCACTATCTCTTGCGTCGTAAACGTCGAACGCGCTACAAAACAAACATATTAAATAGAAAATTATTAAGATAATAGCGTTTTCTAAAACCATTATTTTGCTCGAAATTTTAGTCTGGTGACGTAACTGGTCATGCATAGCTATATCTTTGTGGGTCAAAATGAATTCGCTAAAGCGTGTTTAGATTTGGATATTTGTTACTTGACAACAATACACATTCAATTCAACTTTAAATATTAGTCGATTGAAAATAATAGCCGCATTTCCTCCTGGTATCAAGCAGGGTTAGATTAAACTATATATGTATATGGCTAGATCACTCCCTCCTAACTCGTTGGTGAAATTATTGAGCGCGCGTATTAAGCTTATTTTTTATAGTGCGGAGGAGAGCTAGGACTCGAGGTCGTACATCCGGTTAAAGACTAGCGGGAAGTACCTGTTTTCGCTTTAACGAAAACAGGTGTTTAGCTTCCAGTACATGAAGTCAATGTCACCGTGCGGCGGTGATGAGCATTTCATGATATTGTTCTACTTCTAGCGTCAATTGGCCGATCTCATCGAAGCAGGAATTATAAAAGAATTGCAGGGCAAATTGCCCTGCAAATATGTGTCTCCGTGAAACGTACGGTTTCCCGCTAAATCTAGCGGGGCAACTGAATTTGAGTAGTTCACGTGGCATCCTGTCACGTGACGTTTATTTTACCGCTAACCTTAGCAAGGCCGAGCGCTGGCCATCCTCAAATGCCCATGTATTTTCTACGCAATTATTATCACGTAGCTTGCCATGTGCTACAACGAAGGCCTTACAGCCAGCAAATTTTCCAAAAGGCGTCTATGGCGGATCGGAATCAAAGGAGGAGCAAGCCAATCAAAAGGCAACATAGAGAACTCACAAGGAACGCGCGATGTCGAGCCAGACAATCGCGCTCCGTCTTTGGTTGATGTCGGGGACAAACAAACGTGCAAGGTGCGCATGGAGAAGACGAACCTGCACACCGTATTCTTCATTACCGTCGTGGATTATCTGCAAAGAACCACGGAGTTTCAATGGCCACAGCTGGGCCTCTCGTGTCTTACCATTCCATAACCGATTCGCTGGGCCGAATCCTCCTGCCCCTGATAGCCGACAGAAAGTTTATGCGTCAAAA